>JASTWF010000122.1:0-407936 GCA_030390025.1 Squalus acanthias | reverse complement strand
CTCTCACCTGTCCCATCAAACACTCCAGGGCAGGTACAGCACGGGTTTAGATACAGAGTAAAGCTCCCTCTACACTGTCCCATCAAACACTCCCAGGGCAGGTACACACAGGTTAGATACAGAGTAAAGCTCCTCTACACTGTCCATCAAACACCTCCAGGGCAGGTACAGCATGGTTAGATACAGAGTAAAGCTCCCTCTGCACTGTCCCATCAAACACTCCCAGGGCAGGTACAGCACGGGTTAGATACAGAGTAAAGCTCCCTCTGCACTGTCCCATCAAACACCCCAGGGCAGGTACAGCACGGGTTAATACAGAGTAAAGCTCCCTCCTACACTGTCCCATCAAACACTCCCATGCAGTACAGCACGGGTTAGATACAGAGTAAAGCTCCCTCTACACTATCCAATCAAACACTCCCAGGGCAGTACAGCACGGTTAGATACAGAGTAAAGCTCCCTCTACACTGTCCCATCAAACACTCCCAGGGGAGGACAGCACGGGTTAGATACAGAGTAAAGCTCCTCCTACTGTCCCATCAAACACTCCCAGGGCAGGTACAGCACGGTTAGATACAGAGTAAAGCTCCCTCTACAATGTCCCATCAAACACTCCCAGGGCAGTACAGCACGGGTTAGATACAGATAAAGCTCCCTCTACACTGTCCATCAAACACTCCAGGGCAGTACAGCAGGGTTAGATACAGAGTAAAGCTCCTCTACACTGTCCATCAAACACTCCCAGGCAGGTACAGCAGGTTAGATACAGAGTAAAGCTCCCTCTACCACTGTCCCATCAAACACTCCCAGGCAGGTACAGCACGGTTAGATACAGAGTAAAGCCCCTCACACTGTCCCATCAAACACTCCCAGGCAGGTACAGCAACTATTTACAGAGTAAAGCTCCCTCAACACTGTCCCATCAAACACTCCAGCAGGTACAGCACGGTTAGATACAGAGTAAGCTCCCTCTACACTGTCCCATCAAACACTCTCCAGGCAGGTACAGCACGGGTTAGATACAGAGTAAAGCTCCCTCTACACTGTCCCATCAAACACTCCCAGGGCAGTACAGCACGGTTAGATACAGAGTAAAGCACTCCTCTACACTGTCCCCATCAAACACTCCCAGGGCAGGTACACAACGGGGTTAAATACAGAGTAAAGCTCCCTCTACACTGTCCCATCAAACACTCCCAGGCAGAAAAGCACGGTTAGATACAGAGTAAAGCTCCCTCTACACTGTCCCATCAAACACTCCCAGGCAGGTACAGCACGGGTTAGATACAGAGTAAAGCTCCCTCTACACTGTCCCATCAAACACTCCCAGGCAGGTACAGCACGGTTAGATACAGAGTAAAGCTCCTCTACACTGTCCCATCAAACACTCCCAGGAGGTACAGCACGGATAGATACAGAGTAAAGCTCCCTCTACACTGTCCCATCAAACACTCCCAGGGCAGGTACAGCATGGGTTAGATACAGAGTAAAGCTCCCTCTACACTGTCCCATCAAACACTCCCAGGGCAGGTACAGCAAGGTTAGATACAGAGTAAAGCTCCCTCAACACTGTCCCATCAAACACTCCCAGGCAGGTACAGCACGGGTTAGATACAGAGTAAAGCTCCCTCTGCACTGTCCCATCAAACACTCCCAGGGCAGGTACAGCACGGGTAGATACAGAGTAAAGCTCCCTCTACACTGTCCCATCAAACACTCCCAGGGCAGGTACAGCACGGGTTAGATACAGAGTAAAGCTCCCTCTACACTGTCCCATCAAACACTCCCAGGCAGGTACAGCACGGGTTAGATACAGAGTAAAGCTCCCTCTACACTGTCCCATCAAACACTCCCAGGCAGGTACAGCACAGGTTAGATACAGAGTAAAGCTCCCTCTACACTGTCCCATCAAACACTCCCAGGGCAGGTACAGCACGGGTTAGATACAGAGTAAAGCTCCCTCTACACTGTCCCATCAAACACTCCCAGGGCAGGTGCACACGGGTTAGATACAGAGTAAAGCTCCCTCTACACTGTCCCATCAAACACTCCCAGGGCAGTACAGCACGGGTTAGATACAGAGTAAAGCTCCTCTACACTGTCCCATCAAACACTCCAGGGCAGGTACAGCACGGGTTAGATACAGAGTAAAGCTCCCTCTACACTGTCCATCAAACACTCCCAGGGCAGGTACAGCACGGTTAGATACAGAGTAAAGCTCCCTCTACACTGTCCCATCAAACACTCCAGGGCAGGTACAGCACGGTTAGATACAGAGTAAAGCTCCCTCTACACTGTCCCATCAAACACTCCCAGGGCAGGTACAGCACGGGTTAGATACAGAGTAAACTCCCTCTACACTGTCCCATCAAACACTCCCAGGGCAGTACAGCACGGGTTAGATACAGAGTAAAGCTCCCTCTACACTGTCCCATCAAACACTCCAGGGCAGGTACAGCACGGGTTAGATACAGAGTAAAGCTCCCTCTACACTGTCCCATCAAACACTCCCAGGGCAGGTACAGCACGGTTAGATACAGAGTAAAGCTCCCTCTACACTGTCCCATCAAACACTCCCAGGGCAGGTACAGCACGGGTTAGATACAGAGTAAAGCTCCCTCTACACTGTCCCATCAAACACTCCAGGGCAGGTACAGCACGGGTTAGATATACAAGTAAAGCTCCCTCTACACTGTCCCATCAAACACTCCCAGGGCAGGTACAGCACGGTTAGATACAGAGTAAAGCTCCCTCTACACTGTCCCATCAAACACTCCCAGGCAGGTACAGCACGGGTTAGATACAGAGTAAAGCTCCCTCTATACTGTCCCATCAAACACTCCCAGGGCAGGTACAGCACGGTTATACAGATTAAAGCTCCCTCTACACTGTCCCATCAAACACTCCAGGGCAGGTACAGCACGGTTAGATACAGAGTAAAGCTCCCTCTACACTGTCCCATCAAACACTCCCAGGGCAGGTACAGCACGGGTTAGATACAGAGTAAAGCTCCCTCTACACTGTCCCATCAAACACTCCCAGGGCAGGTACAGCACGGGTTAGATACAGAGTAAAGCTCCCTCTACACTGTCCCATCAAACACTCCCAGGGCAGGTACAGCACGGTTAGATACAGAGTAAAGCTCCCTCTACACTGTCCCATCAAACACTCCCAGGGTGGGTACAGCACGGGTTAGATACAGAGTAAAGCTCCCTCTACACTGTCCCATCAAAACACCCAGGGCAGGTACAGCACGGGTTAGATACAGAGTAAAGCTCCCTCTACACTGTCCCATCAAACACTCCCAGGGCAGTACAGCACAGGTTAGATACAGAGTAAAGCTCCTCTACACTGTCCCATCAAACACTCCCAGGGCAGGTGCAGCACGGGTAGATACAGAGTAAAGCTCCCTCTACACTGTCCATCCACAAACACTCCCAGGGCAGGTACAGCACGGGTTAGATACAGAGTAAAGCTCCCTCTACACTGTCCCATCAAACACTCCCCAGTAGGTACAGCACGGGTTAGATACAGAGTAAAGCTCCTCTACACTGTCCCATCAAACACTCCCAGGGCAGGTACAGCACGGATTAGATACAGAGTAAAGCTCCCTCTACACTGTCCCATCAAACTCCCAGGGCAGGTACAGCACGGGTTAGATACAGAGTAAAGCTCCTCTACACTGTCCCATCAAACACTCCCAGGCAGGTACAGCACGGGTTAGATACAGAGTAAGGCTCCTCTACACTGTCCCATCAACACTCCCAGGGCAGGTACAGCACAGGTTAGATACAGAGTAAAGCTCCCTCTACACTGTCCCATCAAAACTCCCAGGGCAGGTACAGCACGGTTAGATACAGAGTAAAGCTCCCTCTACACTGTCCCATCAAACACTCCCAGGGCAGGTACAGCACGGGTTAGATACAGAGTAAAGCTCCCTCTACACTGTCCATCAAACACTCCCAGGTGGTACAGCACGGTTAGATACAGAGTAAAGCTCCCTCTACACTGTCCCATCAAACTCCCAGGGCAGGTACAGCACGGGTTAGATACAGAGTAAAGCTCCCTCTACACTGTCCCATCAAACACTCCCAGGGCAGGTACAGCACGGTTAGATACAGAGTAAAGCTCCCTCTACACGTCCCATCAAACACTCCCAGGGTGGTACAGCACGGGTTAGATACAGAGTAAAGCTCCCTCTACACTGTCCCATCAAACACTCCCAGGGCAGGTACAGCACGGGTTAGATACAGAGTAAAGCTCCCTCTACACTGTCCCATCAAACACTCCAGGGCAGGTACAGCACGGGTTAGATACAGAGTAAAGCTCCCTCTACACTGTCCCATCAAACACTCCCAGCAGGTACAGCACGGTTAGATACAGAGTAAAGCTCCCTCTACACTGTCCCATCAAACACTCCCAGGGCAGGTACAGCACGGGTTAGATACAGAGTAAAGCTCCCTCTACACTGTCCCATCAAACACTCCAGGGCAGGTACAGCACAGGTTAGATACAGAGTAAAGCTCCCTCTACACTGTCCCATCAAACACTCCCAGGGCAGGTACAGCACGGTTAGATACAGAGTAAAGCTCCCTCTACACTGTCCCATCAAACCTCCCAGGCAGGTACAGCACGGGTTCAATACAGAGTAAAGCTCCCTCTACACTGTCCCATCAAACACTCCCAGGGCAGGTACAGCAGGGTTAGATACAGAGTAAAGCTCTCTCTGCACTGTCCCATCAAACACTCCCAGGCAGGTACAGCACGGTTAGATACAGAGTAAAGCTCCCTCTACACTGTCCCATCAAACACTCCCAGGGCAGGTACAGCACGGGTTAGATACAGAGTAAAGCTCCCTCTACACTGTCCCATCAAACACTCCCAGGGCAGGTACAGCACGGGTTAGATACAGAGTAAAGCTCCTCTACACTGTCCCATCAAACACTCCCAGGCAGGTACAGCATGGGTTAGATACAGAGTAAAGCTCCCTCTACACTGTCCCATCAAACACTCCCAGGGCAGACAGCACGGGTTTAGATACAGAGTAAAGCTCCCTCGACACTGTCCCATCAAACACTCCCAGGGCAGGTACAGCACGGGTTAGATACAGAGTAAAGCTCCCTCTACACTGTCCCATCAAACACTCCCAGGGCAGGTACAGCACGGGTTAGATACAGAGTAAAGCTCCCTCTACACTGTCCCATCAAACACTCCCAGGGCAGGTACAGCACGGGTTAGATACAGAGTAAAGCTCCCTCTACACTGTCCCATCAAACACTCCCAGGGCAGGTACAGCACGGGTTAGATACAGAGTAAAGCTCCCTCTACACTGTCCCATCAAACACTCCCAGGGCAGGTACAGCACGGGTTAGATACAGAGTAAAGCTCCCTCTACACTGTCCCATCAAACACTCCCAGGGCAGGTACAGCACGGGTTAGATACAGAGTAAAGCTCCCTCTACACTGTCCCATCAAACACTCCCAGGGCAGGTACAGCACGGGTTAGATACAGAGTAAAGCTCCCTCTACACTGTCCCATCAAACACTCCCAGGGCAGGTACAGCACGGTTAGATACAGAGTAAAGCTCCCTTACACTGTCCATCCAAACACTCCCAGGGCAGGTACAGCACGGGTTAGATACAGAGTAAAGCTCCCTCTACACTGTCCCATCAAACACTCCAGGGCAGGTACAGCACGGGTTAGATACAGAGTAAAGCTCCCTCTACACTGTCCCATCAAACACTCCAGGGCAGGTACAGCACGGGTTAGATACAGAGTAAAGCTCCTCTACACTGTCCCATCAAACACTCCCAGGGCAGGTACAGCACGGGTTAATACAGAGTAAAGCTCCCTCTACACTGTCCCATCAAAACTCTCAGGGCAGGTACAGCACGGGTTAGATACAGAGTAAAGCTCCCTCTACACTGTCCCATCAAACACTCCCAGGGCAGGTACAGCACGGTTAGATACAGAGTAAAGCTCCCTCTACACTATCCCATCAAACACTCCCAGGGCAGGTACAGCACGGGTTAGATACAGAGTAAAGCTCCCTCTACACTGTCCCATCAAACACTCCCAGGGCAGGTACAGCACGGGTTAGATACAGAGTAAAGCTCCCTCTACACTGTCCCATCAAACACATCCAGGGCAGGCAGCACGGGTTAGATACAGAGTAAAGCTCCCTCTACACTGTCCCAACATCCATCTCCCAGGGCAGGTACAGCACGGGTTAATACAGAGTAAAGCTCCCTCTACACTGTCCCATCAAACACTCCCAGGGCAGGTACAGCACGGGTTAGATACAGAGTAAAGCTCCCTCTACACTGTCCCATCAAACACTCCAGGGCAGGTACAGCACGGGTTAGATACAGAGTAAAGCTCCCTCTACACTGTCCCATCAAACACTCCCAGGGCAGGTACAGCACGGGTTAGATACAGAGTAAAGCTCCCTCTACACTGTCCCATCAAACACTCCCAGGGCAGGTACAGCACGGGTTAGATACAGAGTAAAGCTCCCTCTACACTGTCCCTCAAACACTCCCAGGGCAGGTACAGCACGGGTTAGATACAGAGTAAAGCTCCCTCAACACTGTCCCATCAAACACTCCCAGGGCAGGGTACAGCACGGGTTAGATACAGATGTAAAACTCCCGCTACATTATCCATCTAACATTCCTAGGGAAGGTACAGCACGGGTACGATACAGAGTAAAGCTCGCTCTGCATTGTCCCACCAAACACTCCCAGGGTAGGTACAGCACGGGTTAGATACTGAAGTAAAGCTCGCTCTATACTGTCCCATCAAACACTCAAGGGCAGGTCAGCACGGGTTAGATGCAGAGTAAAGCTCCCTCTACACTATCCCATCAAACACTCCTCGGGCACGTACAGCACGGGTTAGTTACAGAGTCAAGCTCCCTCAACACTGTCCCATCAAACACTCCCATGGCAGGTACAGCACGGGTTAAACAAGAGTAAAGCTCCCTCTGCACTGTCCCATCAAACACTCCCAGGGGAGGTACAGTACGAGTTAGATACAGAGTAAAGCTCCCTCTGCACTGTTCCATCAACACACCCAGGGCAGGTACAGCACGGGTTAGATACAGAGTAAAGCTCCCTCTACATTGGTCCCATCAAACACTCCCAGGGCAGGTACAGCACGGGGTTAAATACAGAGACAAGCTCCCTCTGCACTGTCCCTCAAACACTCCGCAGGGCAGGTACAGCACGGGTTAGATACAGAGTAAAGCTCCCTCCACACTATCCCATCAAACACTCCCAGGGCAGGTACAGGCAGGAGTTAGATGCAGAGTAAAGCTCCCTCTACGCTTCCCATCACACACTCCCAGGGCAGGAACAGCACAGGTTAGATACAGAGTAAAGCTCCTTCTACACTGTCCCATCAAACAACTCCCAGGGCAGGGAACAGCACAGGTCAGATACAGAGTAAAAGCTCCTTCTACACTGTCGCATCAAACACTCCAAGGGCAGATGCAGCACGGGTTAGATACAGAGTAAAGCTCCCTCAAAACTGTCCATCCAATACTCCAAGGGCAGGTACAGCACGGCTTAGATACAGAGTAAAGGCTCCCTCTACACTGTCCCATCCAAGACTCCAAAGGCAGGTGCAGCACGGGTTAGATACAGAGTAAAGCTCCCTCTACAATGTCCCATCAAACGCTCCCAGGGCAGATACAACACGGGTTAGATACAGAGTAAAGCTCCCTCTACACTGTCCAATCAAACACTCCCAGGGCAGGTACAGCACAGCTGAGATACAGAGGTAAAGCTTCCCTCTATACTTCCCATCAAACACTCCCAGGGCAGGTACAGCACGGGTTAGACAGAGTAAAGCTCCCTCTGCACTGTCCAACCAATCACTCCCAGGGCAGGTACAGCACGTGTCAGATACAGAGTAAACCGCCACTACACTGTCCCATCAAACACTGCCAGGCAAGAACAGCACGGGTTAGATACAGAGTAAAGCTACACTGTCTCATCAAACTCTCCCACGGCAGGTACAGCACGCGTCAGATACAGAGTAAAGCTCCCTCTACACTATCCCATCAACACTCCCAGGGCAGGTACCGCACAGGTTTGATACAAGAGTAAAGCTCCTCTACACTATGCCATCAAACACTCCCAGGGCATGTACCGCACTGTTTGATACAGCGTAAAGCTCCTCGAGACTGTCCCATCAAACACTCCAGGGCAGATACAACACGGGTTAGATACAGAGTAAAGCTCCCTCTACACTGTCCCATCAACACTCCCAGGGCAGGAACAGCACAGGTTAGATACAGAGGTAAAGCTCCATCTACACTGTCCATCAAACACGCTCAAGGGCAGGTACAGCACGGCTTAGATACAGAGTAAAGCTCCCTCTGCACTGTCCAATCAAACAGACCCAGGGGCAGATACAGCACGGGTTAGATATGGAGTAAAGCTCCCTCTGCACTGTCCCATCAAAGACTCCCAAGAGATACAGCATGGTTAGATACAAAGTAAAGCTCCCTCTACAATGTCCCATCAAACACTCCTAGGGCAGGTACAGCATGGGTTACATACACAGTAAATCTCCCTCTGCACTGTCCCATCAAACAGTCACAGGGCAGGTACAGCACGGGTTAGATACAGAGTAAAGCTCCCTCCACACTGTCCCATCCAACACTCCCAGGGCAGGTATAGTACGGGTTAGATACAGAGTAAAGCTCCCTCGACACTGTCCCATCAAACACTCCCAGAGCAGCAAAAGCACGGGTTAGATACAGAGTAAAGCTCCCTCGACACTGTCCCATCAAACACTCGCAGGGTAGGTACAGCACGGGTTAGATATCGAGTAAAGCTCCCTCTACACTGTCCCATGAAACACTCCATTGCAGATACAGCACGGGTTAGATACACAGTAAAGCTCCCTCTGCAGTGTCCCATCAAACAGTCCCAGGGCAGGTACAGCACGGGTTAGATATGGAGTAAAGCTCCCTCTGCACTGTCCCATCAAAGACTCCCAGGGCAGATACAGCACGGGTTAGATACACAGTAAAGCTCCCTCTACACTGTCCCATCAAACAGCCCCAGGGCAGATACAGCACGGGTTAGATACAGAGTGAAGCTCCCTCGACACTGTCCCATCAAACAGTCCCAGGGCAGATGCAGCACAGGTTAGATACACAGTAAAGCTCCCTCTACACTGTCCCATCAAACAGTCCCAGGGCAGATACAGCACGGGTTAGATACAGAGTAAAGATCCCTCGACACTGTCCCATCAAACACTCCCAGGGCAGGTACAGCACAGGTTAGATACAGAGTAAAGCTCCCTCTACAGTGTCTCATCAAACACTCGCAGGGCAGATACAGCACAGGTTAGATACAGAGTAAAGCTCCCTCAACACTGTCCCATCAAACACTCCTCGGATATGTATAACACAGGTTAGATACAGAGTAAAGCTACCTCTACACTGTCCCATCAAACACTTCCAGGGCAGGTACAGCACAGGTTAGATACAGAGTAAAGCTCCCTGTGCACTGTCCCATCAAACACTCCCAGGGCAGGTACAGCACGGGTTAGATACAGAGTAAAGCTCCCTCTACATTGTCCCATCAAACACTCCCAGGGCAGGTACAGCACGGGTTAAATACAGAGTCAAGCTCCCTCTGCACTGTCCCATCAAACACTCGCAGGGCAGGTACAGCATGGGTTAGATACAGAGTAAAGCTCCCTCCACACTATCCCATCAAACACTCCCAGGGCAGGTACAGCAGGAGTTAGATGCAGAGTAAAGCTCCCTCGACACTGTCCCATCAAACACTCCCAGGGCAGGTACAGCAGGAGTTAGATACAGAGTAAAGCTCCCTCTGCACTGTCCCATCAAACACTCCCAGGGAAGGTACAGCATGGGTTAGATACAGAGTAAAGCTCCCTCTACACTGTCCCATCAAACTCTCCCAGCGCAGGTACAGCACGGGTTAGATACAGAGTAAAGCTTCTTCAACACTGTCCCATCAAACACTCCCAGGGCAGGTACAGCACAGCTGAGATACAGAGTAAAGCTCCCGCTACACTGTCCCATCATACACTCCCAGGGCAGGTACAGCACAGCTTAGATAAAGAGTAAAGCTCATTCTACACTGTCCCAAACACTCCCAAAACAGGTACAGCACAGGTAAGATACAGAGTAAAGTTCCCTCTACACTGTCCCATCAACACTCCAAGGGCAGGTACAGCACGGGTAAGATGCAGAGTAAAGCTCCCTCTGCACTGTCCCATCCAATACGCCAAGGGCAGGTACAGCACGGGTTAGATACAGAGTAAAGCTCCCTCGACACTGTCCCATCAAACACTCCCAGGGCAGATACAACACGGGTTAGATACAGAGTAAAGCTCCCTCGACACTGTCCCATCAAACACTCCCAGGGCAGGTACAGCACAGCTTAGATACAGAGTAAAGCTCCCTCGACACTGTCCCATCAAACACTCCCAGGGCAGGTACAGCACGGGTTCGATACAGAGTAAAGCTCCCTCTACACTGTCCCATCATACACTCCCAGGGCAGATACAACACGGGTTAGATGCAGAGTAAAGCTCCCTCTATACTGTCCCATCAAACACTCCAAGGGCAGATACAACACGGGTTAGATACAGAGTAAAGCTCCCTCTACACTGTCCCATCACACACTCCCAGGGCAGGAACAGCACAGGTTAGATACAGAGTAAAGCTCCTTCTACACTGTCCCATCAAACACTCCCAGGGCAGGAACAGCACAGGTCAGATACAGAGTAAAGCTCCTTCTACACTGTCGCATCAAACACTCCAAGGGCAGATGCAGCACGGGTTAGATACAGAGTAAAGCTCCCTCAAAACTGTCCCATCCAATACTCCAAGGGCAGGTACAGCACGGCTTAGATACAGAGTAAAGCTCCCTCTACACTGTCCCATCCAAGACTCCAAAGGCAGGTACAGCACGGGTTAGATACAGAGTAAAGCTCCCTCTACAATGTCCCATCAAACGCTCCCAGGGCAGATACAACACGGGTTAGATACAGAGTAAAGCTCCCTCTACACTGTCCAATCAAACACTCCCAGGGCAGGTACAGCACAGCTGAGATACAGAGTAAAGCTCCCTCTATACTGTCCCATCAAACACTCCCAGGGCAGGTACAGCACGGGTTAGACAGAGTAAAGCTCCCTCTGCACTGTCCAACCAATCACTCCCAGGGCAGGTACAGCACGGTGTCAGATACAGAGTAAAACCGCCACTACACTGTCCCATCAAACACTGCCAGGGCAAGAACAGCACGGGTTAGATACAGAGTAAAGCTACACTGTCTCATCAAACTCTCCCACGGCAGGTACAGCACGCGTCAGATACAGAGTAAAGCTCCCTCTACACTATCCCATCAAACACTCCCAGGGCAGGTACAGCACGGGTTAGACACAGAGTAAAGATCCCTCTACACTATCCTATCAAACACTCCCAGGGCAGGTACCGCACAGGTTTGATACAAAGTAAAGCTCCCTCTACACTATGCCATCAAACACTCCCAGGGCATGTACCGCACGGGTTTGATACAGCGTAAAGCTCCCTCGAGACTGTCCCATCAAACACTCCCAGGGCAGATACAACACGGGTTAGATACAGAGTAAAGCTCCCTCTACACTGTCCCATCAAACACTCCCAGGGCAGGTACAGCACGGCTTAGATACAGAGTAAAGCTCCCTCTGCACTGTCCAATCAAACAGACCCAGGGCAGATACAGCACGGGTTAGATATGGAGTAAAGCTCCCTCTGCACTGTCCCATCAAAGACTCCCAAGGCAGATACAGCACGGGTTAGATACAAAGTAAAGCTCCCTCTACAATGTCCCATCAAACACTCCTAGGGCAGGTACAGCATGGGTTACATACACAGTAAATCTCCCTCTGCACTGTCCCATCAAACAGTCACAGGGCAGGTACAGCACGGGTTAGATACAGAGTAAAGCTCCCTCCACACTGTCCCATCCAACACTCCCAGGGCAGGTATAGTACGGGTTAGATACAGAGTAAAGCTCCCTCGACACTGTCCCATCAAACACTCCCAGAGCAGCTATAGCACGGGTTAGATACAGAGTAAAGCTCCCTCGACACTGTCCCATCAAACACTCGCAGGGTAGGTACAGCACGGGTTAGATATCGAGTAAAGCTCCCTCTACACTGTCCCATGAAACACTCCATTGCAGATACAGCACGGGTTAGATACACAGTAAAGCTCCCTCTGCAGTGTCCCATCAAACAGTCCCAGGGCAGGTACAGCACGGGTTAGATATGGAGTAAAGCTCCCTCGAGACTGTCCCATCAAACACTCCCAGGGCAGATGCAACACGGGTTAGATACAGAGTAAAGCTCCCTCTACACTGTCCCATCAAACATGCCCAGGGCAGGAACAGCACAGGTTGGACACAGAGTAAAGCTCCCTCAGCACTGTCCCATCAAACACTCCCAGGGCAGGTACAGCACAGGTTAGATAAAGAGTAAAGCTCCCTCGGCACTGTCCCATCCAATACTCCAAGGGCAGCTACAGCACGGCTTAGATACAGAGTAAAGCTCCCTCTACACTGTCCCATCCAATACTCCAAGGGCAGGTACAGCATGGGTTAGATACAGAGTAAAGCTCCCTCTACACTGTCCCATCAAACACTCCCAGAGCAGGTGCAGCACTCATTAGATACAGAGTAAAGCTCCCTCTACACTGTCCCATCAAACACTCCAAGGGCTGGTACAGCACGGGTTAGATACAGAGTAAAACTCCCTCTGCACTGTCTCATCAAACACTCCCAGGGCAGGTAAAGCACGCGACAGATACAGAGTAAAGCTCCTTGTACACTGTCCCATCAAACAGTCCCAGGGCAGATACAGCACGGGTTAGATACAGAGTAAAGATCCCTCGACACTGTCCCATCAAACACTCCCAGGGCAGGTACAGCACAGGTTAGATACAGAGTAAAGCTCCCTCTACAATGTCTCATCAAACACTCGCAGGGCAGGTACAGCACGGGTTAGATACAGAGTAAAGATCCCTCGACACTGTCCCATCAAACACTCCCAGGGCAGGTACAGCACAGGTTAGATACAGAGTAAAGCTCCCTCTACAGTGTCTCATCAAACACTCGCAGGGCAGGTACAGCACGGGTTAGATACAGAGTAAAGCTCCCTCTACATTGTCCCATCAAACACTCGTAGGGCAGGTACAGCACGGGTCAGATACAGAGTAAAGCTGCCTCTACACTGTCCCATCAAACACTCCCAGGGCAGGTACAGCACGGGTTCGATACAGAGTAAAGCTCCCTCTACACTGTCCCATCAAACACTCGCAGGGCAGGTACAGCACAGGTTAGATACAGATTAAAGCTCCCTCTCCACTGTCCCATCAAACTCTCCCACGGCAGGTAAAGCACGGGTTAAATACAGAGTAACGCTCCCTCTACACTGTCCCATCAAGCACTCCCAGGGCAGGTACAGTACGGGTTAGATACAGAGTAAAACTCCATCGACTCCATCCCATCAAACACTCCCAGGGCTGGTACAGCATGGATTAGATACAGAGTAAAGCTCCCACTACACTGTCCCATCAAACAGTCCCAGGGCAGATACAGCACGGGTTCGACACAGATTAAAGCTCCCTCTACACTGTCCCATCAAACACTCCCAGGGCAGGTACAGCATGGTTTAGATACAGAGTAAAGCTGCTTCTACACTGTCCCATCAATCACTCCCAGGGCAGGTACAGCACAGTTTAGATACAGAGTAAAGCTCCCTCTACACTGTCCCATCAAACACTCCCAGGGCAGGTACAGCACAGGTTAGATGCAGAGTAAAGCTCCCTTTACACTATCCCATCAAACACTCCCAGGGCAGGTACAGCACGGGTTAAATACAGAGTAAAGCCCCCTCTACACTGTCCCATCAAACACTCCCAGGGCAGGTACACGGACACGTTACCGATACCTTCACTTGATACCAAGTCTAGGAGAGGCAGTCTGGAAGGTTTGGGGAGCCGGGGCTTGAGCACGAGAGTAACTAAAGGTGTGAGAACTGAAATACTCTTGAGTTAGAAAAGAGAAAACGCCCCAAAATGGAGCAGTCATTAACAGGACATCAATTAGTCTCCTCTTATCTTGGAGAAATCAAGGATTCGACCCACGGTGTGTTATAAACAAAGTTAATCTATTTGACAGATATCAAAATATTTAACTCCAGCCCAGTTAGAGGGGTGATTAACATCAGCAGTAACAAACTCCAACTGTCAGAATGAACATGGTTCAGTCCTGGATGAGATTAACAGCAGCAAAAACAGCAGAATCTAAGCCCTGCAGTCACTTGTGAACTCGCTGGTGTGTCAGCAGGTGGGATGACTGAGTGAATCCCTTCCCACATTCGGACCAAGTGAACGGCCTCTCCCCAGTGTGAACTCGCTGGTGTATCAGAAGATCCCTTGTGCTTTTAAAGCTCTTCTCACACTCAGAACATTTAAAAGGTCTCTTATCAGTGTGAACGCGTTGGTGTGAAGTGAGGCTGGAGGAGTTAGTGAATCCCTTCCCACACACAGAGCAGGTGAACGGCCTCTCCCCAGTGTGAAGTCACTCGTGTGTCAGCAGGTGGGATGACCGAGCGAATATGTTCCCACACACAGAGCACGTGAACAGCCTCTCCCCAGTGTGACTGCGTTGATGAGCTTCCAGCTGGGACGGGTAATTGAATCCCTGCCCACAGTCCCCACATTTCCACGGTTTCTCCGTGGTGCGGGTGTCCTTGTGTCTTCCAGGTTGGATGATCAGTTGAAGCCTCGTCACACACAGAACACGTGTACGGTTTCTCCCCGCTGTGAACGGTGCGATGTTTTTTCAGGCTGTGTAACTGGTTAAAGCTCTTTCCACAGTCAGTGCACTGGAACACTCTCACTCGGGTGTGTGTGTCTCGGTGCTTTTCCAGTCACACTGATGTTTGAAATCTTTTCCCACAGACAGAACAGACAAACATTTCTCCTTCCATATTCAAAGGCCGATGATACTCAGGTCTTGATGAATGGAGTGACTCCGTCAGATCTTGAAATTATGTTTGGTTTGAGTTTCCGGTCCGTAAATCCTCCCCTTCTCACAGCCTGTAAAAGGAGTTTACAAAAGACATCACTAAGTAGAGGATAGAAATTCAGAACAGACAATTCTAGTTTCTATGGAACATTCTTTCCTCTCTTGTTCCCCCAAAGCTGTAAATCTCCATCCCACACATTGTCTCTCCTCCCTGTGCTGAAATCCAAACCCATCGCACCATCTCCAACACATTTTCCTTCTCGCTGAAGGTGCTGACTCTGGCTGGGTTCAGTTCTACACTCACTGGTTCCCCTCCCTCTCCTCCCCTGAAGGTGCTGACTCTGGCTGAGTTCAGTTCTGCACTCACTGGTTCCCCTCCCTCTCCTCCCCTGAAGGTGCTGACTCTGGCTGGGTTCAGTTCTGCACTCACTGGTTCCCCTCCCTCTCCTCCCCTGAAGGTGCTGACTCTGGCTGGGTTCAGTTCACTCACTGGTTCCCCTCCCTCTCCTCCCCTGAAGGTGCTGACTCTGGCTGGGTTCAGTTCTACACTCACTGGTTCCCCTCCCTCTCCTCCCCTGAAGGTGCTGACTCTGGCTGGGTTCAGTTCTTCACTCACTGGTTCCCCTCCCTCTCCTCCCCTGAAGGTGCTGACTCTGGCTGGGTTCAGTTCTGCACTCACTGGTTCCCTTCCCTCTCCTCCCCTGAAGGTGCTGACTCTGGCTGGGTTCAGTTCACTCACTGGTTCCCCTCCCTCTCCTCCCCTGAAGGTGCTGACTCTGGCTGGGTTCAGTTCTACACTCACTGGTTCCCCTCCCTCTCCTCCCCTGAAGGTGCTGACTCTGGCTGGGTTCAGTTCTTCACTCACTGGTTCCCCTCCCTCTCCTCCCCTGAAGGTGCTGACTCTGGCTGGGTTCAGTTCTGCACTCACTGGTTCTCCTCCCCTGAAGCCACGCCCCCTAGTGGCTCCTTTACAAAGATGGCCACGCATGCGCTCTACCGCTCGATTAAGCAAGATGGCGACGCAAAAACCCTCAGAGCTCCTTTACAAAGATGGCCGCCGTTAACCCGGGCCTAGTTCCTGGGAAAAAGCCTCCGAGCTGCAAACACGGAAGCTGTAGGTTCTCATTCCGGGCTTGCGGCCTATGCCAGGTGCTTATGAAGCTCACCCGCCGGGTGTGTTACCTCCCTGCGCCCCGCTGATTCGTAATCGGATCAAAATCCGCGTGTCTCAAATCGGCCCGCTCCCTGCACTCGCATGGCTGTGATCACAGTGACATTGCGCATGCTCCAGCTACGGGCGGGCACTGCGCATGCGCACTGGGCTCCTGTAGTCTGGGTAATATTTTTATTCAAATGCAATAATACCTGTACAACTCATCAATTACATGGTAAATCCATTACATAGTAAATCCATTACATTCATCCATCACAGTAAAAAATAAAGCCTTAAAAACAGCCTTATAGTTAATATAAATGCAATGATTAATTTTACAAATAATCAATAATGTTTACAGTACAAATACCCTTAAACAATACCACACAACTTTTTAGATTTAAAATAATAAATCTCAAAGTTAACTCCACATAAAACAAAAACCATTTCAACACCAGTGTACAAACACATAGCACCATCAAAATCCAATTAAATGCTACAGATAACACTTATTCCAATAAACCAAGAAAAAACCCGTTTTACGCCAGTCCTACTGGCATTGTTCATTCGATCATTCGATCGTTCATTCAATTGTTCGTTCGTTCATTTGTTCAATCGAGAGCAAGTTCCAATATGTATGTATGAGTGCGTGCGTGCGTATCATTTGTCTAAGTGCGCGCTTGCGTGCGTTCGCTCGATTATCGTTCATTTGATCGTTCACCACGCGATCATTTGTTCGATCGAGTGTAAGTTCCAATGTGCATGCTTGCGTTCGCTCGAATCGTTCGTTCGACCACTACCCCATGAGGTCGTTCGTTTGATCGAGTGTAAGTTCCAATATGTCTGTCTGAATGCGTGCGTGCATAGCATTTGTCTAAGTGCGCGCCTGCGTGCGTTCACTCGAATCGTTCGTTCTATCACTGCACAAGTGATTATTCGTTCGATCGAGTGTAAGTTCCAATATGCATGAATGCGTTCGTTTGAATCGTTCGTCCGTTCATTCACTCGAGCGTCCGTTCGTTCAATAAATTACCATTATTAATTTACTTTATCTTTTCAACCACACCAACACTAGACAATAACCTCAAAGTAAATTCCTACATAACCACCAATACATCGCCATGTGCAAATTCCCACAATCCTTATCAGAAAATCAATTAAGCTTCAAGTAAACTGCTTTCAAACAGAAAACTTGAATCCTTCCCAACAAAACAATTAAATACCAGTTCTACGCCAGTCCTATTGGCAATCCATTAACAAATATCATTTGATGTTGTCGAACCATGTAAAGTCATAGTCCTTGTCCACAGTCTTCAGCCCTTCCACGGAAAAAGAAGCCATCCACTTCCTGAAATCCCGTAAAAAAGACCGAACACTCAAATCTTCTTCTGCATGCTGTTATCGCTCACAGGACCCAACCATCAAAGAATACTCATCATTCCTTACTGATATTACTTTGCTCTGTCTTTTAATTTCCTTTTATTTTCCGTCTTTTAACCATTCACATTTTCCATCTTGTAACCGCTCACGCGCCCCATTACAGATGGAAACAGTTTGTCTTTCCTTCACCAATATGGCGACCCATAAACCGGTCCCATGACCAAGAAAAAAGCCTCACAGCTGCCGCCAGGCAGAGCAGATGCTGGGCCACTGGAACTCATTCAGGCCCGAAACCATTCTGCAACTTTCAGAACCAGTGCAGCAATGCTCACCAACCGCATCTCCCAACTCCACCTCTGCCGACCAGCCGCCCCGCCCTGGGCCCCCCGCCTGGGGTTCTCCATGCTGGGCCTCCCGCCCAGGCCACTCTCCTCCGGGTCTTCCACCTTGGGCCTTCAGCACCGGGCCCTCCGCACCAGCATTCCCCCGTGAGCAGCCGGGATGTGGAGCAGCCCATTCACACAGCGCCGAGTTAAGCTGAGTTGAAAATCTCACAGCCTTCCCTTCCCGGGCCTTCTGCACCGGGCCCTCCGCACCGGCATTCCCCGCAAGCAGCCGGGATGCGGAGCTCACCCGTTCACACAGCACCAAACTGAGCTGAGAATCTTGCAGGCTGGGCTTCGATTTTGTCATTGGGGTGGGCTGGGCATGAACATTGTTCAAATATTTTTATTCAAAACAATAATACCTGTACAATTCATCAATTACACAGTAAATCCATTACATAGTAAATGCATTACATTCATCCATCACAGTAAAAAGTAAAGCCTTAAAAACAGCCTTATAGTTAATATAAATGCAATGATTAATTTTACAAATAATCAACAATGTTTACAGTACAAATACCCTTAAACAATACCACACAACTTTTTAGATTTAAAATAATAAATCTCAAAGTTAACTCCACATAAAACAAAAACCATTTCAACACCAGTGTACAAACACATAGCACCATCATAATCCAATTAAATGTTACAGATAACATTTATTCCAATAAACCAAGAAAAAACCCGTTTTACGCCAGTCCTACTGGCATTGTTCGTTCAATCATTCGATCATTCATTCAATTGTTCGTTCATTCATTCAAGCGTTCGTTCGTTCGTTCGATCGAGTGTAAGTTCCAATATGTATGTATGAATGCGTGCGTGTGTATCATTTGTCTAAGTGCACGTCTGCGTGCGTTCGCTCGATTATCGTTCGTTTGATCGTTCACCACGCGATCATTCGTTCGCTCGAGTGTAAGTTCCAATGTGCATGCTTGCGTTCGCTCGAATCGTTCATTCGACCAGTACCCCATGAGGTCGTTCGTTGGATCGAGTGTAAGTTCCAATATGTATGTCTGAACGCGTGCATGCGTAGCATTGTCTCAGTGCGCGCCTGCGTGCGTTCGCTTGAATCGTTCATTCTATCACTGCACAAGTGATTATTCGTTCGATCGAGTGTAAGTTCCAATATGCATGAATGCGTTCGTTCGAATCGTTCGTCCGTTCGTTCACTCGAGCGTCCGTTCGTTCAATAAATTACCAATATTAATTTACTTTATCTTTTCAACCACACCAACACTAGACAATAACCTCAAAGTAAATTCCTACATAACCACCAATACATCATCATGTGCAAATTCCCACAATCCTTATCAGAAAATCAATTAAGCTTCAAGTAAACTGCTTTCAAACAGAAAACCTGAAACCTTCCCAACAAAACAATTAAATACCAGTTCTATGCCAGTCCTATTGGCAATCCATTAACGAATATCATTTGATGTTGTCGAACCATGTAAAGTCATAGTCCTTGTCCACAGTCCTCAGCCCTTCCACGGAAAAAGAAGCCATCCACTTCCTGAAATCCCGTAAAAAAGACCAAACACTCAAATCTTCTTCTGCATGCTGTTATCGCTCACAGGACCCAACCATCAAAGAATACTCATCATTCCTTACTGATATTACTTTGCTCTGTCTTTTAATTTCCTTTTATTTTCCGTCTTTTAACCATTCACATTTTCCATTTGTAACCGCTCACGCGCCACATTACAGATGGAAACAGTTTGTCTTTCCTCCACCAATATGGCGACGCATAAACCGGTCCCATGACCAAGAAAAAAGCCTCACAGCTGCCGCCAGGCAGAGCAGATGCTGGGCCGCTGGAACTCATTCAGGCCCAAAACCATTCTGCAACTTTCAGAACCAGTGCAGCAATGCTCACCAACCACATCTCCCGACTCCACCTCTGCCGACCAGCCGACCCGCCCTGGGCCCCGCGCCTGGGGTTCTCCGTGCTGGGCCTCCCGCCCAGGCCACTCTCCTCCGGGTCTTCCACCTTGGGCCTTCTGCTCCGGGCCCTCCGCACCGGCTTCCCTGCGAGCAGCCGGAATGCGGAGCAGCCCGTTCACACAGCACCGAGTTAAGCCGAGTTGAAAATCTCACAGCCTTTCCTCCCCGGGTCTACTGCACCGGGCCCTCCACACCGGCATTCCCCGCAAGCAGCCGGGATGCGGAGCTCACCCGTTCACACAGCACCAAACTGAGCTGAGAATCTTGCAGCCTGGGCTTCGATTTTGTCATTGGGGCGGGCTGTGCATGAACATGGTTCAGTGCTCATAGCAATCGCAATAAATCCTTTTCCATTCACTAATGCAGCCTTTCAATGGCGGGACTTTTACCCAGCATTCCCCGCGGGGGAGAATGTGCCGCACCCGGACTACAGGAGCCCAGTGCGCAGGCGCAGGACCCGCCTATGTTTGGAGCATGCGCGGTGCGTGTAAGCGCCAAGCAGCGAGGAAGTGAGACGAGCTCCCAATAAATTGTGTGAAGCGGCCGGACGCAGTGGAGTAATGGACCGGCGAGTGTGCGGGGAGGCTTCATAAACAACTAATATCGGCCGCAAACCCTGAATAATAACCTGAAGGTCCCGCGTTTACAGCTTCGGGGCTTCTCCCGGTCACAGGTCCGGGATAACGGCCGCCATCTTGATTCAGTGAGTAACAAAGCGCATGCGCGGTCATCTTGCTGCCGGAACAAAGAGTGGGCGGGGCTTCAGTGTCTGTTCCCAACTGGGTCCCAGTGCCCGGGAGAGTAAATCGATGACTCAGTTATTTGATTCAGACTCTCCACACTTCGGATTTCTCACCATCTCTCCTGAAGGCGCTGGTAAAACCAGAGCACACGGTTAACATCCCACACAGTTGTAACAGAAGAGCCCCAGAGCTGGAATAAAAACAGAAAATGCTGGAGATACTCAGCAGGTCAGGCAGCATCTGTGAAGAGAGAAACAGAGTTAACGTTTCAGGTCTGGGACCGTTCATCAGAACTGGAAAAAGCTGGAGATGTAACAAATATTAAACAGGTGCAGAGGCGGGAGGAAGGAATTGAAGGAACAATCTGTGCTTTTGTAAGAGGCAGGAAAGATAAAATGTTGCAAATGGGGATGGCAAAATCATACAGCATGAAAAATGGGAGCAGGGGTTATAGTTTGAAATTGTTGAACTCAATGTTGAGTCCAGAAGGCTGTAAAGTGCCTAATCGAAAGATGAGGTGCTGTTCCTCAAGCTTACGTTAAGCTTCATTGGAACAATGTAAGAGGCCGAGGACGGTGAGGTCTGAGTGGGAGTGAAGCGGTGAATTAAAGTGACAGGCGACTGGAAGCTCAGGGTCACCGTTATGGACTGAATGGAGGTGTTCCGCAAAGCGGTCACACAATCTGCGTTTGGTCTCCCTAGTGTAGAGGAGACCGCATCGTGAGCAGCGAATACAGTAGACTAAATTGCAAGAAGTACAAGTAAATCGCTGTTTCACCTGGAAGGGGTGTTTGGGGCCCTGGACAGTGGGAAGGGAGGAGGTAAAAGGGCATATGTTGCATCTCCAGCGCTTGCACGGGAAGGTGCCAGGAGAAGGGGAAGGGCTGTTAGGGGTGATCGAGGAGTGGACCAGGGTGTCACGGAGGGAGCGGTCCCTTCGGAATGCTGAAAGGGGAGGTGAGGGGAAGATTTGTTTGGTGGTGGGATCACGTTGGAGGTGGCGGAAATGGCGGAGGATGATCCATTGAATGTGGAGGCTGGTGGGGTGAAAGGAAAGGACAAGGGGAACCCTATTGTGGTTCTGGCAGGGAGGGGTAGGGGTGAGAGCAGAAGTGCGGGAAATGGAACGGACACGGTCAAGGGCCGTGTCAACCACAGTAGAGGGGAAACCTCGGTTGAGGAAAAAGGAAGACATGTCGGCAGCACTGGTATGGAAGGTGGCATCGTCAGAACAGACACGGCAGAAACGGAGAAACTGGGAGAATGGAATAGAGTCCTTACAGGAAACGGGGTGGGAGGAAGTGTCGTCCAGGTAGCTGTGGGAGTCAGTGGGCTTGTAGTGGATGTTTGTCAAAAGCCGATCGCCAGAAATGGAGACGGAGAAGTCAAGGAAGGGAAGAGAAGAGTTGGAGATAGACCATGTGAGGGTGAGGGAAGGGTGGAAATTGGAAGTAAGGTGAATGAACTTATCTAGTTCAGGGCGAGAGCAGGAAACGGCACTGATACAGTCATCGATGTACCAGAAAAAGAGGTGAGGGAGGGGACCTGAGTGGGACTGGAACAAAGAATGTTCCACATATCCCATGTGTCTGTTCCCAACCGGGTCCTAGTGCCCGGGAGAGTAAACCATTGACTCAGTTATTTGATTCAGACTCTCCACACTTCGGATTTCTCACCATCTCTCCTGAAGGCGCTGGTAAAAGCAGAGCAGACGGTTAACATCCCACACAATTGTAACAGAAGAGCCCCACAACAACAACAACTTGTATTTATATAGTGCCTTTAACGTAGTAAAACGTCCCAAGGCGCTGCACAGGAGTATTTTAAGACAAAACATTTTTTGACACTGATCCACATACGAATAAATTAGGGCAGGTGACCAAAAGCTTGGTCAAAGAGGTAGGTTTTAAGGAGTGTCTTAAAGGAAGAAAGAGTGGTAGCAAGGCGGAGAGTTTTAGGCAGGGAATTCCAGAGCTTAGGGCCGAGGCAACAGAAGGCACGGCCACCAAAGGTTGAGCGATTATAATCAGGGATGTTCAAGAGGGCAGAATTAGAGGAGTGCAGATATCTCGGGGGGTTGTGGAGCTGGTGGAGATTACAGAGATAGGAAGGGGCGAGGTCATGGAGGGATTTGAAAACAAGGATGAGAATTTTGAAATCAAGGCGCTGCTTAAACGGGAGCCAATGTAGGTCAGTGAACACAGGGGAGATGGGCGAACGGGACTTGGTGCGAGTTAGGACACGGGCAGCCGAGTTTTAGATCAACTCAAGTTTACGTAGGGTGGAATGTGGGAGGTCAGCCAGGAGTTCATTGGAATAGTCAAGTCTAGAGGTAACAAAGGTATGGATGAGGGTTTCAGCAGCGGATGAGCTGAGGCAAGGGCGGAGACGGGCGATGTTACCGAGGTGGAAGTAGGCGGTCTTTGTTATGCTGCGGATATGTGGTCGGAAGATCATTTCAGAGTCAAATATGGCACCAAGGTTGCGAACAGTGTGGTTCAGCCTCAGACAGATGTTAGGGAGAGGGATGGATTCAGTGGCTAGGGAACGGAGTTTTTGGCGGGGACCGAAAACAATGGCTTCAGTCTTCCCAATATTTATATGGGTAAAAATTTTCGCTCATCCAGAACTGTATGTCGGACAAGCAGTCTGACAATTTAGATACCGTGGAGGGGTTGAGAGAAGCAGTAGTGAGGTAGAGTTGGGTGTCATCAGCGTACATGTGGAAACTGATGCTGTGTTTTAGATGATGTCGCCAAGGGGCAACATGTAGATGAGAAATAGGAGGGGCGAAGGATAGATCCTTGGGGGACACCAGAGGTAACGATGCGGGAGCGGGAAGAGAAGCCATTGCAGGTGATTCTCTGGTTACGATTAGATAGATAAGAATGGAACCAGGCGAGTGCAGTCCCACCCAGCTGGACGATGGTGGAGAGGCGTTGGAGAAGGATGGAATGGTCAACCATGTCAAAGGCTGCAGACAAGTCAAGAAGGATAAGGAGGGATAGTTTACGTTTGTCACAGTCACAAAGGATGTCATTTGTGACTTTGATGAGAGCGGTTTCGGTACTGTGGCGAGGGCGGAAACCTGATTGGAGGGATTCAAACATGGAATTGCGGGAAAGATGGGCACGGATTTGGGAGGCGACAACATGTTCAAGGACTTTGGAGAGGAAAGGGAGGTTGGAGATGGGGCGGTAGTTTGCAAGGACGGAGTGATGAAGGTTTGATTTTTTGAGGAAAGGGGTGATGACGGCAGATTTGAGTGAGAGGGGGAAAGTACTTGAGGAGAGCGAACCGTTAACAATGTCAGCTAACATGGGAGCCAGAAAAGGAAGTTGGGTGGTCAGCAGTTTGGTGGGAATAGGGTCGAGGGAGCAGGAGGTGGGTCTCATAGACAAGATGAGCGCAGAGAGGTCATGAGGGGAGATCGGAGAGAAACTGGAGAAAGATATGAGTTCAGGGCTAGGGCAGGGGGGAACCTTAGAGGAAGTTTGGCCCAGTGGGCTAGGGGAAGGAAGGGCAGTGACAGAGGCAGCTGAATGGTTGGTCTCAATCTTAGAGACAAAGAAGTCCATGAGCTCCTCACATTTGTTATCGGAGGTGAGGGTGGAGGAAACAGGGGAGAGGGGTTTAAGAACAAGGTTAGCAGTTGAGAATAGGAGCTGGGGTTTATCTTTGCATTCCAGAATGAATGGGCTGGGCTCCCCTTGTACAGTCCCAGGGTTAGAATCCCCATGTACAGTCCCAGGGTTAGAATCCCCATGTACAGTCCCAGGGCTGGAATCCCCATGTACAGTCCCAGGATTAGAATCCCCATGTACAGTCCCAGGGTTAGAATCCCCATGTACAGTCCCAGGGTTAGAATCCCCTTGTACAGTCCCAGGGTTAGAATCGCCATGTACAGTCCCAGGGTTAGAATCGCCATGTACAGTCCCAGGGTTGGAATCCCCATGTACAGTCCCAGGGTTAGAATCCCCATGTACAGTCCCAGGGTTAGAATCCCCATGTACAGTCCCAAGGTTGGAATCCCCATGTACAGTCCCAGGGTTAGAATCCCCATGTACAGTCCCAAGATTGGAATCCCCATGTACAGTCCCAGGGTTGGAATCCCCATGTACAGTCCCAGGGTTAGAATCCCCATGTACAGTCCCAAGGTTGGAATCCCCATGTACAGTCCCAGGGTTAGAATCCCCATGTACAGTCCCAAGATTGGAATCCCCATGTACAGTCCCAGGGTTGGAATCCCCATGTACAGTCCCAGGGTTGGAATCCCCATGTACAGTCCCAGGGTTAGAATCTCCATGTACAGTCCCAGGGTTAGAATCCCCATGTACAGTCCCAGGGTTAGAATCCCCATGTACAGTCCCAGTGTTAGAATCCCCATGTACAGTCCCAGGGTTAGAATCCCCATGTACAGTCCCAGGGTTAGAATCCCCATGTACAGTCCCAGGGTTGGAATCCCCATGTACAGTCCCAGGGTAAAAAGCCCCATGTACAGTCCCAGGGTTAGAATCCCCATGTACAGTCCCAGTGTTAGAATCCCCATGTACAGTCCCAGGGTAAAAAGCCCCATGTACAGTCCCAGGGTTAGAATCCCCATGTACAGTCCCAGGGTTGGAATCCCCATGTACAGTCCCAGGGTAAAAAGCCCCATGTACAGTCCCAGGGTTAGAATCCCCATGTACAGTCCCAGGGTTAGAATCCCCATGTACAGTCCCAGGGTTAGAATCCCCATGTCCAGTCCTAGGGCTGGAATCCCCATGTACAGTCCCAGGGTTAGAATCCCCATGTACAGTCCCAGGCTTAGAATCGCCATGTACAGTCCCACTGTTAGAATCCCCATGTACAGTCCCAGGCTTAGAATCGCCATGTACAGTCCCAGGGTTGGAATCCCCATGTACAGTCCCAGGGTTGGAATCCCCATGTACAGTCCCCGGGTTGGAATCCCCATGTACAGTCCCAGGGCTGGAATCCCTCAGCAACACCGAGTGCGGGTCTCAGGCCCCGAGTCAGAGCCGGCGGACGTGCAGCCAGGGCCCCGGCACCATTAACCCCAGGGTGCAGTGCCTCCCCCAGACAAGAAACACAACAACTTGCATTTATACGGCAGAGGGAGCAATTCAGAGCCGGTTAGCATCAGGCTGGGTGGTGGATGTAGAGCTCGGTCCCTGGCCTCCTGTATAGGGCTTTCTTGTTGCATCAGTTTGAGCTGGAGTGGAGAGCGGGGGAGAAGCTGCTGGGTTTAACCCCCAGTACTTCTGAGAAGTTGATGCTGGGCCTTCTTCTTGAACCTCTGCAGTCCGTGTGGTGAAGGTACTCTCAGAATGCTGTTAGGTGAGGAGTTCCAGGATTTTCACCCAGCGACGATGTAGGAACGGCGATATATGTCCAAGTCAGGATAGTGTGTGACTTGGAGGGGAACTGGGAGGTGATGGTGTTCCCATGCACCTGCTGCCCTTGTCCTTCTAGGTGGTGGAGGTCACGTGTTTGGGAGGTGCTGTCAAAGTTCTAGTCGAGTTGCAGATGTATAAAGTCGCTCTCCTTCACCCCTTCCCCTCCCACCTCACTCTCTCTCCTCCCAAAGAGACCAGAGTCTTGTGCAGGCCCAGACCGGGTGGCGGGTTCCCTTCCCTGAAGGACATTAGTGAACCAGTTGGGTTTTTACGACAATCCAGCTGCTTTCATGGTCACTTTTTTCTAGTGCGGGCCCCACAAATTCCCAGATTCATTCAGCTCAATTTCAAAACCTGCCTTTGTGTTTTTGTGGGTTCTCTCTCACCCTCCCTTTTTCCTGTTTTAAATTCATTTTACAGGGTGTTAGAAGGGGAGGATTTGCAGATGGGAAGCTCAAACCAAACATCACTTCAAGATCTGACAGAGTCACTCGATTCATCAGGACCTTTGAACATGGAAGCAGAAAGCACTGTTCAGAGCGGGGAGAAACTGTACACGTGTTCTGTGTGTGGACAAGGCTTCAGCCGAACCTCTGGCCTGTCGAGACACAAGCGCAGTCACACCGTGGACTGGCCATTCACCTGCTCCGAGTGTAGGAAGGGATTCACTCGTTCATCCCACCTGCTGACGCACCAGCGAATTCACACTGGGGAGAGGCCGTTCACCTGCTCCGAGTGTGGGAAGGGATTCACCTGTTCATCCCACCTGCTGACACACCAGCGAGTTCACACCGGGGAGAGGCCGTTCACCTGCTCTGAGTGTGGGAAGGGATTCATGTGTTCATCCCACCTGTTGAAACACCAGCGCACTCACACCGGGGAGAGGCCGTTCACCTGCTCCGAGTGTGGGAAGGGATTCACTCAGTCATCCAGCCTGCTGACACACCAGCGAGTTCACACTGGGGAGAGGCCATTCACCTGCTCCGAGTGTGGGAAGGGATTCACTCAGTCATCCAGCCTGCTGACACACCAGCGAGTTCAGACTGGGGAGAGGCCGTTCACCTGCTCTGAGTGTGGGAAAGGATTCACTTGTTTATCCAACCTGCTGCAGCACCAGCGAGTTCACACCGGGGCGAGGCCATTCACCTGCTCCGAGTGTGGGAAGGGATTCACTCGGTCATCCCACCTGCTGACACACCAGCGAGTTCACACTGGTGAGAGGCCGTTCACCTGCTCTGAGTGTGGGAAGGGATTCACTCAGTCATCCAGCCTGCTGCAGCACCAGCGAGTTCACACTGGGGAGAGGCCATTCACCTGCTCAGTGTGTGGGAAGAGATTCACTGTATCATCCAACCTGCTGAAACATCAACGAGTTCACAAGTGACTGCAGGGGTTGGATTCTGATGTTTTTGCTGCTGTTAATTACATCCCGGACTGAATCGTGTTCATTCTGACAGTTGGAGTTTGTTTCTGCTGATGTTAATAACCCCTGTAACTGGGCTGGAGTTTAAATTTCTGGATATATGTCAAATAAATCAGTTTGCTTTAAACACATTGTTGTGGATTTTTGTCATTCCCACCTGAGTATTTAGCATCACCTGGCTGGAACTCAGAAAGGACAATCTGGGGGGAGGATCGTACGGCGGGAACAGAACTACAGCCTGGACACAGTCCTTCAGGGCCACACTGAGAGGGGCAAACGGCACTTTGGTCTTTCTCGTCTCTCTTCACTGAAACCAAAGTCACCGTGCGGGTTAATCTTGAGGCCTGTAAGGTCCAGGTGATTTCCACCCTAAGGTGTTTAAAGAGATCGGACGGGTGCTCTGTGAGCCCCTTGCCCATGTCTTCAGCTCAGTAGAGTTGTAGAGTCATACAGTTATGCAGCACAGAAAGAGGCCCTTCGGCCCATCGTGTCTGCGCCGCCCATCAAGCCCTGTCTATTCTAATCCCAGTTTCCAGCACTTGGTCCCTAGCCTTGTATGCTATGGCGTTTCAAGTGCTCATCTAAATGCTTCTTGAATGTTGTGAGGGTTCCTGCCTCTACCACCCTTTCAGGCAGTGAGTTCCAGTTTCCAACCACCCTCTGGGTGAAAAAGTTTTTCCTCAAATCCCCTCTAAACCTCCTGCCCCTTACCTTGAAACTATGCCCCCTGGTTATTGACCCCTCTACTAAGGGGAAAAGTTCCTTTATATCTATCCTATCTATGCCCCTCATAATTTTGTACACCTCAATCAGGTCCCCCCTCAGCCTTCTCTGCTCTAAGGAAAACAACCCCAGCCTGTCCAGTCTCTCTTCACAGCTGAAGCGCTCCACCCCAGGTAACACCCTGGTGAATCTCCTCTGCACCCTCTCCAATGCAATCACATCCTTCCTATAGGGTGGCGACCAGAACTGCACACAGTATTCCAGCTGTGGCCTAACTAGCGTTTTGTACAGCTCCATCATAACCTCACTGCTCTTATATTCTATGCCTCGGCTAAGGAAGGCGAGTATCTCATATGCCTTGTTAACTACCTTATCTACCTGTCCTGCTGCCTTCAGGGATCTATGTACATGCACACCAAGGTCCCTCTGATCCTCTGTCCTTCCTAGGGTCCTACCATTCATTGTGTATTCCCTTGCCTTGTTAGTCCTCCCAAAATGCATCACCTCACACTTTTCAGGGTTAAATTCGATTTGCCACTGTTCTGCCCATCTGACCAACCCGTCTATATCGTCCTGTAGCCTAAGCTTCCCTCCTCGCTATTTACCACTCCACCAATTTTCGTGTCATCTGCGAATTTACTGATCATACCTCCTACATTCATATCTAAATCATTAATGTACACTACAAACAGCAAGGGACCCAGCACCGATCCCTGCGGTACACCACTGGACACAGGCTTCCAGTCACAAAAACAACCTTCGACCATCACCCTCTGCCTCCTGCCACTGAGCCAATTTTGGATTCAATGTGCCAAATTGCCCTGGATCCCATGGGCTCTTACCTTCTTGACCAGTCTCCCATGCGGGACTTTGTCAAAATCCTTACTGAAGTCCATGTAGACTACGTCAACTGCACCACCCTCATCCACGCACCGCGTCACCCCCTCGAAAAATTCAATCAAATTGGTTAGACATGATCTTCTCCCTGACAAAGCCATGCTGACTATCTTTGATTAATCCTTACCTCTCCAAGTGGAGACTAATTCTGTCCCTCAGAATTTTTTCCAATAATTTCCCTACCACTGATGTTAGGCTCACTGGCCTGTACTTCCCTGGTTTATCCCTACTACCCTTCTTGAATAATGGTACTACGTTAGCTGTTCTCCAGTCCTCTGGCACCTCCCCTGTGGCCAGAGAGGTACTGAAAATTTGTGTCAGAGCCCCTGCAATCTCCTCCCTTGCCTCACACAGCAGCCTGGGATACATCTCGTCTGGGCCTGGGGATTTATCCACTTTTAAGCCTACAAAAACCGCTAGTACCTCCTCCCTCACAATGCTAATTTGTTCAAGTATATGACAATCCCCCTGCCTGATTTCTATGCCTACATCGTCCTTCTCCATAGTGAACACAAATGCAAAATATTCATTTAAAACCTCACCCACATCTTCCGGCTCTACACACAGATTGCCACTTTGGTCCCTAATGGGCCCTACTCTTTCCCTGGTTATCCTCCTGCCCTTAATATACTTATAGAACACCTTGGGATTTTCCTGTATTTTGCCCGCCAGTGTTTTTTCATGCCACCTCTTTGCTCTCCTAATTTATTTTTTAAGTACCCCCTGCACTTTCTATACTCCTCTCGGGCTTCCACTGTTTTTAGTCCTTTGTATCTGCCAAAAGCCTCCCTTTTTTTCCTAATCCACTCTTGTATATCCCTTGACATCCAGGGTTCCCTGGACTTGTTGGTCCCACCCTTGCCCTTTATGTGAACATGTTAGTGCTGTACTCTTTCTATTTCCTTTCTGAATGACTCTCACTGCTCTGATGTGGATTTTCCTACAAGTAGCTGATCCCAGTCCACTTTGGCCAGATCCTGCCTTATCATATTAAAATTGGCCTTCCCCCAATTTAGAACCTTTATTTCCGGTCCATCTTTTTCCTTTTCCATGACTACCTTAAATCTCAACGAATTATGGTCACTGTCACCAAAATGCTCTCCTACTGACACTTTTACCACTTGCCCGGCTACATCCCTAGAATTTGGTCCAGTACCGCCCCCTCTCTTGTAGGACTTTCTACATGCTGGCTCAAAAAGCTCTCCTGGATGCACTTTAAGAATTCCGCACCCTCTAAGCCTTTCACACTCTGACTATCCCAGTTAATATTGGGGAAGTTGAAATCCCCTACTATTATTACCCTATTATTTCTACACTTCTCTGAGATTTGCCTACATATCTTTTCCTCTATCTCCCCCTGACTGTTTGTAACTAGCAGGATAGATAAGGGGGAACCAGTGGATGTGGTGTATTTGGATTTTCAGAAACAATCGATAAGATGCCACACAAGAGGATATTAAACAAAATTAGGGCTCGTGGGATTGGGGGTAATATACTAGCATGGTCCCTGGAGTTTGAGAGAAATCAAGTTTGAAAATGATGCAGAGTTTCAGCCAATGAGGGCGCTCCGGGCTCAACCCCGCCCACTGCGAGCCGTAAGCCCCACCCCTCACACACTCCGATTGGTTGGAAGACCAACCGCCCGCTCGGTCCTCCAGCCCCGCCCCACTCTTCCTATTGGTCCGGAGCTCCTGTCATTCACCCGGGCAGTGTGAGCTGAGCATGCGCGGACCTTGGCAGCAGCCGCTGACACATCAGGTGAGAGAGCTCAGGGAGCGGGTTAATAAACCCCGGGGGGACGCGGGCTGCTCACACCCCGAGTGCGGCCCCAGGCCCGGCCCGGAGAAAACACTCAACATTATCCGCCTCCCCACAACTACCCGCCAGTTTAAAACTCAAACTCCGGGACAACCAGGAAGTGCTGGGAAATCCCCAGCGAGTCAGGGAGCATCTGTAAATGGAGGAGAAATGGAGACTGGTCAGGGAGCGTCTGTAAATAACGAGAAATGGAGAGTGGTCAGGGAGCGTTTGTAAATGGAGGAGAAATAGTGACTGGTCAGGGAGCGTCTGTAAATGGAGGAGAAATGGAGACTAATCAGGGAGCGTGTGTAAATGGAGGAGAACTGGAGCGTGGTCAGGGTGCGTCTGTAAATGGAGGAGAAATGGAGACTGGTCAGGGAGCATCTGTAAATGGAGGAGAAATGGAGACTGGTCAGGGAGCGTCTCTGAATGGAGGAGAAATGGGGACTGGTCAGGGAGCGTCTGCAAAGGGAGGAGGAATGGAGACTGGTCAGGGAGCGTCTGTAAATGGAGAAGTGGGGACTGGTCAGGGAGCGTCTGTAAATGGAGAAGTGGGGACTAGTCAGGGAGCATCTGTAAATGGAGGAGAACTGGGGACTGGTCAGGGAGCGTCTGTAAATGGAGAAGGAATGGTGACATGTCAGGGAGCATCTGTAAATGGAGGAGGAAAGGAGTCTGGTCAGGGAGCGTCTGTAAATGGAAGAGAAATGGTGAGTGGTCAGGGAGCGTCTGTAAATGGAGGAGAAATGGAGACTGTTCAGGGAGCGTCTGTAAATGAAGGAGAAATGGTGAGTGGTCAGAGAGTGTCAATAAATGGAGGAGAAATGGAGACTAGTCAGGGAGTGTCTGTAAATGAAGGAGAAATGGGGACTAGTCAGGGAGTGTCTATAAATGGAGGAGAAATGGTGACTGTTCAGGGAGCGTCTGTAAATGAAGGAGAAATGGTGACTGGTCAGCGAGTGTCAATAAATGGAGGAGAAATGGAGACTAGTCAGGGAGTGTCTGTAAATGAAGGAGAAATGGGGACTAGTCAGGAAGTGTCTATAAATGGAGGAGAAATGGTGACAGATCAGGGAGCGTCTGTAAATGAAGGAGAAATGGTGACTGGTCAGGGAGAAATGGAGACTAGTCAGGAAGTGTCTATAAATGGAGGAGAAATGGTGACAGATCAGGGAGCGTCTGTAAATGAAGGAGAAATGGTGACTGTTCAGGGAGCGTCTGTAAATGGAGGAGAAATGGTGACTGGTCAGCGAGTGTCAATAAATGGAGGAGAAATGGTGACAGGTCAGGGAGCGTCTGTAAATGGAGCAGAAGTGGTGAGTGGTCAGATCAAGGATTGAACGTGGGACCTTCCTAGTCAGTAGTGCAGTGTGTTCTAAAGCGGGGTTGGGGGGGGGGGGAGGGGGCGGAGGGTTAGAACAGGATATTTTGAAAGAAATGTCACTCCAACATTGCAAAATTCTGAAGACTTTCAATATTAACCAAGCAAGTCAAATGGATCATCAAAAACAGTGAGACATTTTAGAAAGGCTCAAGTCACTGAAACAGACAGGTTTACAATCACTGCACAGTACAGAAGGGAGCGACTGTTACTGGGAGCTCTGTTAGTGAAGTCCGCCGAGACTCCAAGATAAACGGGTCTGTCCCTTTAACTATAAATAGACAGAGAAAGGGGAGTCCCTGTCCCTTTAATTATCTGGCCCATTCCCCCAGGCAGTGGGAGGAGGAACAGCGCGCGGTCTCTCTATATCCTGACCAAGCGGGCCCCGCCGGATGGGCTGCAACATGTAGAAACCTGCTCTGTGTCGGGATCACTTACATTGAGACACCAAATCCAGGGACCACTTACATTAAGGCACCAAATCCAGGGAACACTTACACTGATACACCAAATCCAGGGACCACTTACACTGAGGCACCAAATCCAGGGACCACTTACACTGAGACACCAGATCCAGGGACCACTTACACTGAGTCTATAAATGGGAATCAGAGAGCCTCTGTATGGGGACTGGTCATGGTGGTGAAACCAGCTCCAGTGAGGGCGGGTAATGGATGAAGATATGACGTTGGAATCAGATGGTTACTGCTGGGGCCTGGTGACAGGTTATTGTCAGAAGACCTTTACAGGCAGGCCGATGATTGGATGTAACCAGCACAACACCTGGATCTTCCTTTTCCTGTCCAAAGTCTAATGACCCTGATGTCTTTTTCTGTGGCAAATGTAGAGATGTGAAAGAAGAGAGGAAATCAGGCTCGGGCCAGAAAGAAGGTTCCTTGAATGAACAATTCATGAGGCTGTTTTCTGACTCATCTGCGTGAGGTTAAAACACCATGAAATGAAAGAGAACATGTCCAGTGACACTGGCGTTGTCAATAGTGGTTTCTATCCCTAACCACTGTCTCATAAGCCGAACATCCTAACCCGAAGCCCAGCCCCTAAACCCTAACCAAGGATTACTGACAGGGTTCAATGGAGGAGCTAAAGACCTGATAAAGGAAGTATCAGAAAAAATTATCTCGATTAAAGAAATAGTGCAAGGTATGTTGATAACAAGAGATTAAATCAAACAGAGCATCAAAATCAGCAATGACAATGACAAAGATCAGAACATTTCAAAGGCGATCACATGTGGAGGTGTTTTTACCAAATCGGATCCAAAAAGGGTTGAATGATACAGAAAATAACAGATTTCAAATCTTATGCAAGCTGGTTCTATAAAAGGGTGGTTCAAAGGAACTTCAGATGAGTGTAAAGTGAGACACTCCAGTTCAGTCTATGACACCCACAAGCCATGGACTCAAACAGAACCAGCCTGGGGTTTGTGCGGTAGAAGGAAAACTAGGTGAGAAGTGATATAAGTTAGAGTAAGAAAAGGCTCAAAAAATGGAACATTCGGTAACAGAACATCAATTAGTCTCCTCTTCTCATGGAGAAATCAAATATTCGACCCACTGTGTTTATACAAAGCTGATTTATTCAATATTTGGACAGAATATTAATCTCCAGCCCAGGTAAAGGGGTTATTAATACAGTAGCAAAATACTGCGGATGCTGGAAATCTGAAATAACAACAGAAAATTGGGGAGACCAAACGCAGATTGGGTGACCGCTTTGCGGAACACCTCCGTTCAGTCCGTAAGGGTGACCCTGAGCTTCCGGTCGCCTGTCACTTTAATTCTCCGCTTCACTCCCACTCTGATCTCTCTGTCCTCGGCCTATTACATTGTTCCAATGAAGCTCAACGTAAGCTCGAGGAACAGCACCTCATCTTTCGATTAGGCACTTTACAGCCTTCTGGACTCAACATTGAGTTCAACAATGTCAGACTATAACCCCTGCTCCCATTTTTCATGCTGAATAATTTTGCCATCCCCATTTGCAACATTTTATCTTTCCTGCCTCTTACCTTAGCACAGAATGTTATTCAATTCCTTCCTCCCCTCCTCACCCCTCTCCCTGTCTCTGCACCTGCTTAAAATCTGTTACATCTCCAGCTTTTTTCCAGTTCTGATGAAGGGTCCCAGACCTGAAACGTTAACTCTGTTTCTCTCTCCACAGATGCGGCCTGGCCTGCTGAGTGTTACCAGCATTTTATGTTATTATTCTAGGGGTTATTAAGATCAGCAGAAACACACTCGAACTGCTAGAATGAATATGGTTCAAATATTTTTATTCAAAAACAATAATACCTGTACAACTCATCAATTACATAGTAAATCCATTACATTCATCCATCACAGTAAAAAATAAAGCCTTAAAAACAGCCTTATAGTTAATATAAATGCAATGATTAATTTTACAAATAATCAATAATGTTTACAGTACAAATACCCTTAAACAATACCACGCAACTTTTTAGATTTAAAATAATAAATCTCAAAGTTAACTCCACATAAAACAAAAACCATTTCAACACCAGTGTACAAACACATAGCACCATCATAATCCAATTAAATGCTACAGATAACATTTATTCCAATAAACCAAGAAAAAAAACATTTTACGCCAGTCCTACTGGCATTGTTCGTTCGACCATTCGATCATTCATTCAATTATTCGTTCATTCATTCAAGCGTTCGTTCATTCGTTCGATCGAGCGTAAGTTCCAATATGTATGTATGAGTGCGTGCGTGCGTATCATTTGTCTAAGTGCGCGCCTGCTTGCGTTCGCTCGAATCGTTCATTCTATCACTGCACAAGTGATCATTCGTTCGATCGAGTATAAGTTCCAATATGCATGAATGCGTTCGTTCGAATCGTTCGTCCGTTCGTTCACTCGAGCGTCCGTTCGTTCAATAAATTACCAATATTAATTTACTTTATCTTTTCAAACACACCAACACTAGACAATAACCTCAAAGTAAATTCCTACATAACCACCAATACATCACCATGTGCAAATTCCCACAGTCCTTATCAGAAAATCAATTAAGCTTCAAGTAAACTGCTTTCAAACAGAAAACCTGAAACCTTCCCAACAAAACAATTAAATACCAGTTCTACGCCAGTCCTATTGGCAATCCATTAACGAATATCATTTGATGTTGTCGAACCATGTAAAGTCATAGTCCTTGTCCACAGTCTTCAGCCCTTCCGCGGAAAAAGCCATCCATCCACTTCCTGAAATCCCGTAAAAAAGACCGAACACTCAAATCTTCTTCTGCTTGCTGTTATCGCTCACAGGACCCAACCATCAACGAATACTCATCATTCCTTCCCGATATTACTTTGCTTTGTCTTTTAATTTCCTTTTATTTTCCGTCTTTTAACCATTCACATTTTCCATCTTGTAACCGCTCACGCGCCCCATTACAGATGGAAACAATTTGTCTTTCCTTCACCAATATGGCGACGCATAAACCGGTCCCATGACCAAGAAAAAGTCTCACTGCTGCCGCCAGGCAGAGCAGATGCTGGGCCGCTGGAACTCGGGCCCGGGGCAACACCGAGTAGGAACGGCGATATATGTCCAAGTCAGGATAGTGTGTGACTTGGAGGGGAACTGGGAGGTGATGGTGTTCCCATGCACCTGCTGCCCTTGTCCTTCTAGGTGGTGGAGGTTGCATGTTTTGGGAGGTTCTGTCAAAGTTCTAGTCGAGTTGCAGATGTATAAAGTCACTCGTTCACCCCTCCCCCTCCCACCTCACTCTGTCACCTCCCATAGAGGCCAGAGTCTTGTGTAGGCCCAGACCGGGTGGCGGGTTCCCTTCCCTGAAGGACATTAGTGAACCAATTGGATTTTTACGACAATCCAGCAGCTTTCATGGTCACTTTTTTCTCGTGCCGGCCCCACAAATTCCCAGATTCATTCAGCTCAATTTCACAACCTGCCTTTGTGTTTTTGTGGGTTCTCTCTCACCCTCCCTTTTTCCTGTTTCAAATTCATTTTGCAGGGTATTAGAAGGGGAGGATTTGCAGACGGGAAACTCAAACCAAACATCACTTCAAGATCTGACAGAGTCGCTCAATTCATCAGGACCTTTGAACATGGAAGCAGAAAGCACCGTTCAGAGTGGGGAGAAACTGTACACGTGATCTGTGTGTGGACGAGGCTTCAGCCGATCCTCTGACCTGTCGAGTCACAAGCGCAGTCACACCGGGGAGAAACCATGTAAATGTGGGGACTGTGGGAAGCGATTCAACTACCCGTGTGAGCTGGAAACTCATCGACGAGTTCACACCGGGGAGAGGCCGTTCACCTGCTCTGAGTGTGGGAAGGGATTCACTCATTCAACCATCCTGCTGATACACCAGCGAGTTCACGCTGGGGAGAGGCCGTTCACCTGCTTCGAGTGTGGGAAGGGATTCACTAATTCATCCCACCTGCTGAATCACCAGCGACATCACACCGGGGAGAGACCATTCACCTGCTCCAAGTGTGGGAAGGAATTCGCTCGGTCATCCACCCTGCTGACACACCAGCGAGTTCACACTGGGGAGAGGCCGTTCACCTGCTTCGAGTGTGGGAAGGGATGCACTAATTCATCCCACCTGTTGACACACCAGCACGTTCACACTGACGAGAGACCTTTTAAATGCCCGGACTGCGGAAAGTGTTATAAAAGTTCCGGGTAACTGACTAGTCATCAATGTGTTCACACTGACGAGAGGCCGTTCAGGTGCTCTCACTGCGGGACTGGGTTCAGGCAATCATCTGAACTCACTGTACACCAGCGCACTCACACCGGGGAGAGGCCGTTCACCTGCTCCGAGTGTGGGAAGGGATTCACTCAGTCATCCAGCCTGCTGACACACCAGCGAGTTCACACTGGGGAGAGGCCGTTCACCTGCTCTGAGTGTGGGAAGGGATTCACTCAGTCAGCCAACCTGCTGACACACCAGCGAGTTCACACCGGTGAGAGGCCGTTCACCTGCTCTGAGTGTGGGAAGGGATTCATTAATAAATCCCACCTGCTGACACACCAGCGAGTTCACAAGTGACTGCAGGGTTTGGATTCTGATGTTATTGCTGCTGTTAATCACATCCCGTACTGAATCGTGTTCATTCTGACAGCTGGGGTTTGTTTCTGCTGATGTTAATAACCCCTGTAACTGGGCTGGAGTTTAATATTCTGGATATCTGTCAAATAAATCAGCTTTGCTTTAAACACATTGTTGTGGATTTTTGTCGTTCCCACCTGAGTGTTTAGCATCACCTGGCTGGAGCTCAGAAAGGACAATCTGGGGGGAGGATCGTACGGCGGGAACAGAACTACAGCCTGGACACAGTCCTTCAGGGCCACACTGAGAGGGGCAAACGGCACTTTGGTCTTTCTCGTCTCTCTTCACTGACAGCAATGTCCCCGTGCAGGTTAATCTTGAGGCCTGTAAGGAATGTGTCCCAGCCGCTCTCTTCCATGGGTCAGAGCTCCTGGGCACGGAACAGAAGGCTCCTTTACAACTGTGTTTAGAGTCAGGAAGAACAACGGTGAATGCTGGAAACGTGCTGTCAAATCAGAGATTGGTGTCAAACTGCGATCTGTTCCTGACTGAAAGTGAAACAGCAGGGTTAAGTTTCCAGTCTAAAAATGACTAGTAATTATTCCACGAAGATTTAATATGTGTGTGTGTGACAGTCCTGAGTCTACCTTTTTAAGGCAGGTGTTAGCTCATTTAAAATAAACCCGTTTAAAATAAATTGGTTAAAGTCTGCATTAAAATAGCAGAGGGAGGAGTTCACAGGAGCCTGTTAACTGCTGGTACAATTATACAACAGACATTTGATCTCCAGATAAAGAAGGACCTGCAGCGTGTTTCCAGGAATTCCCTGTTTTATTGATGTGTGCGTGTTAGACACCAGGATAACTAAAAATACACGACCCGGAACATCCACGGGGTGCGATCCCGACAGTTACTCTGGGATCACTCCCGCTGTGGAACTCCAGCACTGACCCTGCTGAAGGTTGTAGGCTCAGGGAGTGGGGCCTCCAGGAGTGGACTGTGAGAAAGCTGGGTTTCAGTATCCTGACACATATATGGTGTTAGATTCGAATTTTTTGGAGCAAAACCAAACGGAGACGGAACTGAAGACAAAGTAAAAGTTTATTAGAAACCAGCCAGAAGGCCTTGTGCACAAAGGGAGAGAGGTTGGTCTCCTCAGACCCGCACCTAACTCTCAAAGGAAAACCTACATACAAGCATTGATATACCTTTCGATAGGCAACACTCACCGGCTACAAAAGTGGGCGTACACATACAACCAGCGTCGCTACCATTGCTCCCTTATTGGTTAATGATCAGTCACTCAATGTTGGGAGCCGCCCTGAAATGTTCTGTGACATTAAACATAACACATAATTGTTATACATGGGGTTTTCATCTAGTCTCTGGGAGCAAGGTCTGCCAGACTCCATCTTATCTCTCAAACGAGGTCATACCACACTTATCTTTCCTTTCCCATGCGGTTGTACCTGACCAACACTTCGTTAATTCTCGAGAAAAGCTTATTATGGTAAACAATGTCAGCTCCAAAGGGAGATAAGGGGTCTGAGGCCAAGAGAGAAATGGCCGACTCCCTGTGAAGTTCAGTTTCCCTTTTCTCTTCAGAAGGCCAGCTACATCAACACTGCTTCTGTAGCACTGATAACCACATTCTGGAATGCTTGGAAATCAGTAGAATGGCACCAATAGTCTGGTTGTAAGCAGCTATTCTTATAGTACTAGTTAAAGAAAAGGGTTAATAAATATAATGGACAAGTAGTCCATCGTGCTTTGCAACTATCTAAAGGCTATATGTGTGCCTTTAATATATCTCTATAAGTGAACTAACTATCCTTTAAACATGATTTCTAATATTACCGCCCTACAGCCTTGGTTAATATATATTTAAAGACTAGTGGATTCAGGTTTGTTTCACAGGCCTATTTTGCGATCCCACAGTCCCCCCTTTCAACCCCCGAAAAGGACTCTTGGAGCGGGGTTGAAGAATGTGCTCTCTGCGCTACGTTAGTCTGATAAACTGCTGGGTTTATAGTATTGCAGAACCACATATAGGTTTTTCCAGCTCAAATTGTGTGAATGATGAAGTTTCCCTGTAACCCCCCCCCCCCCCCCCTAGTTTGTTCTATACTTCCTCCCCCCTTTAGGCCTTTGGCTATTCCAGGTAGGCCACACATTTGTTGCATATGGTCTGGTGTGACTCCTGTCGGGGTGGCCACCCGTCGAGGCACCAGGTATGCATCAGATGAGTAGAGTTAATATTTAGGCCTTCCCCAATTCATCATACGATTGCTTCATCATTCATACACTTGATTTTTCCAACAAACGACCAAAGTCGTCCGAGATACACTTATGAGGAGCAGTGCATGCACGAACAGTTTGAATCATTTGTTTTGCAATTCGTTTTGCCCGAATCCGTTTCCATTTCCTGCATGTCTTACATAGAATGTCAGGACAATTACTAACTGCACCACGACTAATGCATGTGAAATCAGTCGGATCCATGGATGGATCTGTATATTTAGTCCCCAGTCCCAAATGTCATCCAGCCATGTGGTCACCTTGATCGCGTCGATGTCCTAGGGGGAGTGTTTGCTAGTGCTGTTGGGGAGGGTTTAAACTAAAATGGTAGGGGGTTGGGAACCTGTGCAGGGAGACAGAGGAAAGGGAAGCAAGGATAAAAGCAAAAGACAGGAAGAAGAAAAACAAAAGTAGAAGGCAAAGAACTCAACGGTTTAAATCAAACATGGTCACAGTAAATAATAATTCATATAGGTCTGAGAGCGATAAAAAAACAAGCCTGAAGGCTTTGTGTCTCAATGCAAGGAGCATTCGGAACAAGGTGGATGAATTAGCTGCGCAAATAGAGGTAAATGAATACGATTTGAATGGGATTACAGAAACATGGCTCCAGGGTGGCCAAGGCTGGGAACACAACATTCAATATTTAGGAAAGATAGGCAAAAAAGAAAGGGAGGTGGATCAGAACATTTCAAAGGCTGTCACATGCAGTACCTGTGGAGGAGTTGGACTAACCGGATCCAAGAAGTGTTAAACCATGCACACAATAACTGATTTCAAATCTGAAGCGAGAGAGTTCTTTCAAGGGTTGGTTGAAAGGAACTTCAGATGAGTATAAAGTGAGACACTGTAGTTCAGTCTATGACACCCACAAGCCATGTAGTCAAACGGAACCAGCTTGGGGTTCGATGTGGTAGAAGGTGAACTCGGTGAGAAGTGATATAATCAAGAGTAAGAAAAGCCCAACAATGTAACAGTCGGTAACAGAACATCAATTAGTCTCCTCTGATCATGGAGAAATCAAATATTCAATACACTGTGTTTGAAACAAAGCTTTTTTATTCAATATTGATACAGAATATTAATCCCCAGCCCAGGTATAGGGGTTATTAAGATCAGCAAAAACACACCCTGACTGTGTACTAGAGGCGGAATTATTACCATATTAGATAGGAGCAGACTAAGAAAGTCAACGAAAAATTCAAAAATGGGTTTAGAATGCATGGCCCAAAAATTCGTGAGGAAGCCTTCATGCAAGGGTAAGGCTTCCCCGCGATCTCTCACTGCGCGTTGGCTTTTTCAGTTCCAGCTCGCACGAACTTGATGTTCTGGACAGCTGCTGTGCTGGGCTTGCGTATCCCACAGGCGCAGTTAATTCGTGCGAGCTGTGGGATCACGTGACTCAGTTAGAGCCAATGGCAGCACACCATCTTCCATTCATAACTTTCACATAAGTGCTGTGAAAGCTATGAATACTATAGCCCCCCAAAAGAACAGCTAAACCTCAATTAAATTTAAAAAAAAACCATCACATTAATAAAATAAGTATAGTTAAATAAATTAACCATTTTAAATAAAAAATTAAATTTTTGAAAAAATTTAAAATCTTTTAAAAATTATAAAAATAAACTTACCTGTCTTTAAAGTCTCTAAAAAAGATATACCTGTTAAAAAAAATTCAAAATAATACTTAATTCACTACTTACCTTGTTAAAAGTGGGTCTTACTCCTCCTTTTTTTATGTGTAAAATCTTCCGTACTTACCTGCGCGTTGAAACCACTAAGTGCACTGCATGCGCGCAGCCTGTAGCGCGCACGCGGTTCACCTAGGAACCGCCCCCTTTTCCATTCACCAAGTGCCGATTTTCAGCGCATGCGCAGTGCATGCAGAAAACCGGCAATTGGAGACAGAATACGCGAGAGTACACAGTGCGTACTCTCGCGTATCAACACAAATTTTTGGGCCCATGTACGTAAACGCACAAAGTGTGGTGAATAAGGTTGGTGAGCTACAAGCACAATTAGCCGTGCGGCAATATGATGTTGTGGCAATAACGGAAACGTGGCTTAAAAACGGTGAGGACTGGGCACTAAATATTCAAGGGTACAAGGTGTTCAGAAAGGATACTCTCCAACCCCCTCACCCCAATTCCTCTTTCACCCCTACTCTCCAACCCCCCTCACCCCAACTCCTCTTTCACCCCAACTCCCCAACTCCCTCTCACCCCAACCCCCTCTCACCCCAACTCTCCAACCCACCTCACCCCAACTCCTCTTTCACCCCTACTCTCCAACCCCCTCACCCCAACTCCTCTTTCACCCCAACTCCCCAACTCCCTCTCACCCCAACCCCCTCTCACCCCAACTCTCCAACCCCCCTCACCCCAACTCCTCTTTCACCCCTACTCTCCAACCCCCTCACCCCAACTTCTCTTTCACCCCTACTCTCCAACCCCCCTCACCCCAACTCCTCTTTCCTCTTCCATTGATATTTGGAACCTGTCAGAATTTGAAAGATATTTACAAATGATTTGATTGTTTCTTAGAGTTGGGATCTTTCTTCATTCTGTTGCCTTCTGATTGAAATGAAACCGACAGTTTTTACCAGTCGGGATTTGAAAGGTATTTGTAACAGATTGTAGATGTTCTTCGAGTTGGGATCTTTCTCTATTCCACCTACTCGTGGAGTTAGATAACAGACTTTCTCCTGTGAATATAGAGCTGGAGTATTGGGTCGTGATGTGTTCACTTGTTCATCTTCTTGACTCTAAAAATTGAGTCTTGTGGTTTCAGACACCAGATAATCAAGCTCACAACAACAGATTGTCTTTTACTGACTTTATTAACAGCATTGGAATAATACAGACAGAGTATAGTTACCTGTCCGGAGACAGGGATAATACAGTGGATTCAGAGCTCTCTTCTCCCCAGGTCTGTTATAACAAGCTGCGGCTACACTGGCGAGAGTTATACTGAACTTGTTTACTGCATTCGTGATCTGGCCCTGCTCAAAGCTGAGATATTGGTGCATTGTTCTGACTGTCACCACAAGGCTGTGTCACTATCACACAGACACCGTTTCCATGTTTCACATCTCCATCCACAGACCATCTCTTCACACATCCCCTTCCATCCTCAATCAACATCAGCAAAATAGATTATCTGCTCAATACCATCGTGCTGTGTGTGGGATCTTGCTGTGCGCAAATTGGCAGCTGCATTTCCTACATTCCAACAGTGACTACACTTCAAAAGTATTTCATTGTCTGTAAAGTGTTTGGGACGTCCTGAGGTTATGAATGGCGGGATAGAAATTCAAGTCTTTTTGATTTCATAACAGCAAAAGTTACACTGGGACAAATGTTCAGTCATTCTCTATTACACGCACTCTGGAAGGTCTGGGGAGCTGGGACTTGAGAGTAAGAGAAGGTCTGAGAACTGAAATTATCTAGACTGAGAAAGGAGAAAAGGCCCAGAAATGGAGCAGTCGGTGACAGGACATCAATTAGTCTCCTCTTATCTCAGAGACATCAAATACTCGATTCACTGAGTGTTTGACATTTATCCCGAATATTAAACTCCAGCCCAGTTATAGGGGTTATTAACATCAGCAGCAACAAACCCCAACTGTCAGAATGAACATGGTTCAGTCCGGGATGTGATTAACATCAGAATCAAACTCCTGCTGTCACTTGTGAACTCGCTGGTGTGTCAGCAGGTGGGATGACTGAGTAAATCCCTTCCCACACTCAGAGCAGGTGAATGGCCTCTCCCCGGTGTGAACTCGCTGGTGTCTCAGCAGGTCGGATGACAGAGTGAATCCCTTCCCACACACAGAGCAGGTGAACGGCCTCTCCCCAGTGTGAACTCGCTGGTGTGTCCGCAGGTGGGATGACTGAGTGAATCCCTTCCCACACACAGAGCAGGTAAACGGCCTCTCCCCAGTGTAAACTCGCTGGTGTCTCAGCAGGTCGGATGACTGAGTGAATCCCTTCCCACACTCTGAGCAGGTGAACGGTCTCTCTCCAGTGTGAACTCGCTGGTGTCTCAGCAGGTTGAATGTGTGAGTGAAGCTCTTTCCACACACGGAGCAGGTGAACGGCCTCTCCCCAGTGTGAGTGCATTGGTGTGTCAGCAGATCCCTTGTGCTTTTAAAGCTCTTTTCACAATCAGAACATTTAAATGGTCTCTTATCAGTGTGAACTCGCTGGTGTGTCAGCAGGTGGGATGACTGAGTGAGTCCCTTCCCACACTCAGAGCAGGTGAACGGACTTTCCCCAGTGTGATTGCGATGATGAATTTCCAGCTTAGATGGGTAACTGAATCCCTTCCCACAGTTCCCACATTTCCACGGTTTCTCCGTGGTGCGGGTGTCCTTGTGTCTCTCCAGGTTGGACGATCAGTTGAAGCCTCGTCCACACACAGAACACGTGTACGGTTTCTCCCCGCTGTGAATGGTGCGATGTTTTTTCAGGCTGTGTAACTGGTTAAAGCTCTTTCCACAGTCAGTGCACTGGAACACTCTCACTCGGGTGTGTGTCTCGGTGCTTATCCAGTCACACTGATGTTTGAAATCTTTTCCCACAGACAGAACAGACAAACATTTCTCCTTCCACATTCAACGGCCGATGATATTCAGATCCTGAGTAATCAAGTGACTCTGTCAGATCTTGATGTGATGTTTGGTTCGAGTTTCCTGTGTGTAAATCCTCCCGTTCTAATACCCTGTAAAAGGAGTTTACAAAACTCATTACTGTAAATACAGGACAGAACTATGGAACATTCTTTCCTCTATTGTTTCCCCAAAGCTGTCAATCCCCGTCCCACACACTCTCCCTCCTCTCAGTGCTGAAATCCAAACCCGTCGCACCATCTCCAACATTTTCTCCCCCACTCCCAGTTTTCTCCCTCCCCCTCCTCTGGCTGGGTTCAGTTCTGCACCCGCTGTGTGCAGACTGAGAGTAAAATCAATGAGTCAATGATTGTCTCTCCTGATCACTGGGACCCTGAAGCCCCGCCCACTCTTTGTTCCTGTACCAAGATGGCCGCGCATGCGCCGCGATCCCTCCCTGACCAAGATGGCGGCCAGTGACCCCGCTCACCCGGGCGGCCGGGCCTGTCGTCAATGATAGGGCACATTCTCCACCGCCAGGAATTCTGGGGAAACATACCGCCATTGAAAGCCCCAATCGGTGAAGGTAAAATCCATTTTTTGTCCACCGATTGAGATTGGGCCTTTTTCACTGCCTGTAGAGGTGACACTAAGTTGCCCCAGTTTCACCAGATGGGAACAAGTTAAGGCAAGGGCCCCAGTGCACCACAAGTATGAAACATACTGTACAATACAGCGACACAAATAATAATATCAGAATGTGAATGTGAGGATCGATTATCGCCTCTTTAACCAGCGGTGCCCACCAGTCTGGGAAGGTATCAAGCTTACCAGTGGACACCGCCTGCTCCCTCTCCAGGGCCACATGGGCACGGACAAGAGAAGGAGGCAGCCAAAGCGACCGCCCCATGGGCCCCGCCTATACTGGACCTACAAATTGCTGTTTTAGACAGACCCAAGTAGCAATCCTCCAACTTACCCACACCCACCCTCCCCCACGGCCAAAGATTAGCAGTGTGGGACTAAAGACTAACCAACAGAAAGACTTGCATTTATCTCGCACCTTTCACAACCACCGGACGTCCCAAAGCGCTTTACAGCCAATGAAGTACTTTTTGAAGTTAAGCACTGTTCTAATGTAGGAAAAGCAGCAGCCAATTTGCGCACAGCAAGCTCCCACAAGCATCACTGTGATAATGAACAGATAACCTGTTTTTGTTATGTTGGTTGAGTGATAATTATTGGCCAGGACACCTCCCCTGCTCTTATTCGAAATAGTGCCGTGGGATCTTTTATGTCCACCCGAGAGAGCAGACGGGCCTCGATTTAACGTCTCATCCGAAAGACTTCACCTCTGACAGTGCAGCATTCCCTCAGCACTGCACTGAAGAGTCAGCCTAGATTGTTGTGCTCAAGTCTCCGGAGTAGGACTTGAACCCACAACCTGCTGACTCAGAGGCGAGGGTGTTGCCCACTGAGCCACGGCTGACATTCATAGTTGAGGAGCAGCCCCTTCAGGTAACTCTCCAGGGGCTGCAGCCTCTCACACTGAATATATACCTGGCCCATGGACTCCTCGAGACCACAAACATCACATGCGGCCTGGGAGTGGGTGAAGGTGCTGAAAAAGCTGTTGCCCAGGATGCTCCATCTCCCGGGCACTGGGACCCGGTTGGGAACAGGGACCCTTGAAGCCCCGCCCACTCGGTGCTCCTGTACCAAGATGGTTGCGCATGCGCCGTGATCCCACCCTGCCCAAGATGGCGGCCAGTGACCCCGCTGACCCGGGCGTCCGGGCCTGTCACCACGGGGCCTGTGGGCTCTTATTCGGGGCCTGAGGCCTACCCCAGGTGTTGATGGAGCTTCCCGGCCCATCCGCGGGTCCAATTCCTTCCCCGTGCTCACAATCTCCTTCCACCTCCCAAGCCGCCTATTCTGCCGCAGTCCGTCCCCACCACTCACACTGCGCATGCTCAGAGCACAGTCCTGTCCCGCGCCTGCGCACTGGGCTCCTGTAGTCATTGATTGGGCACGTTCGGCCGCGCGGGGAATCCTGGGCTAAGTGGAGTTGAGCTCGAAGATCAGGCAATGATCAAATCGAATGGCGGAGCAGGCTGAAGGGTCTGTATGGCCCACCCCTGCTCCTAATCCTTCTGTTCTTATGTAACTGGCACCAAGTCCCACTCACCCAGCACTCCTGTGCTCACTGACCTACACTGGCGTTTTTCACCACTTTCCACTTTAAAAAAAGCTTGTTGCCACCTTATTGAACCCTTTTACAGCCTCTCAAGATGGAATCACCAGAAATGAGGCCTCATAAGTTTTTCTCACAATGACAGGCCTGAACTCGAGTTAGAAAACACAGTCAGAAAATATTTAGCAATTAAATATATTTAGACATGGTAGAGAGGGGAAAGGGGAGGTGGAGTAGCTGTACTTATTAGAGATAACATAATGGCAGTAGAGAAAAGTGACGCAGCTATCAGTAAGACAGAAATAGAATCCATGTGGATAGAGATAAAAGATAATAAAGGATCAATCACACTAATGGGGGTAGTCTACAGACCACCTAATAGTGGAAGGGAGGTGGAGGAAGAAATATGCAGACAAATTAGGAAAATGAGTAACAAACATAGAATAATAATCATGGGGGATTTAAATTACCCCAAAATGAATTGGCCAGAAGAGGTAGGTAACGGGGATAAGGGAATGGAGTTCCTACAATGTGTACTGGACTCCTTTCTAACCCAGTATGTAAGAAGCCCGACAAGGGAGGATTCGCTACTGGATCTAGTAATGGGGAATGAACCAGAGCAGATAAGATAAGTAAAAATAGGGGAACATCTAGGCAATAGTGACCACAATATAATACACTTTGAGATAATAATTGAGAAGGACATAAGTATGACAAAGACCAGGGTAATAGATTGGAGAAAAGACGATTTGGAGAGGCTGCTAATACAACGTGGGAAAATAAAATGGACAACAATATTGGCAAACAATGATGTAGAACAGCAATGGAAACATTTAAACCGGTGTTCAACAGAGTGCAGGTAAATATATTCTGCTAAAAACAAGAACAGGCTAAACACTATTGAGACACCATGGATGAATAAAGACATAAGGGAAACATTGAGGGTAAGGAAAGAGGCAAACACTAAGTACATGGACAGCAGGGGAGAGCATGACAAGGGAGAATATGAAGAGATTAGGAGAGAAGTCAAAAAAAAATTAAGAAGGCAAAGAGGAATTATGAAATTCAATTATCAAGGAACATAAAACAAAATAGTAAAATATTCTACAGGCACATAAAAAGAAAAAGGAAAGTCGGGATGGGAATATGGCTACTTAGGGACGGTCAGGATAAAATCACAGGCAGTGACAGCAAAATGGCAGAAATATTAAATAATTACTTTGCTTCAGCATTTACCAGGGAAACAGATCAGGTGGGCATGACATCAGATGATGAGATTAGAAATAATATAACCACATTTAAAATAAAAAGAGGAGAAATATTAAATAATCTAATCAAACCAATTCAGCAAGATCTGTAAATGAGGAGAAATGGGGACTGGTCAGGGAGCGTCTGTAAATGAGGTGAAATGGAGATTGCTCAGGGAGAGTCTGTAAATGAGGTGAAATGGAGATTGCTCAGGGAGAGTCTGTAAATGAGGAGAAAAGGAGATTGGTCAGGGAGCGTCTATAAATGAGCAGAAAAGGAGACTGGTCAGGGAGCGTCTGTAAATGAGGTGAAATGGTGAGTGGTCAGGGAGCATCTATAAATGAGGAGAAAAGGAGACTGGTCAGGGAGTGTCTATAAATAGAGGAGAAATGGAGACTGGTCAGGGAGCGTCTGTAAATGAGGTGAAATGGAGATTGGTCAGAGAGCGTCTGTAAATGGAGGAGAAATGGTGACTGGTCGGGGAGCGTCTGCAAATGAGGTGAAATGGAGACGGGTGAGGGAGCATCTGTACGTGAGGAGTAATGGAGACTGGTCAGGGAGCATCTGTAAATGGAGGAGAAATGGAGATGGGTCAGGGAGCGTCTGTAAAGAATCATCCTTACCTAATTAACACACTTGCTTAAAGTCAAAATAAGGACAATGTAAAGACAATGCATTGTTATATTAGCTCCTTCAGCTGATCACCTCAAGTCGGTTTGTAAAACACGGTTGTTACTATGATTAACCCTTTCTTTGAAGAGACACAACTCCTCCTGCCTCCCCTGGACCATGATCCCACCACTGAACACCACACCATCAATTCTCAGCCCGTCACTGACCTTACCTCTTCCACAGGAGAACCCAGCGATTGTAGAACTGAACTCAGCCAGAGTCAGCACCTTCAAAGGAGGGAGAGGAAGCAGTTCATGCAGAAATGAACCCAGTCACATTAATCACCTTCAGGGGAGGGAGGAGAACCAGTTATTTCAGAAATGAACCCAGTCAGAGACATCACCTTCAGAACCCAGTGTTGTGGCACACAGAAAACAGTGAAGAGAGGAAAACAGTTTGGACAAAGTGCGATTAGTTTGGATTTCAGCACAGGGAGGAGGGAGAGTGTGTGGGACGGGGATTTACAGCTTTGGGGGAACAAGAGGAAAGAATGTTCCACAGTAACTAGAATTGTGTGTTCTGAATTTCTGTCCTGTACTTACAGTGATGACTTTAGTAAACTCCTTTCACAGGGTGTTAGATGGGGAGGATTTGCAGACGGGAAACTCAAACCAAACATCACATCAAGATCTGACAGAGTCACTCGATTACTCAGGACCTGAATATCATCGGCCTTTGAATGTGGAAGGAGAAATGTTTGTCTGTTCTGTCTGTGGGAAAAGATTTCAAACATCAGTGTGACTGGAAAAGCACCGAGACACACACACCCGAGTGAGAGTGTTCCAGTGCACTGACTGTGGAAAAAGCTTTAACCAGTTACACAGCCAGAAAAAACATTGCACCATTCACAGTGGGGAGAAACCGTACACGTGTTCTGTGCGTGACGAGGCTTCAACTGATCATCCAACCTGGAGAGACACAAGGACACCCGCACCACGGAGAAACCGGGGAAATGTGGGGATTGTGGGAAGGAATTCAGTTCCCCAACCCAGCTGGGAATTCTTCGACGCAGTCACACGGGTGAGACCGTTCACCTGCTCCGAGTGTGGGAAGGGATTCACTCAGTCATCCCACCTGCTGACACACCAGCGAGTTCACACTGGGGAGAGGCCGTTCACCTGCTCCGAGTGTGCGAAGGGATTCACTCAGTCATCCGACCTGCTGAAACACCAGCGAGTTCACACCGGAGAGAGACCGTTCACCTGCTCTGAGTGTGGGAAGGGATTCACTCAGTCATCCCACCTGCTGACACACCAGCGAGTTCACACTGGGGAGAGGCCGTTCACCTGCTCTGAGTGCGGGAAGGGATTCACTCAGTCATCCCACCTGCTGACACACCAGCGAGTTCACACCGGGGAGAGACCGTTCACCTGCTCTGAGTGTGGGAAGGGATTCACTCGGTCAACCGACCTGCTGATTCACCAGCGAGTTCACACCGGGGAGAGTCTGTTCACCTGCTCTGAGTGTGGGAAGGGATTCACTCGGTCATCCGACCTGCTGACACACCAGCGAGTTCACAAGTGACTGCAGAGGTTGGATTCTGCTGTTATTGCTGCTGTTAATCACATCCAGGACTGAACCATGTTAATTCTAGCTGTTCGGGTTTGTTGCTGCTGATGTTAATAACCCATATAGCTGGGCTGGAGTTTAATAATCAGCAAAAATGTCAAATAAATCAGCCTTTTGTGGAACACAAAGTGGCTGATCATTCTCGGCCTCCTCCCGAGGTCCCTGCCATCACAAATGCCAGACTTCAGCTAATTCGATTCACTCTAAGTAACATCAAGAAATGGCTTAGTGCACTGGACACAGCGAAGGCTACAGGTTTCTCACCATTTTCCCTCCTCTCCTGAAGGCACTGACTCACGCTGTGGTTATGGTTCCACAGGCTCTGCCCGAGCTCCAGGACCAGAGAAGTGGAAACTCTTAATGCTGTTGACTGTGATGGGACAGTGTAGAGGGAGCTTTACTCTGTATCTAACCCGTGCTGTACCTGCCCTGGGAGTGTTTGATGGGACAGTGTAGAGGGAGCTTTACTCTGTATCTAACCCGTGCTGTACCTGCCCTGGGAGTGTTTGATGAGACAGTGTAGAGGGAGCTTTACTCTGTATCTAACCCGTGCTGTACGTGCCCTGGGAGTGTTTGATGGGACAGTGTAGAGGGAGCTTTACTCTGTATCTAACCCGTGCTGTACCTGCCCTGGGAGTGTTTGATGGGACAGTGTAGAGGGAGCTTTACTCTGTATCTAACCCGTGCTGTACCTGCCCTGGGAGTGTTTGATGGGACAGTGTAGAGGGAGCTTTACTCTGTATCTAACCCGTGCTGTACCTGCCTTGGGAGTGTTTGATGGGACAGTGTAGAGGGAGATTTACTCTGTATCTAACCCGTGCTGTACCTGCCCTGGGAGTGTTTGATGGGACAGTGTGTAGGGGGCTTTACTCTGTATCTAACCCGTGCTGTACCTGCCCTGGGAGTGTTTGCTGGGACAGTGTAGAGGGAGCTTTACTCTGTATCTAACCCATGCTGTGCCTGCCCTGGGAGTGTTCATTGGGACAGTGTAGAGGGAGCTTTACTCTGAATCTAATCCGTGCTGTACCTGCCCTGGGACTGTTCATTGGGACAGTGTCGAGGGAGCTTTGCTCTGTATCTAACCCGTGCTGTACCTGCCCTGGGAGTGTTTGATGGGACAGTGTAGAGGGAGCTTTACTCTGTATCTAACCCGTGCTGTACCTGCCCTGGGAGTGTTTGATGGGACAGTGTAGAGGGAGCTTTACTCTGTATCTAACCCGTGCTGTACCTGCCCTGGGAGTGTTTGATGGGATAGTGTAGAGGGAGCTTTACTCTGTATCTAACCCGTGCTGTACCTGCCCTGGGAGTGTTCATTGGGACAGTGTAGAGGGAGCTTTACTCTGTATCTAACCCGTGCTGTATCTGCCCTGGGAGTGTTTGATGGGACAGTGTAGAGGGAGCTTTACTCTGTATCTAACCCGTGCTGTACCTGCCCTGGGAGTGTTTGATGGGACAGTGTAGAGAGAGCTTTACTCTGTGTTTCACTGACATCCATCAGTTAACCCAAAGATAGAAACATTGAAGAATAGGAGCAGGATTCGGCCATTCGGCCCTTCGAGCCTGCTCCGCCATTCAATATGATCATGGCTGATCCTCTATCTCAATACCATATTCCCGCTCTCCCCCCATACCCCTTGATGACAAGATAAAACCCATCAGCTTCTCCGCAGACACAGATCCGGAGGGACGGTGAGTTTCCCTCACATTCTGGTACAGTGTGCTGGATATTTCAGCCCTGGGTCTGAGTCTCAGACATTTGAGCTCCTCCACTTCTCCATTTAATAAAGACAGTGAAGAGCAGGTGGGAGGCTAAATGCGATGATATTTTTTTCCCCCTTCCTTTCGCTGTCTCAGGCACTGCTCCCATATCCATGTGCTACAAATGTCTATTTTTATAACACTACACTGCCTTTCTGCCCAAGAATGAGTTCTTGGACAAGGAGTCAAACACGTGCAGTTTATTAAAAGTGAAATGTTACAGACTCGCAGCCAATGCCGAGATTACCAAGGGTGCTTTGCCGCACAAGGTGCTCACATTACAGTCAGTGAGCTCAACCCTCCAGGTGACTCCCTTCTTCATCTCCCAGCCTCACCTTACAACCTCACCATTTCTCTATCTTTCAATATTTCACATGGTCTTGTTGAACTTTGCACCAGTTTTCAGCTCCCATTATCAAGAAGTTCGAAACATTTATCTCTTATCTGACGTCCGTGGTCCCAGGCTGGTGTTGAGGGTTAGCAAGGCCCAGAATGTATTATTCTGGTTAGTTACAGACAACTGAAGCTTGATATGTAAACAAGGTGTAGCCTGGCTGCTCACCACCTCTGTACAGAAATTGTGCTGTTAACCGTCTGCAGAGTTCCAGCTTCAGGATTTCAACTCTGGAGGTTAATGTAAAAATAGGAGCTTAATACAAATAGATACTTTGTACTATCTCACAATTCTGATCCCTATAACATGGAGGCTCATCCATCATCTCGCTCCTACAATCATGGAATTTCACAGGACAGCAGGAGGCCATTCAGCCCATCGTGCCTGTACTGGCTCTCTGAAAGATGAAGAGCACAGACCCGGAACATCAGAGCCTGTCTGTTCTCCTCACAGACACTGACTGACCTGCTGTGTATTTCCAGCTTTTCTGTTTTGATTCCTGAAAGAGCTATCTGCTTAATCCCATTCCCGGCTCTTTGAAATGTTTCTCTTCCCTCTCCCCCCACTGTTTCTGGTCGGACATTCCACGTCCTAACCCTCTGCGTAAACAAATCCTCCAAACCTCCTTCATTCTTCCGGTGATAATCTGAAACTGATTCCCTCCAGTTACTGACTCGCCGACCAGTGAAATAGATTTTCCTGATCTTCCTGATCAAATTTTAAACACACCCCTCAGATCTGCTCTCACCCTTCTTTGTTCGAATGAAAAGAGCCCCAGTTTCTCGAATCTCTCCTGATAACTAAAGGCTCTTTTCCCTGGTATCATCTCAGTGAATCTCTCTGCCCCCTCTCCATGGCCTTGACATCCTTCCTAGTGTAAGATGCCCCAAAACCTGACACAATATTCTAACTGCAGCCGAACCAATGGTTTTGTACTCTACACACCTATTTATTAAAGCCTACTATACCATTTCTAAAACAGCTTCATCAACTTGTCCTCTCACATTTAAAGATTTCTGTACCTGAAAAGAACATAAGAATTAGGAGCAGGAGTAGGTCACACGGCCCCTCGAGCCTGCTCCGCCATTCAATGAGATCATGGCTGATCATCCACCTCAACTCCACTTTCCCACCCAATCTCCATATCCCTTGATTCCCCTAGAGTGCAAAAATATATATCTCTCAGCCTTGAATATACTCAAAGACTGAACATTCACAGCCCTCTGGGGCAGAGAATTCCAAAGATTCACAACCCTCTGAGTGAAGAAATTCCTCCTCATCTCAGTCTTAAATGGCCGACCCCTTATCCTGAGACTATGCCCCCTAGTTCTAGACACTCCAGCCAGGGGAAACAACCTCTCAGCATCTACCCTGTCAAGCCCCCTCAGAATCTTGTATGTTTCAATTCAATGTACGTTTCCTCTCATTCTTCCTCCCAAAATGTATCACTTCACATATCTCTATGTTAAATTTCATCTGACATCGACCTGTTTAATCTACTAACCCATGTATTCACACTGAAGTCATTCACCGTCCGCTTCACATTTCACTGCCAAATGTGGCAATGTTTGCTCCACCCCACAGGGTTCCATCTGTTCAAAGCCACAACAGAAAGGTCCAGTTTTCTCCTGGAGTTTGAGAGAAATCAACTTTAATAATGAGGCAGAGTTTCAACCAATGAGGGAGATCCGGGCTCAGCCCCGCCCACTGGATGCCGCAAGCCCCGCCCCTCACATGCTCCGATTGGTTGGAGGACCAGCCGCCCGCACTGTCCTCCAGCCCCGCCCCGCTCTTCCTATTGGTCCGGAGCTCCCGTCAATCACCCGGGCAGTGTGAGCTGAGCATGCGCGGACCTTGGCAGCAGCCGCTGACATATCAGGTGAGAGAGCTCAGGGAGCGGGTTAATAAATCCCGGAGGGATGCGGGCTGCTCACACCCCGAGTGCGGACCCAGGCCCGGCCCGGAGAAAACACTCAACATTATCCGCCTCCCCACAACTACCCGCCAGTTTAAGACCCAAACTCCGGGACAACCAGGAAGTGCTGGGAAATCCTCAGCGAGTCAGGGAGCGTCTGTAAATGGAGGAGAAATGGAGACTGGTCAGGGAGCGTCTGTAAATGGAGGAGGAATGGGGACTGGTCAGGGAGCGTCTGTAAATGGAGGAGGAATAGGGACTGGTCAGGGAGCGTCTGTAAATGGAGGAGGAATGGTGACTGGTCAGGGAGCGTCTGTAAATGGAGGAGAAATGGAGACTGGTCAGGGAGCGTCTGTAAATGGAGGAGTAATGGAGACTAGTCAGGGAGAGTCTATAAATGGAGGAGAAATGGAGACTGGTCAGGGAGCGTCTGTAAACGAGGAGAAATTGAGAGTGGTCAGGGAGCGTCTGTAAATGAGGAGAAAGGGAGACTGTTCAGGGAGCGTCTGTAAATGGAGGAGAAATGGAGAATGGTCAGGGAGCATCTGTAAATGGAGGAGAAATGGAGAGTGGTCAGGGAGCGTCTGTAAATGGAGGAGAAATGGGGACTAGTCGGAGCGTCTGTAAATGGAGGAGAAATGGAGACTGGTCAGGGAGCGGCTGTAAATGAGGAGAAACTGAGTGGTCAGGGAGCGTCTGTAAATGAGGAGAAAGGGAGACTGCTCAGGGAGTGTCTGTAAATGGAGGAGAAATGGAGACTGGTCAGGGAGCGTCTGTAAATGGAGGAAAAATGGAGTGTGGTCAGGGAGCGTCTGTAAATGGAGGAGAAATGGTGACTGGTCAGGGAGCGTCTGAAAATGATGAGAAATGGAGAGTGGTCAGTGAGCGTCTGTAAATGGAGGAGAAATGGGGATTGGTCAGGGAGCATCTGTAAATGGAGGAGGAATGGTGACTGGTCAGGGAGCGTTTGTAAATGGAGGAGAAATGGAGACTGGTCAGGGAGCATCTGTAAATGGAGGAGAAATGGAGACTAGTCAGGGAGCGTCTGTAAATAGAGGGAAAATGGAGAGTCGTCAGGGAGCGTCTGTAATTGGAGGAGAAATGGAGAGTGGTCAGGGAGCATCTGTAAATGGAGAGTGGTCAGGGAGCGTCTGTAAATGGAGGAGAAATGGTGACTAGTCAGGGAGCATCTGAAAATGACGAGAAATGGAGACTAGTCAGGGAGTGTCTGTAAATGGAGGAGAATGGTGACTGGTCAGGGAGCGTCTGTAAATGGAGGAGAAATGCAGACTGGTCAGAGAGCGCCTGTAAATAAGGAGAAATGGAGATGGGTTTGGGTGGGTCTGTAAAGAATCATACTTACCGATTTAACACACAGGCTAAAAGTCAACACAACGACAATGTAAAGACAATGCATTGTTATATTAGTTTCTTCAGCTGATTACCTCAAGTCGGTTTGGCAAAACACGGTTGTTACTATGATTAACCCTTTGTTTGAAGAGACACAACTCCTCCTGCCTCCCCTGGACCATGACCCCACTACTGAACACCACACCATCAATTCTCAGACCGTCACTGACCTTACCTCTTCTACAGGAGAACCCAGCGATTGTAGAACTGAACCCAGCCAGAGTCAGCACCTTCAAAGGAGGGAGAGGAAGCAGTTCGTGCAGAAATAAACCCAGCCAAGAGTCAACACCCTCAGGGCAGGAGAGGGAGAGAAGGAACCAGTTATTTGCACAACTGAACCCAGCCAGAGTCAGCACCTTCAGCGGAGACACAGAACAAGTTAGTGCAGGAATGAAACCAGTCAGAGGAATCACCTTCAGGGCAGGAGAGGGAGGGAGGGAACCAGTTATTGCACAACTGAACCCAGCCAGAGTCAGCACCTTCAGCGGAGACACAGAACAAGTTAGTGCAGGAATGAAACCAGTCAGAGGAATGACCTTCAGGGCAGGACAGGGAGAGAGTGGAACGAGTTAGTGTCGAACTGAACGCAGAGTTGTGGCACTCAGAAAACTGGGAATAGAGGAATAAAGTTTGAAGTAAGTGCGATTGGTTTGGATTTCAGCACAGGGAGGAGGGAGAGTGTGTGGGACGGGGATTTACAGCTTTGGGGGAACAAGAGAGGAAAGAATGTTCCATAGAAACTAGAATTGTCTGTTCTGAATTTCTGTCCTGTATTTACAGTGATGACTTTTGTAACCTCTTTTTACAGGGTATTAGAAGGGGAGGATTTGCAGACGGGAAACTCAAACCAAACATCACGTCAAGATCTGACAGAGTCACTCCATTCCTCAGGACCTGAATATCATCGGCCTTTGAATGTGGAAGGAGAAATGTTTGTCTGTTCTGTCTGTGGGAAAAGATTTCAAACATCAGTGTGACTGGAAAAGCACCGAGACACACACACCCGAGTGAGAGTGTTCCAGTGCACTGACTGTGGAAAGAGCTTTAACCAGTTACACAGCCTGAAAAAACATCGCACCGTTCACAGCGGGGAGAAACAGTACACGTGTTCTGTGTGGACAAGGTTTCAACTGATCGTCCAACCTGGAGAGACACAGGGACACCCGCACCACGGAGAAACCGTGGAAATGTGGGAAGGGATTCAGTTCCCCGTCTCAGCTGGAAATTTATCATCGCAGTCACACCGGGGAGAGACCGTTCACCTGCTCTGAGTGTGGGAAGGGATTCACTCAGTCATCCGACCTGCTGAAACACCAGCGAGTTCACACTGGGGAGAGGCCGTTCAACTGCTCCATGTGTGGGAAGGGATTCACTCGGTCATCCCACCTTCTAACTCACCAGCGAGTTCACACTGGGGAGAGGCCGTTCACCTGCTCTGAATGTGGGCTGGGATTCTCTCAGTCATCTGGCCGCACAGCACACCAACGTACTCACACTGGGGAGAGGCCGTTCACTTGCTCTGAGTGTGGGAAGGGATTCATTCAGTCATCCCACCTGCTAACATACCAGCGAGTTCACAAGTGACTGCAGGGGTTGGATTCTGCTGTTATTCCTGCTGTTAATCACATCCAGGACTGAACCATGTACATTGTGACATTTGGGGGTTGTTTCTGGTGATGTTAATAACCCCTATAACTGGGCTGGAGTTTAATATTTTGATATTTATAATAGCACAGTGTGTCGATATTTGATGTCTCTGAGATTAGAGTTTAGAAGAATGAGAGTTGATCTCATTGAAATTTACAAAATTCTTTCAGGACTTGACAGGGTAGATGCAGAGAGGATGTTTCCCCTGGCTGAGAAGTCTAGAACCTGGGGTCACAGTCTCAGAATAAGGGTTTGGCCATTTAGGACTGAGATGAGGAGAAATTTCTTCACTCGGAGGGTGATGAATCTTTGGAATTATCTATCCCAGAGGGCTGTGGAGGCTCGGTCTTTGAGTATATTCAAGATAGAGATCGATAGATTTTTGAATAGTAAGGGAATCAAGGGATATGGGGTTGGTGCAGGAAAGTGGAGTTGAGGTAGAAGATCAGCCATGATCTTACTGATTGGTGGGCCAGGCTCTAAGGGTCATATGACCTACTCCTGCTCCTATTTCTTATGTTCTTTGATAAGAGGAGACTAATTGATGTCCTGTTACCGACTGCTCCATTTTTGGGCCTTTTCTCCTCTCTAACTCGAGATTATTTCAGTTCTCGTACCGTCGGTTACTCTCATGGACAAGTCCCAGTTCCCCTTACCTTCCAGAGTGCCTCTCCTAGCCTTGGTATCCAGGGAAGGTCTCGGTAACACACCCGGGATCACTAAACACAAAACCCAGTCTGTTAATCACTTTCAGCTACTGGACTTAGCGTGTGTCCCACAGCATCTCTCTCACCTTCGATGTGTGAATAGAGCATCACGCCTGCAAACCTGCTTTCAGTTTAAATTTGAATCCACTCAGCAAGTATATTTAAAAAAAATATGTACAAGTAAATAGATCACATCAAATAATTGGCAAAGATTTAGAATCAACAAGATGAACAAGTGAACACATCACGGCCCAATACCCCAGCTCTATATTCCATGTCTCTGTTTATATTACAACTAATGTTAATGATTTATGTGTCTGTATTACCAGATCACTTTGCTCCTCTACCCTATTTAGTTTCTTACCTTCTAAGCAATATCTGACCTCCGTATTCCTCCTACCAAAATGAAACATTTCCCATTTCACTATATTGAAATTAATTTCCCATTTATCTGCCCAGTTTGTAAGTCTGTTTATGTTTTCCTGTATTTTGGTGCAGTCGTCCACATTATTAGCGATAGCACACAAATTGCGACAACACCCCATTGAGATTGGGGCTGGAGGGACTATTAACTGAGAGAGATGGATATTTGTCAGGTTAGGGTATTAAGGGTTTACCAAAGCGAGTAGAAGAAGTTAAGATACAGATCAGCCATGATCTAATTGAATGGTGGAACAGGCCTACTCCTGTTTCTATGTACCTCCAATTTCTGAGTCCAAATTATGGTGAACAAAAGTGGTCTCAGCACAGATCCCTGCAGGACACCACTTCTCACTTGCTGCCAGTCCGAGAAACGTCCCGTCTCACCCACCCGCTGACTTCTGTTTTGTGGCGGAATTTCCATCCATTCTGCTCACTGGCAAACGGCCTGATTTTGGCCATCTTGCAGATTGTATATACTGCAGGTCCGGGCACTGTTACATTCTTTAAATAATTTAATTATTAAATTTATTCATTGCCCCCCCCGGCCGGAATCTCGATGGGCTCACGATTTTATTTCTGTTCACGATTGGGGTTTTCAATGGCGGTGTGTTTACCCAGAACGCTCCGCGGGGCAGAAAGTGCCCTATCAATGGCCACAGGAGCCCAGTGCGCAGGCGCGGCAACCGGGCGGTGCTCTGAGCATGCGCAGTGGGAGTGCTGGATACGGATTGAAGTGGGGTCGGCGGCTCGGGTGGCGGTAGGAGATTTTGGGCGCGGGGGAGGAATTGGACCCGCGGGTGGGCAGGGAAGCTCCATCCACACCTGGGGTAGGCTTCGGGCCCCGAGTAAGAGCCCACAGGCCCCGTGTTTGCCCCGCGGTGTCACTGGTCGCCATCTTGGTAAGGGGGATCGCGGCGCATGCGCGGCCATCTTAGTACAGGAGCAGTGAGTGAGCGGGGCTTCAGGGTCCCTGTGCCCGGGAGATGGATCATCCTGGGCAACAGCTTTTTCAGCACCTTCACCCACTCCCAGGCCGCATGTGATGTTTGTGGTCTAGAGGAGTCGATGGGCCAGGTATATATTCAGTGTGAGAGGCTGCAGCCCCTGGAGAGTTACCTGAAGGGGCTGCTCCTCAACTTTTGCTCAGACTTTAGCCCCACGCTCCTAATCTTTGGCCGCCCGGTGCGGAGGGGGGTGGGTAAGTCGGAGGATCTTCTCCTGGACCTGCTCTTGGGCCCGGCTAAAACAGCAATTTGTAGGTCCAGGATGGGCGAAGCCCATGGGGGGTCACTCTGGCTGCCTGTCTCTCTCCCGCAGTCTTGTCCGAGCCCGGGTGGCCCTGGAGAGGGAGCATGCAGTGTCCACCGGTACGCTTGATACCTTCCATGACCAGTGGGCACCTCAGGGTACAGAGTGTCTCACAGACACTGGGAACAACATTCTGGTTCAGTTGGGAAGGTTCCCTTTGCTTTGTTGGGACTTTGTTGCTTATCTTGTCATCTTTTAGTTTGATTGGACCACATGTTTGGGGGAACAAGAGGGGAAAGACTGTTCCATAAACACTGGAATTGTCTGTTCTGAATTTCTATCCTGTATTTACAGTGATGAGTTTTGTAAACTCCTTTTACAGGTTATTAGAAGGAGAGGATTTGCAGACGGGAAACTCAAACCAAACAGCACGTCAAGAGTGTTCCAGTGCACTGACAGTGGAGAGAGCTTTAACCAGTTACACAGCCTGAAAGCACATCGCACCGTTCACAGCGGGGAGAAACCGTACATGTGTTCTGTGTGTGATGAGGCTTCAACTGATCGTCCAACCTGGAGAGACACAAGGACACCCGCACCACGGAGAAACCGTGGAAATGTGGGGACTGTGGGAAGGGATTCAATTACCCATCCCAGCTGGAAACCCATCGGCGCAGTCACACTGGGGCGAGACCGTTCACCTGCTCCGTGTGTGGGAAGGGATTCACTCGGTCATCCCACCTGCTGCAGCACCAGCGAGTTCACTCCAGGGAGAGGCTGTTCACCTGCTCCGAGTGTGGGAAGGGATTCATTCAGTCATCCGACCTGCTGACACACCAGCGAGTTCACACTGGGGAGAGGCCGTTCACCTGCTCCGAGTGTGGGAAGGGATTTACTCAATCATCCCACCTGCTGAGACACCAGCGAGTTCACACTGGGGAGAGGCCGTTCACCTGCTCCGAGTGTGGGAAGGGATTTACTCATTCATCCCACCTGCTGAGACACCAGCGAGTTCACACTGGGGAGAGGCCGTTCACCTGCTCCGAGTGTGGGAAGGGATTCATTCAGTCATCCCACCTGCTGCAGCACCAGCGAGTTCACACTGGGGAGAGGCCGTTCACCTGCTCCGTGTGTGGGAAGGGATTCACTCAGTCATCCCACCTGCTGTCACACCAGCGAGTTCACACTGGGGAGAGACCGTTCTCCTGCTCTGAGTGTGGGATGGGATTCACTCGATCATCCCACCTGCTGAGATACCAGCGAGTTCACAAGTGACTGCAGAGGTTGGATTCTGATGTTACTGATGCTGTTAATTACATCCCGGACTGAACCATGTTCTTTCTGTCAGTTGGGGTTTGTTTCTGCTGATCTTAATAATCTCTGTAACTGGGCTGGAGTTTAATATTCTGGATAAATGTTGAATAAATCTGATTTGTTTCAAGCACACTTTGTGTCGAGTCTGTGATGTCTCCATGATAAGAGGACACTAATTAATGTCTCTTCCATTTTTGGGCCGTTTCTCCTTTCTTACTCTGGATTATTTCAGTTCTCATCTGATTGGCCTTCTACCATCCTGGTTGTCCCATGATACAATGATAATGGAGTTGTTGCCTAATCACAGCGATTAATCTCTATCAGTGAGTCTGCAACAGACCCAGACTTGAGGCGAGGAAAACCCCAGTGGTGGAGAGCTTTAGGAACCATAGGACTACGGTCACCTGTTCCTCCCGAGCACGCTGCACTTACCCATGTCATGTCTCTAATTACTCACACACTGTGTGCCCAAGTGTTATTCTAGGAATGATGTCTATTTAATTTGCATTTGAATGAATCAACACTAAATGCTTCCACTGTCTCCCTAGGCAGCCTGTCCATAGATTGACCACTCACTCACTGAAATACTCTTTCAGCAGATTGGGTGAATTGACCCCCTTCAAGCACAGGCCGAGTCCTCTGGTTTTACTGTCTGGACAAGGTGAAATAACTTGTGGTGCTCGACATTATCTGGTCCCTTTACAATCCTAAAAACAGCAATCATATCACCTCTCGAACTCTTTTCCAGTGTGAACATGCGCAATTTACATAACCTGGACATGTTGGCTCCAAACGAGATAATTCTTACACAAACCCTGTGATGCTTCTTAAATCGCATGAACCTGACACGTCATAGAATCAGAGAATGACACAGCACAGAAGGAGGTAACTCGGCCCGTCCTGCCTGTGCCGGCTCTTTGGTCGAGCTCTCCAATCAGTTCCACACCCCGGCTCTTTCCCCAGAGCCCTGGAAATATTTTCCCTTCAAGTATTTGTCCAACTCTCTTTTGAATGTTATTATTGAAGCTGCTTCCACCGCCCTTTCAGGCAGTGCTTTCCAGATCACAACTCGCTGCGTCAAAAAATTCTCCTCATGTCGCCTCTGATTCTTTTACCAATCACATTAAATCTGTGTCCTTTGGTTACCGACCTTTCTGCCACTGGAAACAGTTTCTCCTATTTACTCTATCAAAACCCTCCATGATTTTGAACACCTCTATTAAATCTCCCCTGAACCTTCTCTGCTCTGAGGAGAACAACCCCAGCTTCTCACTGAGTATATTCAAGGCTGAGATCGAGAGATTTTTGGGCTCTCGGGGAATCAAGGGATCTGGAGATCGGGCGGGAAAGTGGAGTTGAGGTCCAACATCAACCATGATCTTACTGAAAGGCGGAACAGGCTCAAGGGACCATGTGGCCTACTCCTGCTCCTAATTCTTACCTTCTCGAGTCTCTCCACCTAACTGAAGTCCCTCATCCCTAGAACCATTCTTGTAAATCTCCTCTGCACCCTCTCGAAGATCTTAACGTCCTTCCTAAATTGTGATGCCCAGAATTGAACAAAATATTCCAGCTGAGGCTTAACCAGTGTTTGATAAAGGTTTGGCCTGACTTCCTTGCTTTTGTTCTCTGTGCCTCTACTGATAATGTTTAGGATCTCATCGGCTTCTTTAACAGCCTTCTCAACTTGTCCGACCACCTTCAAAGATTTGTCTACATACACTCCCAGGTCTCTCTGTTCCTGCACCCCCACTAAACTTGTATCATTTAGTTTATATTCGCTTCTCCTCAATTTTCCTGCCAAACATGGACCATGGTCATTCCTGCTTCAGCCCATCTCCTGCTGAAAGCCTCAGCTGTGGCTCTGTTACCTCCAGACTCCACTATTCCAATGCTCTCCTGGCCGGCCTCCCATCTTCCCCCCTCCAGAAACTTCAACTCATCCAAATCTCTTCTGCCCTCCAACCCTCCGAGATCTCTGCGCAGCTCCGATTCTGGCCTCTTGAGCATCCCCGCTTTTAATCGCTCCCCCATTGGCGGCCGTGCCTTCAGCTGCCTGGGCCCTAAGCTCCGGAATTCCCTCCCTAAACCTCTCCGCCTCTCTCTCCTCCTTTAAGACGCTCCTTAAAACCTACCTCTTCGACCAAGCTTTTGGTCATCTGTCCTAACATCCCCTTATGTGGCTCAGTGTCACATTGTGTTTGATAACGCTCCTGTGAAGCACCTTGGGGTGTTTTACCACATCCTTGATTTTAACATTCTCATCCTTGTTTTCAAATCCCTCCATAGCCTCGCCCCTCCCTATCTCTGTAACCTCCTCCAGCCCCATAACCCTCTGAAAATTCCTTTTACCTGCTCCGTGTGTGGGAAGGGATGCACTTGTTCAACCAACCTCACTTCACATCAACTTTTTCATACTGATAAGAGACCTTTTAAATGTTCTGACGAAAGGTCATCGACCTGAAGTGTTAACTCTGTTTCTCTCTCCCCAGATGCTGCCTGACCTGCTGAGTACTTCCAGCAATTTCTGTTTTGATTTCAGATTTCCAGCATCCGCAGTATGTTGCTTTTGTTTGAACTGATCTGACTGTGAGAAGAGCTTTAAAGCACAAGGGATCTGCTGAATCAGCAGCAACGGACTCCCACAGGGGAGAGACCGTTCACTTGGTTTGTGTGTGGGGACGGATTTAATCGGGAATCCAGCCAGTTGACTCACCAGTGAGTTCACAAGTGATAGCAGTGGTTGGATTCTGTTGTTAATAACATCCAACAACAACATAAACTTGTATTTATTTAGCACCTTTAGCACAATAAAAGGTCCCAAGACACTTCACAGGAACATTATCAAACAAACTTTGACATAGAGACAAATATGGAGATATTAGGACAGAGGTAAATAAATCCAGGGACCACTTACGCTGTGACATAAATCCGATGAACCATTTACATTGTGACACTAAATCCAGGGACCACTTACACTGAGACACCAAATCAAGGGACCACTTACACAGGGACACCAAATCCAGTGACCACTTACACTCTGACACCAAATCCAGGGATCACTTACACAATGACACCAAATCAAGGGATCACTTACAGGGCAACACCAAATCCAGGGCCATTTAATAACATCCAACAACAACAAAAACTAGCCTTTATATAGTGCCTTAATCATAAAACATCCTAAGCCACTTCACAGGGGCATTATCAAACAAAGTTACTGAATACGGGTGAGGGCGAAGGTTCCTCTGGGGAGTACAGCCAGGGGTTTCTGCGGCTGCAGACGTAATTCCAAGATGGTATGTTTCCTCCCTGGTGCCAGAGTCAAGGATGTCACCAAGACCAATATCCTCGTGTGGGTGGAGTTGCTAGTGCTGTTGGGGAGAGTTTAAACTAATTTGGCAGGGGGATGGGTACCAGGATGTAGCATTAGAAAGGAGAAAGAAAGGATTGGGAGAGACAGATAGCATTATAGTAGGACAGAGTAAGGTAATTGGTGGGGTCAGACTAAGAGAGAATACATGGTCAAAGATAGGTTTACAGTGCATGTGTGTAAACGCACTTAGTGTGGTAAATAAGGTTGGTGAGCTGCAGGCACAGATAGCCACGTGGGAATATAATGTGTGGCCATAACGGAAACCTGGCTCAAAAAAGGGCAGGATTGGGTACTAAATATTCATGGATGTAAGGTGTTCAGGAAAGATAGGGAGGGAAATAAAGGAGATGGGGGTGGCAGTGTTGATTAAGGAGAATATTACAGTGCTGGAGAGAGAACATGTCCTGGTGTCGTCAAGGACAGAATCTATTTGGTTAGAGTTGAGAAACAATAGTGGTGCCATTACAGTACTAGGTGTATTCTACAGGCCACCAACCCGTGGGAAGGATATAGAGGAGCAAATTTGCAGGAAATTTACAGAGAGGTGCAAGATCTATACCGTAGCGATAATTGGGACTTCAACTATCCTAATATTGACTGGGATAGTAATAGTGTAAAGTGCAGAGAAGGGGAAGAATTTCTGAAGTGTGTTCAGGAGAACTTTCTTCATCAGTACGTTTCCGGCCCAACGAGGAACAAGGCATTGCTGGATCTGGTTCTGGGGAATGAGGTGGATCAAGTGGACAAGTATCAGTAGGGGAACATTAGGGAAGAGTGATAATAGTATCATAAGTTTCAGATTAGCTATGGAAAAGGACAAGGAGCAATCTAGAGTAAAATACTTAAGTAGAGGAGGGCCAATTTCAGTGAGTTGAGAATGGATCTGACCCGGGTAAATTGGAATCAAAGATTGGCAGGCAAGGGGCTGCCTTTAAAGAGGAGATGGTTCGGGTACATTCCCATGATTCCAACTAAAGCCAGAGCTCCTTGGATGACAAAAGAGATAGAAAAGAAAAGAAAATAAGAATTGCATTGATATAGCGAGTGTGCTACCCACTGAGAAGGCGAACTAGGTGAGAAATGATATGTTAGAGTAAGAAAAGGCCCAAACAAGGAACAGTCGGTAACAGAACATCAATTAGTCTCCTCTGATCAGGGAGAAATCAAATATTTTACACACTGTGTGTTTGAAACGAAGCTGATTTATTCAATATTTATACAGAATATCAATCTCCAGCCCAGGTATAGGGGCTATTAAGATCAGTAGAAACACAATCCAACTGCTACAATGAACATGGTTCAGTTCTCAATGCATTTCCAGTAATTCGTGTTCTATTCACTAATGTAGCCTTTCAATGGCGGTGCTTTTACCCAGCATTCCGCGCGGGGGAGAATGTGCTGCACCCAGACTGCAGGAGCCCAGTGCGCAGGCGCGGAACACGCCTAGTTTGGAGCATGCGCGGTGTGTGTAATTGGATGAGAGCGCGGAAAAAGATGGCACAGACCTGTTCCGGTTAATCACGAAGAAGCGGGCGGACGCAGCGGAGCAATGGACCGGCGAGTGGGTGGAGAGGCTTCATAAACAACTGCTGCAGGCCGCAAGCACCGAATAATAACCTGAAGGTCCCGCGTTTGCAGCTTCGGGGCTTCACCCGGTCACAGGCCCAGGCTAACAGCCGCCATCTTGATTCAGTGAGTAGCAAAGCGCATGCGCGGTCATCTTCGTGAGGAACAAAGAGTGGGCGGGGCTTCAGTGTCTGTTCCCAACCGGGTCCCAGTGCCCTGGTCAGTAATGCATTGACTCAGTTACTTCATTCAGACTCTCCACACTTCGGATTTCTCACATCTCTCCTGCAGGCGCTGGTAAAAGCAGAGCACACGGTTAACATCCCACACAATTGTAACAGAAGAGCCCCAGAGCTGGGTCCCCCTTGTACAATCCCAGGGTTAGAATCCCCATGTACAGTCTCAGCGCTGGAATCCCCATGTACAGTCCCAGGGTTGGAATCCCCATGTACAGTCCCAGGGTTAGAATCCCCATGTACAGTCCCAGGGTTAGAATCCCCATGTACAGTCCCAGGGTTAGAATCCCCATGTACAGTCCCAGGGTTGGAATCCCCATGTACAGTCCCAGGGTTAGAATCCCCATGTACAGTCCCAGGGTTGGAATCCCCATGTATAGTCCCAGGGTTGGAATCCCCATGTACAGTCCCAGGGTTGGAATCCCCATGTACAGTCCCAGGGTTAGAATCCCCATGTACAGTCCCAGGGTTGGAATCCCCATGTACAGTCCCAGGGTTGGAATCCCCATGTACAGTCCCAGGGTTGGAATCCCCATGTACAGTCCCAGGGTTAGAATCCCCATGTACAGTCCCAGGGGTAGAATCCCCATGTACAGTCCCAGGGTTAGAATCCCCATGTACAGTCCCAGGGTTGGAATCCACATGTACAGTCCCAGGGTTGGAAACCTCATGTACAGTCCCAGGGTTGGAATCCCTCAGCAACACCGAGTGCGTGTCTCAGGCCCCGAGTCAGAGCCGGCGGACGTGCGGCCAGGACCCCGGCACCATTAACCCCAGGGTGGAGCACCTCCCCCAGACAAGAAACACAACAACTTGCATTGACATAGAAACATAGAAAATAGGTACAGGAGTAGACCATTCGGTCCTTCGAGCCTGCACCACCATTCAATGCGTTCATGGCTGAACATGCTACCTCAGTACCCCATTCCTGCTTTCTCGCCATACCCCTTGATCTCCCTAGTTGTGAGTGTTATATCTAACTCCCTTTTGAATATATTTAGCGAACTGGCCTCAACAACCTTCTGTGGAAGAAAATTCCATAGATTCACCACTCTCTGGGTGAAGAAGTTCCTCCTCAGCTCAGTCCTAAATGGCTTCCCCTTAATCCTTAGACTGTGACCCCTGGTTCTAGTTTTCCCTACCATTGGGAACATTCTGCCCGCATCTAATTTGTCTAAACCAGTCAGGATTTTAAATGTCTCTATAAGATCCCCCCTCATTCTTCTGAACTCCAGAGGGTACAAGTTCAGTTGACCCAATCTTTCTTGATATGTCAGTCCGGCCATCCCAGGAATCAATCTAGTGAACCTTCGCTGCACTCCCTCAATAGCAAGAATGTCCTTCCTTAAGTTAGGAGACCAAAACTGCGCACAATACTCCAGGTGTGGCCTCACCAAGGCCCTGTACAACTGCAGCATCACCTCCCTACTCCTGTACTCAAATCCCCTTACTATGAAGGCCATCATTCCGTTTGCTTTCTTGACTGCCTGCTGCACTTGCATTCCCACCTTCAGTGACTGATGTACCATGATGCCCAGGTCTCGTTGCACCTCCCCTTTCCCTAATCTGCCACCATTCAGGTAATAGTCCGCCTCTCTATTTTTACCACCAAAGTGGATAACCTCACATTTATCCACATTGTACTTCATCTGCCATACATTTGCCCATTCACCCAACCTGTCCAAGTCACTCTGTAGCCTCCCAGCATCCTCCTCATTGTTCACACTGCCTCCCAATTTAGTGTCATCCGCAAATTTGGAGATATTACATTTAATCCCTTCGTCCAAATCATTAATATATAATGTAAACAGCTGGGGTCCCAGCACCGAACCCTGCGGTACCCCGCTGGTCACTGCCTGCCATTCTGAAAAGTACCCATTTACTCCTACTCTTTGTTTCCTGTGTGCCAACCAGTTCTCAATCCACGTCAACACATTACCCCCAATCCCATGTGCTTTAACTTTGCTCACCAATCTCTTGTGTGGAACCTTGTCGAAGGCCTTCTGAAAGTCCAAATACACCACATCTACTGGTTCCCCCCTGTCCACCCTATTGGAAACATCCTCAAAAAATTCCAGAAGATTTGTCAAGCATGATTTCCCTTTCACAAATCCATGCTGACTTGGACCTATCATGTCGCCACTTTCCAAATGGTCTGTTATGACATCTTTAATAATTGCTTCCATCATTTTACCCACAACCGATGTCAGGCTGACCGGTCTATAATTCCCTGCTTTCTCCCTCCCTCCTTTTTTAAAAAGAGGGGTTACATTGGCCACCCTCCACTCCATCGGAACTGATCCAGAGTCTAAGGAATGTTGGAAAATGATCGTCAATGCATCCACTATTTCCAAGGCCACCTCCTTAAGTACTCTGGGATGCAGACCATCAGGCCCCGGGGATTTTTCAGCCTTCAGTCCCATCAATTTTCCCAATACCTTTTCCCGACTAATAAGGATTTCCCTCAGCTCCTCCCTCTTACCAGATCCTCTGACCCCTTTTATTTCCGGCAGGTTGTGTGTGTCCTCCACAGTAAACACCGAACCAAAGTACTTGTTCAATTGATCTGCCATTTCCTTGTTCCCCATTACGACTTCCCCTGTTTCCGACTGCAGGGGACCTACGTTTGTTTTTACTAACCTCTTTCTTTTTACATATTTATAGAAGCTTTTGCTGTCCATTTTAATGTTCTCTGCAAGCTTCCTTTCATATTTTATTTTCCCTGCCCTAATCAAACCCTTCGTCCTCCTCTGCTGAGTTTTGAAGTTCTCCCAGTCCCCGGGTTTGCTGCTACTTCTGGCCAATTTGTATGCAACTTCCTTGGTTTTAATACTATCCCTGATTTCCCTTGTTAGCCATGGTTGAGCCACCTTCCCTTTTTTATTTTTACGCCAGACCGGGATGTACAATTGTTGTAGTTCATCCATGCGATCTCTAAATGTCTGCCATTGCCCTTCCACTGATAGCCCCTTAAATATCGCTTGCCAATTTAACCTCGCCAATTCACGCCTCATACCCTCAAAGTTGCCCTTATTTAAGTTCTGGACCATGGTCTCTGACTTAACTGTTTCCTTCTCCATCCTAATGTAGAACTCCACCATACTATGGTCACTCTTCCCCAGGGGGCCTCGTACCACAAGATTGCTGATTAGTCCTTCCTCATTACACAACACCCAGTCCAGGATGGCCTCCCCTCGAGTTGGTTCCTCAACATATTGGTTTTGGAAACCATCCCTTAAACACTCCAGGAGGGAGCAATTCAGAGCCGGTTAGCATCAGGGTGGGCGGTGGATGTGGAACTCGGTCCCCGGGCTCCTGTGTAGGGCTTTCTTGTTGCATCAGTTTGAGCTGGAGTGGAGAGGGGGGAGAAGCTGCTGGGTTTAACCCCCAGTACTTCTGAGCCCAGTCGGACCCAACAATTTCCAATGTGGGACTGTGAAGGGAGGTGGATTCTAGGGGAGATTAAGTTGCAAAACAGACCCTGTCCGTACAGTGTAAAAGATTATCGTTTTAGGAATAAGTATTTCTGTAGAGGCTTTCAATCCATTTTATATATACAGATTTTTTAAATTCATTTGATGTGGGTGTCACTAGCAAGGCCAGCATATATTGCCAGTCCCCAGTTGCCCGTTGAGAAGTTGATGCTGGGCCTTCTTCTTGAACGTCTGCAGTCCGTGTGGTGAAGGTACTCTCAGAATGCTGTTAGGTGAGGAGTTCCAGGATTTTCACCCAGCGACGATGTAGGAACGGCGATATATGTCCAAGTCAGGATAGTGTGTGACTTGGAGGGGAACTGGGAGGTGATGGTGTTCCCATGCACCTGCTGCCCTTGTCCTTCTAGGTGGTGGAGGGCGCGTGTTTGGGAGTTGCAGATGTATAAAGTCACTCTCCTTCACCCCTCCCCCTGCCACCTCGCTCTCTCTCCTCCCATAGAGGTCAGAGTCTTGTGTAGGCCCAGACCGGGTGGCGGGTTCCCTTCCCTGAAGGACATTAGTGAACCAGTTGGATTTTTATGACAATCCGGCAGCTTTCATGGTCACTTTTTCTAGTGCTGGCCCCACAAATTCCCAGATTCATTCCGCTCAATTTCACAACCTGCCTTTGTGTTTTTGTGGGTTCTCTCTCACCCTCCCTTTTTCCTGTTTTAAATTCATTTTACAGGCTGTTCGAAGGGGAGGATTTGCAGACGGGAAACTCAAACCAAACATCACTTCAAGATCTGACAGAGTCACTCGATTTATCAGGACCATTGAGCATGGAAGCAGAAAGCACCGTTCAGAGCGGGGAGAAACCGTACACGTGTTCTGTGTGTGGACGAGGCTTCAGCCGATCCTCTGGCCTGTCGAGACACAAGCACAGTCAGACCGGGAAGAGGCCATTCACCTGCTCCGAGTGTGGGAAGGGATTCACTCAATCATCCCACCTGCTGCATCACCAGCGAGTTCACACTGGGGAGAGGCCGTTCACCTGCTCTGAGTGTGGGAAGGGATTCACTCAGTCATCCCACCTGCTGACACACCAGCGAGTTCACACTGGGGAGAGACCGTTCACCTGCTCCGAGTGTGGGAAGGGATTTACTCGGTCATCCGACCTGCTGAAACACCAGCGAGTTCATTCTGGGGAGAGGCCGTTCACCTGCTCTGAGTGTGGAAAGGGATTCACGTGTTCATCCAACCTGCTGAAACACCAGCGAGTTCACACTGGGGAGAGGCGGTTCACCTGCTCTGAGTGTGGAAAGGGATTCACTGAGTCATCCAACCTGCTGACACACCAGCGAGTTCACACTGGGGAGAGGCCGTTCACCTGCTCTGAGTGTGGGAAGGGATTCACTCGTTCTTCCGACCTTCTGAAACACCAGCGAGTTCACACTGACGAGAGACCTTTTAAATGCCCGGATTGTGGAAAGTGCTGTAAAAGTTCCGGGGAACTGATGTGTCATCAACGTGTTCACACTGACGAGAGACCGTTCAGGTGCTCTCACTGCGGGACTGGGTTCAGGAGATCATCTCACCTCACTCTGCACCAGCGCACTCACACCGGGGAGAGGCCGTTCACCTGCTCCGAGTGTGGGAAGGGATTCACTCGTTCATCCAACCTGCTGACACACCAGCGAGTTCACACTGGGGAGAGGCCGTTCACCTGCTTTGAGTGTGGGAAGGGATTCACTCAGTCATCCAGCCTGCTGACACACCAGCGAGTTCACACTGGGGAGAGACCGTTCACCTGCTCTGAGTGTGGGAAGGGATTCACTCAGTCATACGACCTGCTGAGACACCAGCGAGTTCACAAGTGACTGCAGGTGTTGGATTCTGTGTTATTGCTGCTGTTAATTATGTCCTGAACTGAATCATATTCACACTTGCAGCTGGGCTTTGTTTCTGCTGATGTTAATAACCCCTGTAACTGGGCTGGAGTTTAAATTTCTGGATATATGTCAAATAAATCAGTTTGCTTTAAACACGTTGTTGTGGATTTTTGTCGTTCCCACCTGAGTGTTTAGCATCACCTGGCTGGAGCTCAGAAAGGACAATCTGGGGGGAGGATCGTACGGCGGGAACAGAACTACAGCCTGGACACAGTCCTTCAGGGCTACACTGAGAGGGGCAAACGGCACTTTGGTCTTTCTTGTCTCTCTTCACTGAAAGGAACGTTGCCGGGCAGATTAAGACCATCAGAAAAGATCAGAAGAATTAGGAGCAGGAGTAGGTCACACGGCCCCTCGAGCCTGCTCCGCCATTCAATAAGATCATGGCTGATCATTCACCTCAACTCCACTTTCCCACCCGATCTCCATATCCCTTGATTCCCCCAGAGTCCAAAAATCTATCTATCTCAGCCTTGAATATACTCAAAGACTGAACATTCACAGCCCTCTGGGGCTGAGAATTCCAAAGATTCACAGCCCTCTGAGTGAAGAAATTCCTCCTCATCTCAGTCTTAAATGGCCGACCCCTTATCCTGAGACTATGCCCCCTAGTTCTAGACACTCCAGCCAGGGGAAACAACCTCTCAGCATCTACCCTGTCAATCCCCTTCAGAATCTTGTATGTTTCAATGAGATCACCTCTCATTCTTCTAAACTCCAGAGAGTATAGGCCCATTCTACACAATCTCTCATCATAGGACAGCCCTCTCATCCCAGGAATCAATCTCGTAAACCTTTGTTGCACCGCCTCCAAGGCATGTATATCCTTCCTTAGATAAGGAGACCAAAACTGTGCACAGTACTCTAGGTGTGGTCTCACCAAGGCCCTGTACAATTGTAGCAAGACTTCCTTACTCTTAGACTCCAACCCTCTTGCAATAAAGGCCAACATGCCATTTGTCTTCCTTATTGCTTGATGTACCTGCATGCTAGCTTTCTGTGTTTCTTGCATGAGGACACCCAAATCCCACTGAACACCAACATTTGAAAGTTTCTCACCATTTACAAAATATTCTGTTTTTCTATTCTTCCTACCAAAGTGAATAACCTCACATTTCCCTACATTATACTCCATCTGCCACCTTACTGCCCACTCACTTAGTCTATCTGTATCCCTTTGCAGACCTATAACCCTTTAATCTTGAGGCCTGTAAGGAATGTGTCCCAGCCGCTCTCTTCCATGGGTCAGAGCTCCTAGGCACGGAACAGAAGGCTCCTTTACAACTGTGTTTAGAGTCAGGAAGAACAACGGTGAATGCTGGAAACATGCTGTCAAATCAGAGATTGGTGTCAAACTGCGATCTGTTCCTGACTGAAAGTGAAACGGCAGGGTTAAGTTTCCAGTCTAAAAATGACTGGTAATTATTCTACGAAGATTTAATATGTGTGTGTGACAGTCCTGAGTCTACCATTTTAAGGCAGGTGTTAGCTCATTTAAAATAAACCCATTTAAAATAAATTGGTTGAAGTCTGCATTAAAATAGCAGAGGGAGGAGTTCACAGGAGCCTGTTAACTGCTGGTACAATTAGACAACAGACATTTGATCTCCAGATAAAGAAGGACCTGCAGCGTGTTTCCAGGAATTCCCTGTTTTATTGATGTGTGCGTGTTAGACACCAGGATAACGCAAAATACACGACCCGGAACATCCACGGGGTGCGATCCCGACAGTTACTCTGGGATCACTCCCGCTGCGGAACTCCAGCACTGACCCTGCTGAAGGTTGTAGGCTCAGGGAGTGGGGCCTCCAGGAGTGGACTGTGAGAAAGCTGGGTTTCAGTATCCTGACACATATATGGTGAGGAACCAGAGCAATCCTTACTAAGGAACCGTCTGAGGTTTTATCCACCGGGATGAGATGGGATGGGATGGGATGCTTTATTTATTTATTGGTTTGAAGCATCGGTCTAGTCTTGTTAATAACTGTCAGAAGCTGTGTGCAATGTCTAATTGATGTGGGATTATGTGGGTAATATCTGTGTTGAAAGGACGGGGTGAACCTTGTCACAATCCCCCAGAGATGAGCTGGGATTGAGGGACAGGACTGAAGGTGAGCAATAGTGCCCTGCACTTTGTACTAATTAGTGACAGACTCTGTGTGTTAAAGGTTACTAATTCACACTTGTGTTGTGCTGTGCCGATTGCTCCCAGTTTGTGAATGTTCAGGATTGTTTTTGCTGCAGTATTTTCTATTGAGCTTTGGCAGGACCCACTGATTGGGTGAGACAGAGCCTGGAACCGTGACCTCACAGCACCGCCGGATGGGCGGCCGCAGGGTCCTAATGCCCACCGGAGCAAATGCTCTCAGCGGGTTCAGAGCAACAACTGAAAAGAGCCTCACAAAGTGTGTGTGTGTACAAAGCTCATCATTCTTAATGTGTGCAAGTACATTCCACAGAGAAAAATCATTATCTTCAGCCATTACTGATCAGCATTTTATTTCCTTTATTCACTGTGTAACTTCAGAGCGTTGAATCCCTTTAACATTTATTGAGAACCCATTGTCTTGTGGGCTCTTGTTTAGAAAGTGATGTCACAATGACCATTCCGTTCCCAAGGTGATCCTGTCTGTCCGCAGTATTCAGTGGGAAAGGGGATTAAATCACACCGAGGACAATGAGCAGCCACCCACCAGCAGGACACAAAGAGTCTGCAAAGGGATATCGACAGGTTAAGTGAGTGGGCAAGAAGGTGGCAGATGGAGTATAATGTGGAGAAATGTGAAATTATTCACCGAGGTAGGAAGAATAGAAAAACAGAATATTTTTTAAATGGTGAGAAATTATGAAATATTTTTGTTCAGAGGGATTTGGGTTTCCTCGAACGCAAATCACAGAGAGTTAGCATGCGGGTACAGCAAGCAATTGATTTCCCTTGAATCCAAAAATCTATCTATCTCAGCCTTGAATATACTCAAAGACTCAGCATTCACAGCCATCTGGGGCAGAGAATTCCAAAGATTCACACCCCTCTGAGTGAAGAAATTCCTCCTCCTCTCAGTCTTAAATGGCCGACCCCAATCCTGAGACTATGCCCCCTAGTTATGGACACTCCAGCCAGGGGAAATAACCTCTCAGCATCTACCCTGTCAATCCCCTTCAGAATCTTGTATTTTTCAATGAGATCACCTCTCATTCTTCTAAACTCCAGAGAGGTCGGACCAGTGTTTTATAAAAGTTCATCATAACTTCCTTGCTTTTGTACTCTATGCCTCTATTTATGAAGCCCAGGATCCCGTATGCTTTTTTAACCGCTTTCTCAACCTGCCCTGCCACCCTCAACGATTTGTACACATATACCCCCAGGTCTCTCTGTTCAGGCACCCCCTATAGAATTGTACCCCTTAGTATATATTGCCTCTCCTCGTTCTTCCTACCAAAATGTAGAGGTTAACTAAATGCACCCAGCCAGATTCAGTTCCTTCTGGAGAGAAGGGGAGACACAAAATCCGAGACGATGTAATGAATGTTGTTTTTCGACAGTAAGGATGAAGGGAGAGTGTGTAGAATGGAGAATTTACAGTTTAGGAGGGACATGAGGGAAAAGGATGTTGTATAGAAACTAGATTTGTCTGTTCTGAAGTTCTATCCTGTTGTAAACACCATTTGAGGGTATTAGAAGGGGAGGATCTGCAGATGGAAACACACTCCAAACATTGCGTCAAGATCTGACAGATTCACCGGATTATCAGGACCTGAATATCATCGGCCTTTGGCTATAGGAGGAAAAAGCACCAATCACAGCGGGGAGAAACAGGACAAGTGTTCTGTGCCTGGATCCACTTTCAACAAATCGTCTAGTCTGAGACTCGTGCGCCCACCTGAATCAACAGTGTAAATGTGGGGAATGTGGGAACGGGTTCAGTTGCCCGTCTGAGGTGTAAACTCATGGATACAGTCACACCGGGGAGAGGCTGTTCACCATCTGAGTGTGAATAGAGAGTCACTCACTCATCTCATCTATTCCCACCCTAACATATTGGTAAGGGGGAGAATCCATTCACTGCTCTGTCTGTGGAATGTGCCCTATTCACACTGGAGGAGCCCAGTGCGCAGGCGCAGCGCCTGCCAGTATTTGGAGCATGCGCAGTGTCATTCTGATCCGGGACGGCGAGGGCGACAAACAGAAAAAAGCAGCAGATACGATTTACGCCGATTAAGAATCAGCGGGGCGCAGGAAGGTAATGCACCCGGCTGGTGGATTTCATAAACATCTAGTGTAGTCCGCAAGCCCGAAATCAGAACCTACAGGTTCCGCGTTTCCAGCTCGGAGGCTTTTTCCCAGGAATAGGCCCAGGTTAACGGCTGCCATCTTTGTAAAGGACAGCGGAGGGTTTGTGCGTCGCCATCTTGCGTAATACTGCGCGTGCGTGGCCATCTTTGTAAAGGAATAAAAACAAAATGCTGGAGATACTCAGCAGGTCAGGCAGCATCTGTGAAGAGAGAAACAGAGATAACGTTTCAGGTCGATGACCTTTCGTCAGAACTGGAAAAAAGGAACCACTAGTGGGCGGGGCTTCAGGGTCCCAATGAGTGTGGAACTGAACCCAGCCAGAGTCAGCACCTTCAGGGGAGGAGAGGGAGGGGAACCAGTGAGTGTGGAACTGAACCCAGCCAGAGTCAGCACCATCAGGGGAGGAGAGGGAGGGGAACCAGTGAGTGCAGAACTGACCCCAGCCAGAGTCAGCACCTTCAGGGGAGGAGAGGGAGGGGAACCAGTGAATGAACTGAACCCAGCCAGAGTCAGCACCTTCAGGGGAGGAGAGGGAATGGAACCAGTGAGTGAACTGAACCCAGCCAGAGTCAGCACCTTCAGGGGAGGAGAGGGAGGGGAACCAGTGAGTGAACTGAACCCAGCCAGAGTCAGCACCTTCAGGGGAGGAGAGGGAGGGGAACCAGTGAGTGCAGAACTGAACCCAGCCAGAGTCAGCACCTTCAGGGGAGGAGAGGGAGGGGAACCACTGAGTGTAGAACTGAACCCAGCCAGAGTCAGCACCTTCAGGGGAGGAGAGGGAGGGGAACCAGTGAGTGTAGAACTGAACCCAGCCAGAGTCAGCACCTTCAGGGGAGGAGAGGGAGGGGAACCAGTGAGTGAACTGAACCCAGCCAGAGTCAGCACCTTCAGGGGAGGGGAGAGGAGGGAGGGGAACCAGTGAATGTAGAACTGAACCCAGCCAGAGTCAGCACCTTTATACAGTCATGACGGCACAGAGGAGGCCATTCGGCCCATCGAGTCCGTGCCGGCTCTCTGTACAGCAATCCAGTCAGTCCCATTCTCCCGCTCTCTCCCCGTAGCCCTGCAAGTTTATTTCCCTCAAGTGCCTATCCAGTCTCCCCTTGAAAACATTAAGTGTCTCCGTTTCCACCACTTCCATTGGCAGCGAGTTCCAGGTCCTCACCACTCGCTGCGTAAAAAGTATTTCCTCACATCCCCCCTGTATCTCTCGCCCAAAACCTAAATCTGTGTCCCCTAGTCCTTGTACCATCAACTAGTGGGATCAGCCTTTCCCCGTCTGGCCTATCCAAACCCAGCATAATCTCGTACACCTCTATCAAATCACCCCTCAACCTCCTTTGCTCAAATGGAAACAAATCCAGCTTCTCCAACCTGTCCTTGTAACTAAGATCCTCCATCCCCAGAACCATTCTGGTAAATCTCCTCTGCACCCTCTCAAGGGCCTTCACATCCTTCCGAAAGTGTGGTGACCAGAACTGGATGCAGTACTCCAGTTGTGGCCTAACCAGCGCTTTACAAAGGTTCAGCATAACTTCTCTACTTTTGTACTCAATACCTCTATTTATGAAGCCCAAGATCCCATATGCTTTGTTAACCACTCTTTCAATATGTCCTGCCACCTTCAGGGACCTATGCACATTAACTCCCAGGACCCTCTGTCCCTGCACACTCTTTAAAACTATGCCATTAAGTGTATATTGCCTCTCCCTGTTCCTTCTGCCAAAATACATCACCTCACACTTCTCTGTATTAAATTCCATCTGCCACTTGTCTGCCCATTCTGCTAGCCTATCTATGTCATGTTGCAGTCGATTGATATCATCATCACTGTTTGCCACACCCCCAAGTTTGGTGTCATCATCAAATTTAGAAATTCTACTCTGTATTCCAATATCCAGGTCATTTATATATATCAAAAAAAGCAGTGGCACCAGCACTGACCCTTGGGGAATACCACTGTCTACCATCCTCCAGTCTGAAAAACAGCCATTTACCACAACTCGCTGTTTTCTGTCCTTAAGCCAATTCCTTATCCAAGCTGCCACTGACCCACCTATTCCATGAGCCTCAATTTTGTTAACAATCCTTCTATGTGGTGCTTTGTCAAACGCCTTCCGAAAATCCATGTAGACAACATCCATTGCATTCCCTTCATTAATCCTCCCGGTTACTTCATCAAAAAATTCAATTAGATTAGTCAAACACGATCTGACTTTTACAAACCCGTGTTGGCTCTCCTTAATTAGCTTAAACCTCTCCAAATGCCCGTTAATTTTTTTCCCTGATTATTGTTTCTGAAACTTCACCGACCACTGATGTTAAACTGACCGGCCTGTAGTTACTAGGATTGTCCTTACACCCTTTCTTGAACAATGGTGTCACATTTGCCACTGGGGAAGATTGGAAAATTATGGCAAGACCTTCTGCTATCTCCTTCCCCAATTCCCTTAGCAACCAGGGATGCAAGCCATCTGGTATTTGATTCAAACTCTCCACACTTCAGATTTCTCACCATCCGGCAGCTTTCATGGTCACTTTTTTCTAGTGCCGGCCCCACAAATTCCCAGATTCATTCATCTCAATTTCACAACCTGCCTTTGTGTTTTTGTGGGTTCTCTCTCACCCTCCCTTTTTCCTGTTTGAAATTAATTTTGCAGGGTGTTCGAAGGGGAGGATTTGCAGATGGGAAACTCAAACCAAACATCACTTCAAGATCTGACAGAGTCACTCGATTCATCAGGACCTTTGAGCATGGAAGCAGAAAGCACCGTTCAGAGCGGGGAGAAACCGTACACGTGTTCTGTGTGTGGACGAGGCTTCAGCCGATCCTCTGGCCTGTCGAGTCACAAGCGCAGTCACACCGGGGAGAAACCGTGTAAATGTGGGGACTGTGGGAAGCGATTCAACTACCCGTGTGAGCTGGAAATTCATCGACGAGTTCACACCGGGGAGAGGCCGTTCACCTGCTCTGAGTGTGGGAAGGGATTCACGTGTTCATCCCACCTGCTGACACACCAGCGAGTTCACACCGGGGAGAGGCCGTTCACCTGCTCTGAGTGTGGGAAGGGATTCACTGATTCATCCAACTTGCTGAAACACCAGCGAGTTCACACTGACGACAAACCTTTTAAATGTCAGGACTGCGGGAAGTGCTATAAAGGTTCCGGGGAACTGACGCGTCATCAATGTGTTCACACTGTCGAGAGACCGTTCACGTGCACTCACTGCGGGACAGGGTTCGGGCGATCTTCTGACCTCACTGTACACCAGCGCACACATCGGGGAGAGGCCGTTCATCTGCTCTGAGTGTGGGAAGGGATTCACTCAGTCATCCCACCTGCTGAAACACCAGCGAATTCACACTGGGGAGAGGCCATTCACCTGCTCTGACTGTGGGAAGGGATTCACTCAGTCATCCCACCTGCTGAAACACCAGCGAGTTCACACTGGGGAGAGGCCGTTCACCTGCTCCGAGTGTGGGAAGGGATTCACTCAGTTATCCAACCTGCTGAGACACCAGCGAGTTCACAAGTGACAGCAGGTGTTGGATTCTGATGTTATTGCTGCTGTTAATCACATCCAGGACTGAACCATGTTCATTCTGACAGTTGGGGTTTGTTTCTGCTGATGTTAATAACCCCTGTAACTGGGCTGGAGTTTAATATTCTAGATATAGATCAAATAAATGAGTTTGCTTTTAACACATTGTTGTGGATTTTTGTCGTTCCCACCTGAGTGTTTAGCATCACCTGGCTGGAGCTCAGAAAGGACAATCTGGGGGAGGATCGTACGGCGGGAACAGAACTATAGCCTGGACACAGTCCTTCAGGGCCACACTGAGAGGGGCAAACGGCACTTTGGTCTTTCTCGTCTCTCTTCACTGACAGCAATGTCCCCGTGCAGGTTAATCTTGAGGCCTGTAAGGAATGTGTCCCAGCCGCTCTCTCCCATGGGTCAGAGCTCCTGGGCACGGAACAGAAGGCTCCTTTACAACTGTGTTTAGAGTCAGGAAGAACAACGGTGAATGCTGGAAACGTGCTGTCAAATCAGAGATTGGTGTCAAACTGCGATCTGTTCCTGACTGAAAGTGAAACGGCAGGGTTAAGTTTCCAGTCTAAAAATGACTGGCAATTATTCCACGAGGATTTAATATGTGTGTGTGAGACAGTCCTGAGTCTACCATTTTAAGGCAGGTGTTAGCTCATTTAAAATAAACCCATTTAAAATAAATTGATTAAAGTCTGCATTAAAATAGCAGAGGGAGGAGTTCAGAGGAGCCTCTTAACTGCTGGTACAATACAAGGGAGTCAGACACATTTTCCAAGGTGGGCCTGACCCGATATCCTGGCACTTGGCGAGGGCCGCAGTCAGCAAGAGTTATTAAACTAGAAATAGATGAAGATAATCTATATCGGTATTTCCTTCCATTTGGATTTGATTTCCAGCTCCTGCTGCTCCCGATCCCTGGCACCTCGGAGCTTGAACCATTGCAGCAACATTTGGAGCAAGTGACTGGGCCGAGGCCTGTCTGGGATATAAACACGAGGACCACTTGTCACCACAGAACTTTGACCCCCAACCTCTGACCCTGGAAGTGAATTCCACAGCCTCACAACTCTGTGTAAAGAATCATCGAATCAGAGGAATTTACAGCACAGAAAGAGGCCGATCGGCCCATCGTGTCCGTGCCGACCGACAAAGAGCGATCCGGCCTAATCCCACTTTCCAGCACTTGGTCCGCAGCCTTCAAGTGTATATCCAAGTACTTTATAACTGTGATGAGGGTCTCTGCCTCTTCCACCCTTTCAGAGCAGGGAGGTTATGCTTGAATTGTATAAAACACTAGTTAGGTCACAGCTAGAATACCGCGTGCAGTTCTGGTCACCACATTACAGGAAGGATGTGATTGCACTGGAGGGTACAGAGGAGATTTACGAGGATGTTGCCTGGACTGGGGAATTTTAGCTATGAGGAAAGGTTGGATAGGCTGGGTTTGTTTTCTTTGGAACAGAGGAGGCTGAGGGGAGACCTTATTGAGGTGTATAAAATTATGAGGGGCCGAGATAGAGTGGATAGGAAGGACTTATTTCCCTTAGCAGAGGGATCAATAACCAGGGGGCACAGATTTAAAGTAATTGGTAGAAGATTTGGAGGAGATTTAAGGAAAATTTCTTCACCCACAGGGTGGTGGGGGTCTGGAACTCACTGCCTGAAAGGGTGGTAGAGGCAGAAACCCTCATCACATTTAAAAAGTGCTTGAATGTACACTTGAAGAGCCGTAACCCACAGGGCTACGGACCAAGAGCTGGGAAGTGGGACTAGGCCGGAGAGCCGTAACCTACAGGGCTACGGACCAAGAGCTGGGAAGTGGGACTAGGCTGGAGAGCCGTAACCTACAGGGCTACGGACCAAGAGCTGGGAAGTGGGACTAGGCCGGAGAGCCGTAACCTACAGGGCTACGGACCAAGAGCTGGGAAGTGGGATTAGGCTGGAGAGCCGTAACCTACAGGGCTACGGACCAAGAGCTGGGAAGTGGGACTAGGCTGGAGAGCCGTAACCCACAGGGCTACGGACCAAGAGCTGGGAAGTGGGATTAGGCCGGATGGCTCTTTGTCGGCCGGCGCGGACACGATGGGCCGGAATGGCCTCCTTTCGCGCCGTGAATGTCTCTGATTCTATGACCAGGAGCAGGAGTCGGCCATACGGCCCCTCGAGCCTGCCCCATCTCATCTACTGACACACCAGCATGTTCGTAATGGGGAGAATCCGTTCACTGCTCTGTATGTGGAAAGGGATTCAATCGATCAGAGGCTGAGACAGGAGGAATTATTATGGGGAATAAGGAAATGGCAGAAACGTTAAACAAATATTTTGTATCTGTCTTCACAGTAGAAGACACAAAAAGCAAACCAAAAATAGTGGGGAACCAAGGGTCTAATGAGGGGGAGGAACTTAACGTCATTAATATCAGTAAAGAAAAAGTACTTGAGAAACTAATGGGAATAAAAGCCGACAAATCCCAATGACCTGACGGCCTACATCCTAGGGTTCTAAAAGAGGTGGCTGAAGAGATAGTGGATGCATTGGTTGTGATCTTCCAAAATTCCCCAGATTCTAGAACGGTCCCAGCAGATTGGAAGGTAGCAAATGTAACAGCGCTATTCAAGAAAGGAGGGAGAGAGAAAACAGGGAACTACAGGCCAGTTAACCTGACATCAGTCGTCGGGAAAATGCTGGAATCCACTGTTAAGGAAGTGGTAACAGGATACTGAGAAAATAATAACATGATTAGGCAGAGTCAACATGGTTTTATGAAAGGGAAATAGTGTTTAACAAATTTATTAGAGTTTTTTGAGGAAGTAACCAGCAGGATAGATAAAGGGGAACCAGTGGATGTTGAAAATTTGGATTTCTAAAAGACATTCGACAAGGTGCCACATAAAAGGTTGTTACACAAGATTAGGGCTCATGGGGTTGGGGTAATATAGCAGCATGGATAGAGGATTGGTTAATGGACAGAAATCAGAGAGTAGGGATAAACAGATCTTTTTCAGGTTGGCAGGCTGTAACTAGTGGGGTGCCGCAAGGATCAGTGTTGGGGCCTCAGCTATTTACCATCTATATCAATGAGCTAGATGAAGGGACCGAGTGTAATGTATCCAAGTTTGCTGATGATACAAAGCCAGGTGGGACAGTAAGCTGTGAGGAGAACACAAAGAGTCTGCAAAGGATATAGATAGACTAAGTGAGTGGGCAGTAAGGTGGCAGATGGTATAATGTAGGGAAATGTGAGGTTATTCACTTTGGTAGGAAGAATAGAAAAACAATATTTTTTAAATGGTGAGAAACTTTCAAATGTTGGTGTTGAGAAAGATTTGGGTGTCCTCGTGCAAGAAACACAGAAAGCTAGCATGCAGGTACAGCAAGCAATAAGGAAGGCAAATGGCATGTTGGCCTTTATTGCAAGCGGGTTGGAGTATAAGAGTAAGGAAGTCTTGCTGCAATTGTACAGGGCCTTGGTGAGACCACACCTGGAGTACTGTGCACAGTTTTGGTCTCCTTATCTAAGGAAGGATATACTTGCCTTGGAGGCGGTGCAACGAAGGTTCATGAGATTGATTCCTCGGATGAGAGGGCTGTCCTATGATGAGAGATTGTGTAGAATGGGCCGATACTCTCTGGAGTTTAGAAGAATGAGAGGTGATCTCATTGAAACATACAAGATTCTGAAGGGGATTGACAGGGTAGATGCTGAGAGGTTATTTCCCCTGGCTGGAGTGTCTAGAATTAGGGGGCATAGTCTCAGGATAAGGGGTAGGCCATTTAAGACTGAGATGAGGAGGAATTTCTTCACTCAGAGGGTTGTGAATCTTTGGAATTCTCTGCCCCAGAAGGCTGTGAATGTTCAGTCTTTGAGAATATTCAAGGCTGAGATAGATAGATTTTTGGACTCTAGGAGAATCAAGGGATATGGAGATCGGGTGGGAAAGTGGAGTTGAGGTGGATGATCAGCCATGATCTTATTGAAAGGCGGAGCAGGCTCGAGGGGCCGTGTGCCCTACTCCTGCTCCTAATTCCTATGTTCTTATGGTCTTCTCTGCTGGGTTTTGGCAGGAATTGAGGAAAAAACAGCTGGAAATTCCCTGATCTGTGATTTACAAGGGCACTTTCCCTGGTGCATAAGAAACAGGAGCTGGAGTCGGCCATTCGGCCCCTCGAGCCTGCTCCGCCATTCAATGAGATCATGGCTGATCTGATCTTGGCCTCAACTCCACTTTCCTGCCCGCTCCCCATAACCCTTGATTCCCCTGTTTTTCAAAAATCTGTCCATCTCCACCTTGAATATATTCAATGACTCAGCCTCCACAGCTCTCTGGGGTAGAGAATTCCACAGATTCACGACCCTCAGAGAAGAAATTCCTCCTCATCTCCGTTTTAAATGGGTGGCCCCTTATTCTGAAACTATGCCCCCTCGTTCTAGATTCCCCCATGAGGGGAAACATCCTCCCTGCATCGACCCTGTCAAGCCCCCTCAGAATCTTATGTTTCAATAAGATCACCTCATTCTTCTAAACTCCAATGAGTATCGGCCCAACCTGCTCAACCTTTCCTCATAAGACAACCCCTTCAACTGAAGAATCAACCTCGTGAAGCTTCTCTGAACTGCCTCCAATGCAAGTGTATCCCTCCTTCAATAAGGAGAGTGAAACTGTCCGCAGTACTCCAGGTGTGGTCTCACTAACGCCCTGTGCAGTGGTTCCCAGCAGTTACTTTTCTTCAGTAATGTTCTCGATCACAATGTTCTGACGAAAGGTCATCGACCTGAAACGTTAACCCTGTTTCTCTCTTCACAGATGCTGCCTGACCTGCTGAGAATCTCCAGCATTTTCTGTTTTTATTTCTCTATCACTAAACGGCCCCCTGCTGTTAATGATGTCATCTCTTAAAGTGTCACAATTCTAGGTATAAACATCACACATTATAATCTAATCTATTCTATTACTCACTCTGGTTTAAGCTTACATTGTGGTTAGTAACAGACAGAACCTGTTTTTCCCCTGATCGGATTACAGACGCCAACATGTCGATTCAGTGAATGGAATGTCTTATCAGTGTTGCCATGGCGACCTGTCTGCAGTGAAAGGCCTGTTTGAGTTTCTAACTCAGACTAAACTTCTCTCTCCCATAATACACATTATATCAGACATTCGATGTCAATGTATTTTAGCCATGTTATGTCAATATCTTTAAAATCTGCTGGGAGATCAGATACACAAATCTTTAAAAGTTGGAGGACAAGTTTATGAAGTGGTTTAAAAATGTTACCCGAGGTTTTTTATAAATGGGGCGTAGAAAACAAAACCATCGGTTCGGCTGCAGTTAGAACAAGTTTTGGGCAACACGGTGGCATAGTGGTTAGCACTGGTGCCTCACAGCGCCAGGGACCCGGGTTCGAATCTGACCTCGGGTGACTGTCTGTGTGGAGTTTGCACATTCTCCCCGTGTCTGCGTGGGTTTCCTCCGGGTGCTCCGGTTTCCTCCCACAGTCCAAAAATGTGCGGGTTAGGTTGATTTGGCTATGATAAATTGACCCTTAGTGTTAGGGGGGGATTAAATATGTGGGGTTATGGGGATAGGATGGGATATGTTAGGGGGAATTAAATACGTGGGGTTACGGGGGTAGGTTGGGATATGTGTACTGTGGGGATTAAAGCAGGGACAGGGTACTGGATTTGGATGATCAGCCATGATCGTATTGAATGGTGGAGCAGGCTCGACGGGCCGAATGGCCTACTCCTGCTCCTAGATTCTAAGTTTCTATGTTTCCACTAGGAAGGATGTCGGGGCCACAGAGAGGCTGCAGAATCGATTCACTGAGGTTATACCACGGATGAGAGGCTTTAGTTATCAGAGAATCAGAGAATGAAACAGCACAAAAGGTGGCCATTCGGCCCATCATGCTTGTGCCAGCTCTTTGGGAGAGCGATCCAATTAGTCCCACTCCCCTGCTCTTTCCCCATATCCCGGTAAATGTTTTCCCTTCAAATATTTAGCCAATTCTCTTTTGAAAGTTACTCTTGAATCTGCTTCCACCGCCCTTTCAGGCAGTGCATTTCAGATCATCATAACTCGCTAGGTAAAGAAATGTTTCCTCATGATGACCTGTCTGCAGTGAAGCGCCTGTTTGAGTTTCGAACTGAGGTGAACTTCTCTTTCCCAGGAGGAGAGACGAGAGAAACTGGGGCACTTCTCACTGGAACAAAGCAGGGTAAGAGATGTGAGCGAGGTGTTTAAACTTGTTCAAGGACACCGACCAAAATATCAGAGACACTCCGTGTCGCTCAGGACCAGTGTCCAGGGGAGAAGCTGATGGGTTTATCAGATCATCTTTGGGTTAAATGTTGTGCTCGTGCAGCTGAGCCCCTAGTGTCAGCATCAAACACTCTCCAGTCGGGTACAGCACGGGTTAGATACAGAGTAAACCCATCAGCCGCTCCCCGACACAGATACCGAGGGACAGGGAGTGTCCGGGACAATGACATTTCTCACTCAACAAGGTATAAATTGATCCTGTACCTCTCCCCATTAATCCTGAGCTCCACACGGGGCGAATCCTGCTGCTGTTTCCCTTCCTGGAACAGCACCGAGCTAAACCCAGCCCATAATGCGCACGGCTCAGGGAGGTTGGTTGCTAGGCACTGCAGTGATGTACAAAGCTCATAATTCCCAAGGTGATCCTGTCTGTCCGCAGTATTCAGTGGGAAAGGGGATTAAATCACACCGAGGATAATGAGCAGCCACCCACCAGTCTCTGCACTTTATTGTCCAGCGATCACCTCACCATCACACAGAAGCTCCTGATATAAACCTCCAGTGTGAGCTGATCGGTGCAAGTGATGGTAAAAATGAAACTGTACCTGGACCTAACATCCCTCTCCACAGTCCCAGGACAGGTACAGCACGGGTTAGATAGAGAGAAAAGCTCCCTCTGCACTGTCCCATCAAACACTCCCAGGGCGGGTACAGCACGGGTTAGATACAGAGTAAAACTCCCTCTACACTGTCCCATCAAACACTCCCAGGGCAGGTACAGCACGGGTTAGATACAGAGTAAAGCTCCCTCTACACTGTCCCATCAAACACTCCCAGGGCAGGTACAGCACGGGTGAGATACAGAGTAAAGCTCCCTCGACACTATCCCATCAAAAACTCCCAGGGCAGGTACAGCACGGGTTAGATACAGAGTAAAGCTCCCTCTACACTGTCCCATCAAACACTCCCAGGGCGGGTACAGCACGGGTTAGATACAGAGTAAAACTCCCTCTACACTGTCCCATCAAACACTCCCAGGGCAGGTACAGCACGGGTTAGATACAGAGTAAAGCTCCCTCTACACTGTCCCATCAAACACTCCCAGGGCAGGTACAGCACGGGTGAGATACAGAGTAAAGCTCCCTCTACATTATCCCATCAAAAACTCCCAGGGCAGGTACAGCACGGGTTAGATACAGAGTAAAGCTCCCTCTACACTGTCCCATCAAACACTCCCAGGGCAGGTACAGCACGGGTTAGATACAGAGTAAAGCTCCCTCGACACTGTCCCATCAAACACTCCCAGCCCATAATGAGCAGGGCTCAGGGAGGTTGGTTGCAAGGCACTGCAGTGATGTCATAAAGCAGGGCCATTCAGCCCAGCTGGTCGTCTCCTTGTCCCTTTAAAAGGTGGAGAGCGGAGACACCCTGTCTCAAAACACACCCCACCTGTTCATACTGAGAATCCCCGGGCAAGGCCCAAGGCCCAGAGTGTGGACACACCCCGGGGAAAAGAGGAAGAGAGCGGGGACACCCTGTCTCAAAACACACCCCACCTGTTCATACTGAGAATCCCCAGGCAAGGCCCAAGGCCCAGAGTGTGGACACACCCTGGGGGAAAAGAGGAGGAGAGCGGAGACACCCTGTCTCAAAACAGACCCCACCTGTTCATACTGAGAATCCCCGGGCAAGGCCCAAGGCCAGAGTGTGGAACACACCCCGGGGGAAAAGAGGAGGAGAGCGGAGACACCCTGTCTCAAAACACACCCCACCTGTTCATACTGAGAATTCCCGGGCAAGGCCCAAGGCCCCGAGTGTGGACACAACCAAGGGGGAAAAGAGGAGGAGAGCGGGGACACCCTGTCTCAAAACACACCCCACCTGTTCATACTGAGAATCCCCGGGCAAGGCCCAGAGTGTGGACACACCCCGGGGGAAAAGAGGAGGAGAGCGGGGACACCCTGTCTCAAAACACACCCCACCTGTTCATACTGAGAATCCCTGGGCAAGGCCCAAGGCCCAGAGTGTGGACACACCCCAGGGGAAAAGAGGAGGAGAGCGGGGACACCCTGTCTCAAAACACACCCCACCTGTTCATACTGAGAATCCCCGGGCAAGGCCCAAGGCCCAGAGTGTGGAACACACCCCGGGGAAAAGAGGTGGAGAGCGGGGACACCCTGTCTCAAAACACACGCCACCTGTTCATACTGAGAATCCCCGGGCAAGGCCCAAGGCTCCCATTACACAATCCCATCTAACATTCCTAGGGCAGTTACAGTACGGGTTCGATACACAGTAAAGCCCCCTCTGCATTGTCCCACCAAACACTCCCAGGGTAGGGACAGCACGGGTTAGATACAGAGTAAAACTCCCTCCACATTAACCCATCAAACACTCCCAGGGCAGGCACAGCACAGGTTAAATACAGAGAAAAGTTACCTCTACACTGTCCCATCAAACACTCCAAGGGCAGGCACAGCACGGGTTAGATACAGAGAAAAGTTCCCTCTACACTGTCCCAACAAACACTCCCAGGGCAGGTGCAGCACAGGTTACAGACAGAGAAAATCTCCCATTACACTGTCCCATCAAACACTCCCAGGGCAGTTACAGCATGGTTTAGACACAGAGTAAAGCTCCCCCTGTACTGTCCCATCAATCACTCCCAGGGCAGGTACAGCATGGGTTGGATTCAGAGGAAAGCTCCCTCTACACTGTCCCAGCAAACACTCCCAGGTCAGGTACAGCATTGGTTAGATAGAGTAAATCTCCCTTTACACTATCCCATCAAACACTCCCAGGGCAGGTACAGCACATGTTAGATACATAGTAAAACTCGCTCGAGACTGTCCCATCAAACACTCCAAGGGCAGGTACAGCACGGGTTAGATACAGAGAAAAGTTACCTCTACACTGTCCCATCAAACACTCCCAGGGCAGGTACAGCAGGGGTTAGTTACAGAGTAAAGCTCGCTCTATACTGTCCCATCAAACACTCCCCGGGCAGGTACAGCACGGGTTAGAGACAGAGTAAAGCTCCCTCTACACTGTCCCATCAAACTCTGCCAGGGCAGGTACAGCACGGGTTAGATATAGAGTGAAGCTCCTTCTACAGTGTCCCATCAAACACTCCCAGGGTAGGTACAGCACGGGTTAGATACAGAGTAAAGCTCGCTCAATACAGTCCCATCAAACACTCCAGGGGCAGGTACAGCACGGGTTAGATACAGAGTTAAATTCCCTCTTCATTGTCCCATCAAACACTCCTGGGGCAGGTGCAGCATGGGTTAGATTTAGAGTAAAGCTCCCTCTACACTATCCCATCAAACACTCCCAGGGCAGGTACAGCATGGGTTAGATGCAGAGTAAAGCCTCCTCTACACTTTCCCATCAAACACTCCCAGGGAAGGCACAGCACAGGTTAGATACAGAGTAAAACTCCCTCGAAATTATCGCATCTAACATTCCTGGGCAGGTACAGCACGGGTTCGATACAGAGTAAAGCTCGCTCTATACTCTCCCATCAAACACTCCGAGGGCAGGAACAGCACGGGTTAGATACACAGAAAAGCTCCCTCTATACTGTCCCATCAAGCACTCCCAGGGCAGGTACAGCACGGGTTAAATACAGAGTAAAGCTCTCTCTGCACTGTCCCATCAAACACTCCCAGGGAAGGTACAGTACGTGGTTAGATACAGAGTAATGCACCCTCTGTGCTGTCCCATCAAACACTCCCAGGGCACATACAGCATGGTTTAGATACAGAGTAAAGTTCCCCTGCACTGTCCCATCAAACACTCCCAGGGCAGGTACAGCACGGGTCAGATTCAGAGTAAAGCTCCCTCTATACTGTCCCATCAAACACTCCCAGGGCAGCTACAGCACAAAGCTCCTTCTACACTGTCCCATAAACACTCCCAGGTAAGGTACAGTACGGGCTTAGATACAGAGTAAAGCTCCCTCTGCACAGTCCCATCAAACACTCCCAGGGCAGGTACAGCACGGGTTAGATACAGAGTAAAGCTCCCTTTACACTGTCGCATCAAACACTCCCAGGGCAGGTACAGCACGGGTTGGATACAGAGTAAAGCTCCCTCTACAATGTCCCATCAAACACTCCCAGGGCTTGTACAGCACGGGTGAGATACAGAGTAAAGATCCCTCTACACTGTCCCATCAAACTCTCCCAGGGCAGTAACAGCACGGGTTGGATACAGAGTAAAGCTCCCTCTCCACTGTCCCATCAAACACTCCCAGGGCAGGTACAGCACGGGTTAAATAAAGAGTAAAGCTCCCTTTACACTGTCCCATCAAACACTGCTGGGGCAGGTGAGCACAGGTTAGATACAGAGTAAAGCTCGCTCTATACTGTCCCATTAAAAACTCCCAGGGCAGGTACAGCACGGGTTAGATACAGAGTAAAGCTACCTCTACGTTGTCCCATCAAACACTCCTGGGGCAGGTACAGCACAGGTTAGATACAGAGAAAAGCTCCCTCTACACTGTCCCATCAATCACTCCCAGGGCAGGTACAGCACGGTTAGATTCAGAGGAAAGCTCCCTCTACACTGTCCCATCAAACACTCCCAGGGTAGGTACAGCACGGGTTAGATACAGAGTAAAGCTCCCTCTACAATGTCCCATCAAACACTCCCAGGGCAGGTACAGCACGGGTTAGATACAGAGTAAAACTCCCTCCACATTAACCCATCTAACATTCCTAGGGCAGTTACAGTACGGGTTCGATACACAGTAAAGCCCCCTCTGCATTGTCCCACCAAACACTCCCAGGGTAGGGACAGCACGGGTTAGATACAGAGTAAAACTCCCTCCACATTAACCCATCAAACACTCCCAGGGCAGGCACAGCACAGGTTAAATACAGAGAAAAGTTACCTCTACACTGTCCCATCAAACACTCCAAGGGCAGGCACAGCACGGGTTAGATACAGAGAAAAGTTACCTCTACACTGTCCCATCAAACACTCCAAGGGCAGGCACAGCACGGGTTAGATACAGAGAAAAGTTCCCTCTACACTGTCCCATCAAACACTCCCAGGGCAGGTGCAGCACAGGTTACAGACAGAGAAAATCTCCCATTATACTGTCCCATCAAACACTCCCAGGGCAGTTACAGCATGGTTTAGATACAGAGTAAAGCTCCCCCTGTACTGTCCCATCAATCACTCCCAGGGCAGGTACAGCATGGGTTGGATTCAGAGGAAAGCTCCCTCTACACTGTCCCAGCAAACACTCCCAGGTCAGGTACAGCATTGGTTAGATAGAGTAAATCTCCCTTTACACTATCCCATCAAACACTCCCAGGGCAGGTACAGCACGTGTTAGATACATAGTAAAACTCGCTCGAGACTGTCCCATCAAACACTCCAAGGGCAGGTACAGCACGGGTTAGATACAGAGAAAAGTTACCTCTACACTGTCCCATCAAACACTCCCAGGGCAGGTACAGCAGGGGTTAGTTACAGAGTAAAGCTCGCTCTATACTGTCCCATCAAACACTCCCCGGGCAGGTACAGCACGAGTTAGATACAGAGGAAAGCTCACTCTACACTATCCCATCAAACACTCCCAGGGTAAGTACAGCATAGTTTAGATACAGAGTAAAGCTCCCTCTACACTGTCCCACCAAACACTCACAGGGCAGGTACAGCACGGGTTAGATATAGAGTGAAGCTCCTTCTACAGTGTCCCATCAAACACTCCCAGGGTAGGTACAGTACAGGGTTAGAAACAGAGTAAATCTCCCTCTACACTGTCCCATGAAACACTCCCAGGGTAGGTACAGCACGGGTTAGATACAGAGTAAAGCTCGCTCAATACAGTCCCATCAAACACTCCACGGGCAGGTACAGCACGGGTTAGATACAGAGTTAAATTCCCTCTTCATTGTCCCATCAAACACTCCTGGGGCAGGTGCAGCATGGGTTAGATTTAGAGTAAAGCTCCCTCTACACTATCCCATCAAACACTCCCAGGGCAGGTACAGCATGGGTTAGATGCAGAGTAAAGCCTCCTCTACACTTTCCCATCAAACACTCCCAGGGAAGGCACAGCACAGGTTAGATACAGAGTAAAACTCCCTCGACATTATCGCATCTAACATTCCTGGGCAGGTACAGCACGGGTTCGATACAGAGTAAAGCTCGCTCTATACTCTCCCATCAAACACTCCGAGGGCAGGAACAGCACGGGTTAGATACACAGAAAAGCTCCCTCTATACTGTCCCATCAAACACTCCCAGGGAAGGTACAGTACGTGGTTAGATACAGAGTAATGCACCCTCTGTGCTGTCCCATCAAACACTCCCAGGGCACATACAGCATGGTTTAGATACAGAGTAAAGTTCCCCTGCACTGTCCCATCAAACACTCCCAGGGCAGGTACAGCACGGGTTAGATTCAGAGTAAAGCTCCCTCTATACTGTCCCATCAAACACTCCCAGGGCAGCTACAGCACAAAGCTCCCTCTACACTGTCCCATAAACACTCCCAGGTAAGGTACAGTACGGGCTTAGATACAGAGTTAAGCTCCCTCTGCACAGTCCCATCAAACACTCCCAGGGCTGGTACAGCACGGGTTAGATACAGAGTAAAGCTCCCTTTACACTGTCCCATCAAACACTCCCAGGGCAGGTACAGCACGGGTTGGATACAGAGTAAAGCTCCCTCTACAATGTCCCATCAAACACTCCCAGGGCTTGTACAGCACGGGTGAGATACAGAGTAAAGATCCCTCTACACTGTCCCATCAAACACTCCCAGGGCAGGTACAGCACGGGTTAAATAAAGAGTAAAGCTCCCTCTGCACTGTCCCATCAAACACTCCCAGGGAAACTACAGCGCGGGTTACATACAGAGTAAAGCTCCCTTTACACTGTCCCATCAAACACTGCTGGGGCAGGTGAGCACAGGTTAGATACAGAGTAAAGCTCGCTCTATACTGTCCCATTAAAAACTCCCAGGGCAGGTACAGCACGGGTTAGATACAGAGTAAAGCTACCTCTACGTTGTCCCATCAAACACTCCTGGGGCAGGTACAGCACAGGTTAGATACAGAGAAAAGCTCCCTCTACACTGTCCCATCAATCACTCCCAGGGCAGGTACAGCACGGTTAGATTCAGAGGAAAGCTCCCTCTACACTGTCCCATCAAACACTCTCAGGGCAGGTACAGCACGGGTTAGATACAACCTAAAACTCGCTCGAGACTGTCCCATCAAACACTCCCCGGGCAGGTACAGCACGGGTTAGATACAGAGTAAACCTACCTCTATACTGTCCCATCAAACATTCCCAGGGCAGGTACGGCACCGGTTAGATACAGAGTAAATCTCCCTCAACATTGTCCCACCAAACACTCCCAGCGCAGGTACAGCACAGGTTAGATACAGAGTAAAGCTCCCTCTATACTGTCCCATCAAACACTCCGAGGGCAGGTACAGCACAGGTTAGATACACAGAAAAGCTCTCTCTATACTGTCCCATCAAACACTCCCAGGGCACATACAGCATGGTTTAGATACAGAGTAAAGCTCCCTCTACATTGTCCCACCAAACACTGCCAGGGCATGTTCAGCACGGGTTAGCTACAGAGTAAAGCTCCCTCTGCACTGTCCCATCAAACACTCCCAGGGCAGCTACAGCATGGTTTAAATACAGAGTAAAGCTCCCCCTGCACTGTCCCATCAATCACTCCCAGGGCAGGTACAGCACGGGTTAGATTCAGAGTAAAGCTCCCTCTGCACTGTCCCATCAAACACTCTCAGGTCAGGAACAGCACGGGTTAGATTCAGAGTAAAGCTCCCTTTACACTGTCCCATCAAACACTCCCAGGGCAGGTACAGCACGAGTTAGATACAGAGTAAAGCTCCCTCTACACTGTCTCATCAAACACTCCCAGGGCAGGTACAGCACGGGTTAGATACAGAGTAAAGCTCCCTCTACACTGTCCCATCGAACACTCCCAGGGTTGGTACAGCACGGGTTAGATACAGAGTAAAGCTCCCTCTACACTGTCCCATCAAACACTCCCAGGGAAGGTACAGCGCGAGTTACATACAGAGTAAAGCTCCCTTTACACTATCCCATAAAACACTCCCAGGGCAGGTACACGGACATGTTACCGATACCTTCGCTTAATACCAAGGCTAGGAGAGGCTCGCTGGAAGGTTTGGGGAGCTGGGGCTTGAGCACGAGAGTAACTAAAGGTGTGAGAACTGAAATAATCTTGAGTTAGAAAAGAGAAAAGTCCCAAAAACGGAGCAGTCATTAACAGGACATCAATTCATCTCCTCTTATCTTGGAGAAATCAAGGATTCGACCCACGGTGTGTTAGAAACAAAGTTAATCTATTTGACATATCAAAATATTAAACTCCAGCCCAGTTACAGGGGTTATTAACATCAGCAGAAACAAACTCCAACTGTCAGAATGAACATGGTTCAGTCCTGGATGAGATTAACAGCAGCAAAAACTAAGCCCTGCAGTCACTTGTGAACTCGCTGGTGTCTCAGCAGGGTGGATGACTGAACGAATCCCTTCCCACATACGGAACAGGTGAATGGCCTCTCCCCAGTGTGAACTCGCTGGTGTGTCAGCAGGTGGGATGACTGAGTGAAACCGTTCCCACACAAGGAGCAGGTGAACGGCCACTCCCCAGTGTGAACTCGCTGGTGTGTCAGAAGATCCCTTGTGCTTTTAAAGCTCTTCTCACACTCAGAACATTTAAAAGGTCTCTTATCAGTGTGAACGCGTTGGTGTGAAGTGAGGCTGGAGGAGTTAGTGAATCCCTTCCCACACACAGAGCAGGTGAACGGCCTCTCCCCAGTGTGAAGTCGCTCGTGTGTCAGCAGGTGGGATGACCGAGCGAATCTGTTCCCACACACAGAGCAGGTGAACAGTCTCTCCCCAGTGTGACTGCGTTGATGAGCTTCCAGCTGGGACGGGTAATTGAATCCCTGCCCACAGTCCCCACATTTCCACGATTTCTCCGTGGTGCGGGTGTCCTTGTGTCTTCCAGGTTGGATGATCAGTTGAAGCCTCGTCACACACAGAACACGTGTACGGTTTCTCCCCGCTGTGAATGGTGCGATGTTTTGTCAGACTGTGTAACTGGTTAAAGCTCTTTCCACAGTCAGTGCACTGGAACACTCTCACTCGGGTGTGTGTGTCTCGGTGCTTTTCCAGTCACACTGATGTTTGAAATCATTTCCCACAGACAAAATAGACCAACATTTCTCCTTCCACATTCAAAGGCCGATGATATTCAGGTCCTGATGAATGGAGTGACTCTGTCAGATCTTGAACTGATGTTTGGTTTGAGTTTCCTGTCTGTAAATCCTCCCCTTCTCACAGCCTGTAAAAGGAGTTTACAAAAGACATCACTAAGTAGAGGATAGAAATTCAGAACAGACAATTCTAGTTTCTATGGAACATTCTTTCCTCTCTTGTTCCCCCAAAGCTGTAAATCTCCGTCCCACACTCTCCCTCCTCCCTGTGCTACAATCCAAACCCATCGCACCATCTCCAACACATTTTCCTTCTCGCTGAAGGTGCTGACTCTGGCTGGGTTCAGTTCACTCACTGGTTCCCCTCCCTCTCCTCCCCTGAAGGTGCTGACTCTGGCTGGGTTCAGTTCTACACTCACTGGTTCCCCTCCCTCTCCTCCCCTGAAGGTGCTGACTCTGGCTGGGGTCAGTTCTACACTCACTAGTTTCCCTCCCTCTCCTACCCTGAAGGTGCTGACTCTGGCTGGGTTCAGTTCTACACTCACTGGTTCTCCTCCCTCTCCTCCCCTGAAGGTGCTGACTCTGGCTGGGTTCAGTTCTACACTCAAGGGGACCCTGAGGCTCTGCCCACGTTTTGGTCCTTTACAAAGATGGCCGTGCGAATCAAGATGGCGGGGAACAAAGACAATGCTTTCCTTTCCAAAGATGGCCGCCCTTAGACTGGGCTTGTTACCGGGAAAAAGCCCCGGAGCTGCAAACGCGGAACCTGCAGGTTCTCATTCGGGGCTTGCGGCCTGCACCAGGTGTTTATGAAGCTCACCCGCCGGGTGCGTTACCTCTCTGAGCCCCGGTGATTCGTATTCGGCGCAAAAACCGCGTCTCCCAACTCGGCCCGCTCCCAGCACTCGCCTGGCTCTGATCACGCTGACACTGCGCATGCTCCAAATACAGGCGGGCACTGCGCCTGCGCACTGGGCTCCTGCAGCGTGAATGGGGCACATTCTCCCCCGCGGGGCATGCTGGGGAACATTGAAAGCCCCAATTAGTGAATGAGTTTCTGTGATCCCATTGAGAGAAAATTCATCAATAATTCACACAGAAACCCAAGTGCACGGGCACTCTGCCATGGTTCAGTCCTGGATGTGATTAATAACAGAATCCAAACCCCTGCAGACACATGTGAACTCACTGGAGTCTCAGCAGGTGGGATGAATTTCTTCCCACACACAGGATATTGAATCAGCCTCTCTCCAGCATCAATGCGCTGATCGTGCATCAGCTGCTTTGAACTTTGAAAGCTTTTCTCACAGTCAGAGTATTTAAAGCATCTGTTCTCAATGTGGACACTCTGGAGTGTCAACAGGTGGGAGAACGGAGTGAATCCCTTCCCACACGTGAAGTATCTGAACGGTCTCTCTCCCATGTGACTGTGCTGGTGTGTCAGTAAATAGGATGGTCGATAGAATCCATTTCCACATACAGAGCAGTGAACGGATTCTCCCCATTACGAACATGTCCGTGTGCTAATAGGCGAGATGAGTGAGTGAATCTCTTTCCACACTCAGCTGGTGAACGGCCTCTCCCCGGTGTGACTGTATCCACGCGTTTCCACCTCAGACGGGCAACTGAATCCATTCCTACTGTCTAAAAACATTAATTACACCATCTGGGATTTTGTTTCTCCCCTTCTCTCCAGAAGATGCTGAATCTGGCTGGGTGCCATTCCACAGACATTAGTTAATCTCGAGTGCCTCAACGTCAGCCGACTCAGTGAGTGTCAGCAGCATTTCCACTGTGGTAGGCATCATAGCCGAGTCCAATCATGTCCTCAATTGACAGTCATACACTTCCCAGTTGAGGTCACTGGATCGCCATCAAGAGCAGGGGCAGTGGCTGATTTTTACAGTTAGCCCAGTGGTACTGAGGCCAATTATGGCCCCTGAACTGCTGCCTTGGTTGAGATCAACTAATAGCCCAGATCAAGGACTGAATTTGTGACCTTCCCAGTCAGTAGCTCAGAGTGTTTTAAAGCGTGGGGGGTGGGGTTTAGAACAGAATATTTAGAAATAAATATCACTCCACCTTTAAATGAAACCTTCGTCACACTGCAAAATTCTGAAGTCTTTCCAAATTAACCAAGCAAGTCAAATGGATCGTCAAAAACAGTGAGACATTTTAGAAAGGCTCAAGTCACTGAAACAGACAGGTTTACAATCACTGCACAGTACAGAAGGGAGCGACTGTTAATGGGAGCTCTGTTAGTGAAGTCCGCCGACACTCCGAGATAAACAGGACTGTCCCTTTATCTATAAATAGGCAAAGAAAGGGGAGTCCCTGTCCCTTTAAATATCTGGCCCATTCCCCCAGGCAGTGGGAGGAGGAACAGCGCGCGGTCTCTTTATAACCTGACCCAGCGGGCCCCGCCGGATGGGCTGCCGCTGGGTCCTAAAGGGCATCGGGTTAAACAGAACTGAAAAGAGCTCACACAAAGTGTTTGTTATATGTGTGAGTGTGTAAACAAAACTCATCATTCTTCATGTGTGCAAGCACATTCCACAGAGATAAGTTATTATCTTCACCAATTATTGATCAGCATTTTATTTCCTTTATTCACAGTGTAACTTCAGAGCGTTGAATCCCTTTAACATTTATAACATAACATAAGAACATAAGATATAGGAGCAGGAGTAGGCCAATCGGCCCCTCGAGCCTGCTCCGCCATTCAATAAGATCATGGCTGATCTGATCCTAACCGCCAATCTACTATCTATCACAGAACCATCTCCTGCATCTAACAGAATTGCACACACGAAATAGGAGCAGAATCAGGCTACACAGTCCCTGGGCCCGCTCCACTACCCACAGGGCCATGACCGATCCGAACCTAGACTCATGTCCAAATTCCTGCCCGCTCCCCGTAACCCTTAATGCCCTTTACTTCCAGGAAACTGTCTATTTCTGTTTTAAATTTAATTAATGTTGTAGCTTCTACAGCTTTTTGTGGCAGCATATTCCATGGACCTACCACCCTCTGAGTGAAGTAGTTCCTCCTCATCTCAGTTTTGAAAGAGCAGCCCCTTATTCTAAGACTATGTCCCCTAGTTCTCGTCTCACCCGTCATCGGGAACATCCTCCCCGCATCCACCCGATCCAACCCCTTCACAATCTTATATGTTTCAATAAGATCGCCTCTCATTCTTCTGAACTCCAATGAGTAGAGTCCCAATCTACCCAACCTCTCCTCATATGACCACCCCCTCATCCCCGGGATTAACCGAGTGAACCTTTTTTGCACTGCCTCGAGAGCAAGGATGTCTTTCCTTAAGTAAGGACACCAAAACTGTATGCAGTATTCTAGGTGCGGTCTCACCAATACCTTGTACAACTGAAGCAATACCTCCCTATTTTTATATTCTATCCCCCTAGCAATGAAAGCCAACATTCCATTTGCCTTCTTAATCACTTGCTGCACCTGCATACTAACCTTTTGAGTTTCGTGCACCAGGACCCCCAGATCCCTTTGCACTTCAGTACTCTCCAGTTTCTTGCCATTAAGATAATAAATTGCTCTAGGATTTTTCCTGCCAAAGTGCATCACCTCACACTTTCCAGTGTTGTATTCCATCTGCCAAATCTCTGCCCACTTACTTAGCCTGTCTATGTCCCCTTGCAGGTTTTTTATGTCCTCCTCATTCACTACTTTCCCTCCCATCTTTGTATCATCTGCAAATTTTGATATGTTACACTTGGTCCCTTCCTCCAAATCGTTAATATAGATTGTGAAGAGTTGGGGACCCAGCACTGACCCCTGTGGAACACCACTAGTTACTGATTGCCAGTCTGAGAATGAACCATTTATCCCAACTCTTTGCTTTCTGTTAGATAGCCAATCCTCTATCCATGCCAGAATATTACCCCCAATCCCGTGATTTTTTACCTTAAGCAATAATCTTTTGTGTGGCACCTTGTCAAATGCCTTTTGGAAGTCTAAATACACTACGTCCACTGGTTCCCCTTTATCCACTCTATATGTTACTTCCTCAAAGAACTCCAGCAAATTTGTCAAACATGACTTCCCCTTCGTAAAACCATGCTGACTTTGTCCTATTAAATTATGATTATCCAAATGTCCTGTTACTGTATCCTTAATAATGGACTCCAAAATTTTACCTACCACAGATGTTAGGCTAACCGGTCTATAGTTACCAGCCTTCTGTCTACTGCCCTTTTTAAATAAGGGTGTTACATTAGCAGTTTTCCAGTCTGCCGGGACCTTAGCGGAATCCAGGGAGTTTTGAAAAATTATTACCAATGCATCTACAATCCCTACCGCCACTTCCTTCAAGACTCTAGGATGTAAGCCATCAGGTCCAGGTGATTTATCCGCCTTGAGTCCCATTATTTTACCGAGTACCACTTCCTTAGTGATTTTGATCGTGTTTAGCTCCTCTCCCCCTATAGCCCCCTGTTTGTCCAGTGTTGGGATATTCTTAGTGTTCTCTACTGTAAAGACTGATACAAAATATTCATTCAGTGTTTTTGCCATCTCCATATTTCCCACCATTAATTTCCCGGTCTCATCCTCTAAGGGACCAACATTTACTTTAGCCACCCTTTTTCTTTTTATATAACTATAAAAACTCTTACTATCTGTTTTTATATTTTTTGCTAATTTACTTTCATAATCTATCTTCCCTTTCTTAATCAATCTTTTTGTTATTTTTTGCTGCCTTTTAAAGTTTTCCCAATCCTCTGTCCTCCCACTAGATTTCGCTACCTTATATGCCCTTGTTTTTAGTCGAATACTATCCTTAATTTCTTTACTTAGCCACGGATGACTGTCCTTTCTTTTACACCCATTCTTTTATTGAGAACCCATTGTCTTGTGGGCTCTTGTTTAGAAAGTGATGTCACAATGACCATTCCGTTCCCAAGGTGATCCTGTCTGTCCGCAGTATTCAGTGGGAAAGGGGATTAAATCACACCGAGGATAATGAGCAGCCACCCACCAGTCTCTGCACTTTATTGTCCAGTGATCACCTCACCATCACACAGAAGCTCCTGATACAAACCTCCAGTGGGTGGTGATTGGTGCAGGGTCAGTGGTGGAGTTCTGCAGCGGGAGTGATCCTGGAGTAACCCCGTGGATGTTCCGGGTCGTGTATTTTGAGTTATCCTGGTGTCTAACACGCACACATCAATAAAACAGGGAATTCCTGGAAACACGCAGGTCCTTCTTTATCTGGAGATCAAATGTCTGTTGTATAATTGTACCAGCAGTTAACAGGCTCCTGTGAACTCCTCCCTCTGCTATTTTAATGCAGACTTTAATCAATTTATTTTAAACGGGTTTATTTTAAATGAGCTAACACCTGCCTTAAAATGGTAGACTCAGGAATGTCTCACACACACATATTAAATCTTCGTGGAATAATTACCAGTCAATTTGAGACTGGAAGCTTCACCTTGCCGTTTCTCTTTCAGTCAGGAACAGATCGCAGTTTGACACCAATCTCTGATTTGACAGCACGTTTCCAGCATTCACCGTTGTTCTTCCTGACTCTAAACTCAGTTGTAAAGGAGCCTTCTGTTCCGTGCCCAGGAGCTCTGACCCATGGGAGAGAGCGGCTGGGACACATTCCTTACAGGCCTCAAGATTAACCTGCACGGGGACATTACTGTCAGTGAAGAGAGACGAGAAAGACCAAAGTGCTGTTTGCCCCTCTCAGTGTGGCCCTGAAGGACTGTGTCTAGGCTGTAGTTCTGTTCCTGCCGTACGATCCTCCTCCCAGATTGTCCTTTCTGAGCTCCAGCCAGGTGATGCTAAACACTCAGGTGGGAACGACAAAATCCACAACAATGTGTTTAATGCAAAGCTGATTTATTCGACATATATCCAGAATATTAAACTCCAGCCCAGTAACAGGGGTAAATAACATCAGCAGAAACAAATCTCAAATGTCAGAATGATCATGGTTCAGTCCTGGAAGTGATTAACAGCAGCAATATCAAAATCCAACACCTGCAGTCACTTGTGAACTCGATGGTGTGTCAGCAGGTTGGATGACTGAGTGAATCCCTTCCCACACACGGAGCAGAGGAATGGCCTCTCCCCAGTGTGAACGCGCTGGTGTGTCAGCAGGCTGGATGAAGTAGTGAATCCCTTCCCACACTCGGAGCAGGTGAACGGCCTCTCCCCAGTGTGAACTCGCTGGTGAATCAGCAGGTCGGTTGAACGGGTGAATCCCTTCCCACACTCGGAGCAGGTGAACGGCCTCTCCCCGGTGTGAACTCGATAGTGTTTCAGGAGGTGGGATGAACGGGTGAATCCCATCCCACACTCGGAGCAGGTGAACGGCCTCTCCCCAGTGTGAACTCGCTGGTGAATCAGCAGGTCGGATGAACGGGTGAATCCCTTCCCACACTCGGAGCAGGTGAACGGCCTCTCCCTGGTGTGAACTCGCTGGTGTTTCAGGAGGTGGGATGAACAGGTGAATCCCTTCCCATACTCCGAGCAAGTGAACGGCCTCTCCCCGGTGTGAACTCGCTGGTGTGCCAGCAGGTCGGATGACTGAGTGAATCCTTTCCCACACTCAGAGCAGGTGAACGGCCTCTCCCCAGTGTGACTGCGATGATGAATTTCCAGCTGAGATGGGTAACTGAATCCTTTCCCGCAGTCCCCACATTTCCAGGGTTTCTCCGTGGTGCGGGTGTCCTCTTGTCTCTCCAGGTTGGATGATCTGTTGAAGCCTCGTCACACAGAACACGTGTACGGTTTCTCCCCGCTGTGAATGGTGCGATGTTTTTTCAGGCTGTGTAACTGGTTAATGCTCTTTCCACAGTCAGTGCACTGGAACACTCTCACTCGGGTGTGTGTGTCTCGGTGCTTTTCCAGTCACACTGATGTTTGAAATCTTTTCCCACAGACAGAACGGACAAACATTTCTCCTTCCACATTCAAAGGCCGATGATATTCAGGTCCTGATGAATCGAGTGACGCTGTCAGATCTTGACTTGATATTTGGTTTGAGTTTCCCTTCTTCAAATCCTCCCTTTCCAATACACTGTAAAATAAGTTTACAAAACTCATCACTGTAAGTACAGGACAGAAATTCAGAACAGACAATTCTAGTTTCTATGGAATATTCTTTCCTCACTTGTTCCTCCAAATCCCTGTCCCACACATTGTCCCTCCTCCGTGTGCTAAAATCCAAACACATCGCACGTCTCAAGACAGTTTGCTCTCCGCTCCCAGTTTTCACCACCAACTCTGGCTGGGTTCAGTTCTACACTCACTGGTTCCCCTCCCTCTCCTTCCCTGAAGGTGCTGACTCTGACTGGGTTCAGTTCTACACTCACTGGTTCCCCTCCCTCTCCTCCCTTGAAGGTGCTGACTCTGGCTGGGTTCAGTTCTACACTCACTGGTTCCCCTCCCTCTCCTCCCCTGAAGGTGCTGACTCTGGCTGGGTCCAGTTCTACATTCACTGGTTCTCCTCTCCTCTCCTGAAGGTGCTGACTCTGGCTGGATTCAGTTCTACACTCACTGGTTCCCCTCCCTCTTCTCCCCTGAAGGTGCTGACTCTGGCTGGGTTCAGTTCGACACTCACTGGTTCCCCTCCCTCTCCTTCCCTGAAGGTGCTGACTCTGGCTGGGTTCAGTTCGACACTCACTGGTTCCCTCTCCCTCTCCTCCCCTGAAGGTGCTGACTCTGGCTGGGTTCAGTTCGAAACTCACTGGTTCTCATCCCTCTCCTCCCCTGAAGGTGCTGACTCATAGAAACATAGAAACATAGAAACTAGGAGCAGGAGTAGGCCATTCGGCCCGTCGAGCCTGCTCCGCCATTCAATACGATCATGGCTGATCATCCAAATCCAGCACCCTGTCCCTGCTTTCCCCCACAGAATCCCCATCGAGCCTGCACCGACACATATCCCACCCTATCCCCGTAACCCCACGTATTTAATTCCCCCTAACATATCCCATCCTATCCCCGTAACCCCACATATTTAATCCCCCCCTAACACTAAGGGTCAATTTATCATAGCCAAATCAACCTAACCCACACATTTTTGGACTGTGGGAGGAAACCGGAGCACCCGGAGGAAACCCACGCAGAAGGTGCTGACTCTGGCTGGGTTCAGTTCTACACTCACTGGTTCCCCTCCCTCTCCTCCCCTGAAGGTGCTGACTCTGGCTGGGTTCAGTTCTACATTCACTGGTTCTCCTCTCCTGAAGGTGCTGACTCTGGCTGGGTTCAGTTCTACACTCACTGGTTCCCCTCCCTCTCCTCCCCTGAAGGTGCTGACTCTGGCTGGGTTCAGTTCACTCACTGGGACCCTGAAGCCCCGCTCAGTATTGGTCCCTTTACAAAGATGGTGGCGCATGCGCTGTACTGCTCGGTGAAACAAGAGGGAGACGAACAAAACCTCAGCTTTTCTTTACAAAGATGGCCGCCGTTAACCCGGGCCTGTTACCGGGAAAAAGCCTCCGACCTGCAAACGCGGAACCTGTAGGTTCTCATTCGGGGCTTGCGGCCTACACCAGGTGTTTATGAAGCCCACCGGGTACGTTACCTCCCTGCGCCCCGCTGATTCGAAATCGGCGCAAAAATCGCGACACCGACCTTTCAGCGCTTCCGCACTCTCCCGGCTCTGATCACAGTGACACTGCGCATGCTCCAAATACCGGCGGGAAGTGCGCCTGCGCACTGGGCTCCGCCAGTGTGAATTGGACACATTCTCCCCCGTGAACAGAATCCAAACCCCTGCAGTCACCTGTGAACTCACTGGAGTCTCAGCAGGTGGGGTGAATTTCTTCCCACACACAGGATATTGATGTGGAGATGCCGGCGTTGGACTAGGGTGGACAAAAATGAGAAGTCGCACAACACCAGGTTATAGTCCAACAGCTTGATTTGAAATCACAAGCTTTCGGAGCTGCTGACGAAGGAGCAGCAGCAGCAGAGTGGTGGTCTCTGTGGCCAGGAAGAGGAGAAGGAGACCAGAAAGCAGACCACCACCAACAACCAACACATCCACAACTGAGGTGCCTGGAGAGAGAGGACAGGAGAGGAGAAAGATAAGAAAGGAAGGCCAAGGCCATTAACAACAGAGGAGAGGCCTTTCCACACTGCCTCCTCAATTGGCCTCCATTTTAGGAGAGGGAGAGAGGGGAGGAAAACAACACAAACAACCATCATCTGTTTGGAAGGAGGAAGAAAGAACATCTACAGGTGGGTGTTATTTCTGGGGCACTCTCCCAGAGACTTTGTTTTGTAGGTGGGGGGAGGAAAGAAGAAAAGAAGAGGGCCGGAACATCCAAGGGGTGTGTGTGTGTGTGTGTGTGGCTTTTGTAAAAGCTAGGCCGCACACACCATATTAAACACCCCTTTCCCATTGCCTGACCTGGGACAGCTGGAGCTGCCTAGGTGAAGTTCCCCAATTAATTTAATCCAATTGGGCATCGTTAAGACCTGGTGCAGGACTGAGCCTGGGCATCTCCAGCTATCCCAGGTGAAGACATCTTCTCCCCCCACCAGAAGACCACCACCAAAGACTTGTATTACATCGGAGAGTGCACCCCCCTGCCAACACCCACCCACCCACCATCCTGAGTGGCGACCCTGCCCTTGCGGCTTCCCTCCTTCCCACCCCCCTCTCTCTCTCTCTTTGTCTCTTGTCTCTCTCTGCCTCTCTCTCTCTAAGAGGCACCTCATCTATTTTTAATTAAGTACCCATTGAGCAGAGGGGAGAAGGCCCCTCTCCCAATTCAATCAACTAAAGGGAGAGGTGTGCCTTCAATTTAAGAGCTCCCTCTGCTCAGGGGAAACCAGAAATAAAAAACCGAGGCCATTAACACCTTCAGGCCTGTGACTTGGGGTGAGTGTAGCCCTTAAAGAACCCTCCATTATGGCGACCACATCTTCGCCGGTGGCGGGGGCAGCGAGGACGTACGCGAGCGTGGCAGCCGCGGCCACGGCCGCAGCCACGAGTCCTCCTGTTACCCCGTCACCTTTTACCCTCCTTACGAGGAAGAATGGGGTCAAGACCTACACTCACCCCAACATGACTATAGAGGCGTGCGTTAAAGCCATGGCTGGGGTTGTCGGCCCTTCAGCCATCGTCGCCGCCTCTAAAATGTACGGCAAGGCTGTGTTCTTCCTGGGGTCGGAGCGGGCGGTGTCCCTGGCCATCGAGAAGGGGCTCACCGTGGGCGGGACCTTCCTGCCGGTGGACCCCCTTGAGGCCACCGCGCAAAGGATTGTGGTTTCCAACGTCCCGCCCTTTGTTCCGGGTGAGCTCCTCCTCCCCCACCTACGTCAACTGGGGGAGGTGAGGTCGGGGATCACACCCATCCCGCTCGGCTTCCGGGAAGCCAGCCTTCGGCACGTCTTCTCCTTCCGGCGCCAGCTTTTCGTCCGGCTGGCGCGGGAGGAGGACGCGGATGGCGCGTTCACGGTGCTCCACGGGGGGACCGCCCACCGCGTCTTCTGGACCTCGGACGGCGCGCGGTGCTACGCCTGTAAGGAGGTGGGGCACGTCCGCAAAAACTGCCCCGCCTCCAAGGCCGCCACGACACCTGGCGCGGCCAGGGTTGGCGCCGCCGCCCCCCCTCCCCCTGATACTGTCCGCGCGTCGACGGCGACGGATGCGCGGTCGAAATCGGAGGCCAACACCACCACGGCCTCCGGCGGGGAGGAGGGAGAGCGTCCGGGGGGAAGGAAGGCGCGTAGGAAAACTAAACACCTAAGGGCGGATCCCCTCGCGGAGGAAACATCGGAATTGACCGAACTCACGCCCGAGTATATCGCGGAGTTGGTCGGGACGCATGAGACTGGGGGGGTCCTCGTGCCCGGGCCCGTGACCGTGACCGCAACTGCTGAGGCAGCTGAATCAAGACCTGCGGCCGGGCTCGGGCCCGAGGGGCCCAAGAAACCCAGTCGTCGGAAGGGGGCAGAGAGGGAGGCCCCAGCAGACATGGAGGCCTCCCCCTCTCCGGGCCCCAATACGTTAAAAAGAAAGCTCCGCCCCCAGCAGGAGGACTGCGAGGAGGAAGGTCCCTCCGCAAAAGGGGGGCAGTCGCCCGCCGCGGGTGCTGCGCCCCACCCCACCACCGTCATCGTCGCGCGCGATCGGCAGGGGTCGTCTGTCCCTCGGGAGGGTGAGACAGCCGAGTCTGTCCGACCTGTGCCTCCCGGGGATGGGGAAGAGACCCTGCCCGTGGGGGGGGGCGCGGAACAACCCGCGGAAGAAAATGTAGAACCTGAACCGTTGCTCCTCGCCGGGTCGGGCGTCCTGGGGACTGGGGCGGGCGAGGCCAAAGAGGCTGAAGCCGAGCCCGCCTTTTATAACCCAGATATCTCCCAGGGACTGCTCGACCTGGTGGAGGAGTGTAGCAATCCCCAGCCCGCTGGGTCGGAGGTTGGTGGCGGGGAGACGGAAAGCCCCCTGACTCCGTCTCTGTTGTTGGCGCCGGACGTGCTGGAGGAATTTGGGATTATTTTCTCCCCGGTTTCTCCGGTCGCCCCGGCGCCTGAGGCGGGGGGGGGCCCCGAACCGCCGCCGCCGCCTCCCGGCCCGGCGCCCCTGAAGGAGCCCAGGGTGGACTCCTCTGCCACCGATCCTGGGGGTGGGATCGTGACGGAGGCGGGGCCGGCCGGTGCGGCCGAGCCGTTCGCTGCACCCTGTGTGACGGACGGGTTGGCCGCCGGTGACGACCTCCCGGAGGAGGACGGGGACTCGGTGGGGGGCATCGAGGACGATTTGGAGTCCATCGGCAGCGAGGCGATGGACGCCCTCGTGCCCTTCACCGACTCTCCCCTCATCCCCGTAGGGGAACTCCGGGATTTTATGGCCATGAGCCAGGGTCGTCACAAGAAGATCCGGCTGGCCCTCGACAAGTGGTCGGAGCTGACGCTGCTCGTCGTGTCCGTCCGCGCCGCCGTTAAAATCATGGGCGCGGACAAGGACGTTGGCCGGCTCGAGCTGCGTCGGCTCAAGACGTTCCACACTGGGCTGCTGAGGGAGTGGCGGTCGTCAGTGACCGCCCTCCCTCCCCTCCGTTAGGTAGAGGTTGCACTATGCTTCTGAGATGAAGATAACCATAGCCAGCCTCAACATCAACGGCAGCAGGGAGGCGCGCCGTAGATTCAATAACTTCTCGGTCCTTCGGGACGGGAAATATGCGGTGTGCTTCCTGCAAGAAACCCACACCGTTCCGGGAGACGAGGCCACGTGGCTCCTGGAGTGGCAAGGAGGGGTCAGCATGAGTCACCTCTCCAACAATTCCTGCGGGGTGGCTGTCTTGCTGGCCCCGCATTTTCAGCCGGAGATCTTGAGGGTCAAGGAGCACGTGCCGGGCCGCTTGCTCCAGGTCACTGTTCGCCTGGGAGGCGTGCCGCTCCATTTAGTGAACGTGTACGCCCCCCGGACCGGTGCGCAGCAAGTGCGCTTCTTCGGAGAAGTGTCCGCTCTTCTGGGCTCCATCGACGTGGGCGAGTGCGTCATCCTCGGGGGGGATTTCAATTGTACCCTCGAGGCGCGGGACCGGTCGGGTCCCCCGCGAAGCCCGGCGGCGATGGAGAAGTTGCGGGACCTGGTCGGGTCCTTCGACTTGGTGGACGTCTGGCGAAATCTCCATCCCGACTCCAGCGCCTTCACGAGCGTGAGGTCTGGAGGAGGAAGGTCCAGAATCGACCGCCTTTACATTTCCCGGGCGTACGTCTCCTGCGTTCCGGCGGCTTCCATGCGGCCGGTGCCGTGCACGGACCACCACCTGGTGTGGGCGGAGCTCGCTCCGCTGCGCGCGCGGGGGGGGTCCGCGTACTGGCATTTTAACAACCTGCTGCTGGAGGACGCGCGGTTCCGGGATTCGTTTCGCCGGTTCTGGGCCGACTGGAGAAGGAAGCGGGGAGGCTTCCCCTCCTTGAGGCTATGGTGGGACGTGGGCAAGGCTCACGTCCGCGTCTTCTGTCAGGAGTACGCGAAGGGGTCGACCAAGAGGCGGGAGGCCCGGGTCGGGCGATTGGAGAAAGAAGTGCTCGACCTGGAGTCCCGTCTCGGTCAAGTCGTCGAGGACCCGGCCCTGCGGAAGGTGTACGAAGAGAAGAAGGGCGCGCTGAAGGACCTGCAGCTGGTCGGGTCCCGAGGCGCGTACGTGAGGTCGCGGATCCAGTTCCTGCGGGACCTGGACCGCGGCTCCCCCTTCTTCTACTCGCTGGAAAAAAGACGGGGGGTCCGTAAGCAGCTCTTGGGGCTGCTGGCCGACGACGGATCTCTGGTCTCGGATCCGGAGGGCATCAGCGCGGAGGCCCGGGCCTATTACGGGGCTCTGTTCTCTTCGGATCCGTCCAGCGAGGATGCGCGCAGAGTTTTGTGGGAGGACCTGCCGAAGGTCGGCCCGGAGGGCGCCGAGAATTTAGAAGCTCCGCTAAGCCTGGCGGAGCTGACCGGCGCCCTGCGCCAGCTCTCGAGGGGCAAGTCCCCGGGGCTGGACGGGCTGACCGTGGAGTTCCACAGGGCGTTCTGGGACGTCTTGGGGGACGACTACGCGCGGGTCCTGGGGGAAAGTCTGGCGACCGGGGAGATGCCCCTCTCTTGGCGCAGGGCGGTCATCGTCCTGCTGCCCAAGAAGGGCGATCTCCGCCTACTTAAGAACTGGCGCCCGGTCTCCCTCCTCAGCACGGACTACAAAATTTTCGCCAGGGCTATGTCTGCTCGCCTTGGCACCGTGCTGGCCCGCATGATCCACCCCGACCAGTCCTACACGGTCCCGGGCCGGAGTATCCACGATAACATCCATCTGGTCCGGGACCTGGTCCACCATTCCCAGAGGGCTGGTCTGTCGGTCGCCTTCCTTTCCCTGGATCAGGAGAAGGCGTTCGACAGGGTGGATCACGAGTATCTTTTCGGGACTCTGCGCGCATTCGGGTTCGGGACGCATTTCGTCGCCCGGATCCGACTTCTGTACGCCGCCGCGGAGTGTCTCATTAAAGTTAACGGGTCTTTGACGGCGCCCCTTCGCTTCGGGAGGGGGGTGCGTCAGGGATGCCCCATGTCCGGTCAGTTATACGCCGTTTGCGTGGAGCCTTTCCTGCGCCTCTTGCGGAAGAGGTTGACGGGACTGGCTCTGCAAGGGCCGGGCGTGGAGGTGGTCCTCTCGGCTTACGCCGATGACGTGCTCCTCGCGGTCACGGATCCCGTCGACTTGCGGAGGATGCGAGAATGCCAGCAGATTTACTCGGACGCATCCTCCGCCAAGATCAACTGGGAGAAATGTTCTGGACTCCTGGTGGGCCCATGGCAGGTGGACTCCCTGCCGGAGGAGTTCGGGCCTTTCGCCTGGAGCACCACGCACCTCCTCTACCTGGGAGTCTACCTCAGCCCGGCCGAGGACGCCTGGCCGGCGAACTGGCAAGAGCTGGAGGCCAAAGTCACCGCTCGCCTAGGACGCTGGACAGGACTGCTCCGAGTGTTGTCCTACAGGGGTCGAGCGCTGGTCATAAACCAGCTGGTGGCCGCCATGTTGTGGTACCGGTTGGTCACTTTGATCCCTCCCCCTGCGTTTGTCGCCAAGATGCAGAAGAAGCTCGTCGACTTCTTCTGGGACAAAAGGAAGCACTGGGTCTCTGCCGCGGTTTTGAGTCTCCCGCTTAGGGAGGGCGGTCAGGCGCTGGTGTGCCTTCGCACCCAGGCGGCGACTTTCCGTCTTCAGACGCTGCAGAGATACCTGTACGTGGAGAATCCTCCTAGGTGGCGTGCGCTGGCGACGTATTTCTTCCGCCAGCTGCACGGCCTCAATTACGACACGCAGCTCCTGTTTGTGAGAGTGGGTGGCACGCGTGCCAGCCTGCGGGAGCTGCCTGTCTTCTACCAGGAACTGCTATGGGTTTGGAACAGCGTCGCCTCCGAGCGCAGTTCTCCCCCGTCAGGAGCGGCGGCCGTCCTTCGGGAGCCGCTGTTCAGGAATCCGCACCTCCACGACCGCGGGTTCGGCTGGCTGGCGGAGGGCAGGGCTGTGCCCGGTAAGGTGACCAGAGTCGGGGACCTGCTCGATGGCGGAGGAGCGGGCTGGATGGCGCCGGAGGAGTTGGCGAGGCGCATGTCTTGGGTCAACGTCCGGCTCGCGGTCAAAGCCATCGAGTCGCTAAAAGTGGCACTGGGCCCCGTCTCCACTAGGTGTGTCGAGGAGGCTCAAGCACGTGGGGCGATCCCGTCCGAACTGACCCCCGTTCGGACGGAATTCCTTATCGGCGCCCGGCCCCGAATCCTCCCTCGGGAGCCGCCGCCTCACCACTTGAGCCTTCTCGGAGAAATGCCCTCCGTGCCCTTTCAATCCGCACGGAGGCGTTTCCTGTACGGGCTGCTCCTGCACACTCTCCACTTTGCCATCTTCGTCTGCCGTCCGGACACGCCTTGGCGTACCATCCTGCCGTCCGGCGGAGGCGAAGGTCCCCATTGGAAGGCTCTCTACGCGGGAGTCTTCCCTTGTTCTATTGGGGACTTGGCCTGGAGGGTGTTGCACGGAGCAGTCCCGTGCAATAGGATTTTAAGTAGGTTTACGGACTCCCAGGCTGCTTGCCATTTTTGCGGCCTGGAGGAGTCCGTTTATCACATTTATGTTGAATGTGAGAGGTTGCAGCCCCTCTTTCATTATTTGAAGGGGCTGCTCCTCAATTTCTGGTTGCACTTCAGCCCCACGCTCCTGATCTACGGTCACCCGGTGCGGAGGGGAGCGGGTAGGTCGGAGGACCTCCTCGTAGGACTGCTCCTGGGCCTGGCCAAGAAAGCCATTAATTGGTCCAGGCAGCGGGCGGTCGAGGGGGTCGTTCGGCCCGATTGCCTGCCTCTCTTCCGCGGCCATGTTCGCGCCCGGGTGGCCCTGGAGATGGAGCACGCGGTGTCCGCCGGCACGCTTGAGTTTTTCCGCGACCGGTGGGCGCCGCGGGGACTGGAGTGCATCGTCACCCCGGACTTTCAAATTTTAATTTGATTTATTAAGTTTCATTTCAAGTTTTAATTGATTTACAGTAAATTTGCGTTCTGTCAAACCAAAAAGATCAACACCAGGTTATAGTCCAACAGCTTGATTTGAAATCACAAGCTTTCGGAGCTGCTGACGAAGGAGCAGCAGCAGAGTGGTGGTCTCTGTGGCCAGGAAGAGGATAAGGAGAAGGAGACCAGACAGCAGACCACCACCAACAACCACAACTGAGGTGCCTGGAGAGGGAGGACAGGAAAAGAAAAGAAAGGAAGGCCAAGGCCATTAACAACAGAGGAGAGGCCTTTCCACACTGCCTCCTCAATTGGCCTCCATTTTAGGAGAGGGAGAGAGGGGAGAAAACATCACAAACAAACATCATCTGTTTGGAAGGAGGAAGGAAGGAAAGAACATCATCTACAGGTGGGTGTGATTCTGGGGCACTCTCCCAGAGACTTTGTTTTGTAGGTGGGGGGAGGAAAGAAGAAAAAGAAGAAGGCCGGAACATCTAAGGGGTGTGTGTGTGTGTGTGTGTGTGTGTGTGTGTGTGTGTGGCTTCTGTAAAAGCTAGGCCGCACACACCATATTAAACACCCCTTTCCCATTGCCTGACCTGGGACAGCTGGAGCTGCCTAGGTGAAGTTCCCCAATTAATTTAATCCAATTGGGCATCGTTAAGACCTGGTGCAGGACTGAGCCTGGGCATCTCCAGCTATCCCAGGTGAAGACATCTTCTCCCCCCACCAGAAGACCACCACCAAAGACTTGTATTACATCGGAGAGTGCACCCCCCTGCCAACACCCACCCACCCACCATCCTGAGTGGCGACCCTGCCCTTGCGGCTTCCCTCCTTCCTACCCCCTCTCTCTCTCTCTCTTTGTCTCTGTCTCTCTCTGCCTCTCTCTCTAAGAGGCACCTCAATTAACATTTTATTAAATACCCATTGAGCAGAGGGGAGAAGGCCCCTCTCCCAATTCAATCAACTAAAGGGAGAGGTGTGCCTTCAATTTAAGAGCTCCCTCTGCTCAGGGGAAAACTAAAACAAAAAAAAAACCGAGGCCATTAACACCTTCAGGCCTGTGACTTGGGGTGAGTGTAGCCCTTAAAGAACCCTCCATTATGGCGAGTACATCTTCGTCGGTGGCGGGGGCAGCGAGGACGTACGCGAGCGTGGCAGCCGCGGCCACGGCCGCAGCCACGAGTCCTCCTGTTACCCCGTCACCTTTTACCCTCCTTACGAGGAAGAATGGGGTCAAGAGCTACACTCACCCCAACATGACTATAGAGGCGTGTGTAAAAGCCATGGCTGGGGTTGTCGGCCCTTCAGCCATCGTCGCCGCCTCTAAAATGTACGGCAAGGCTGTGTTCTTCCTGGGGTCGGAGCGGGCGGTGTCCCTGGCCATCGAGAAGGGGCTCACCGTGGGCGGGACCTTCCTGCCGGTGGACCCCCTTGAGGCCACCGCGCAAAGGATTGTGGTTTCCAACGTCCCGCCCTTTGTTCCGGGTGAGCTCCTCCTCCCCCACCTACGTCAACTGGGGGAGGTGAGGTCGGGGATCACACCCATCCCGCTCGGCTTCCGGGAAGCCAGCCTTCGGCACGTCTTCTCCTTCCGGCGCCAGCTTTTCGTCCGGCTGGCGCGGGAGGAGGACGCGGACGGCGCGTTCACGGTGCTCCACGGGGGGACCGCCCACCGCGTCTTCTGGACCTCGGACGGCGCGCGGTGCTACGCCTGTAAGGAGGTGGGGCACGTCCGCAAAAACTGCCCCGCCTCCAAAGCCGCCACGACACCTGGCGCGGCCGGGGTTGGCGCCGCCGCCCCCCCTCCCCCTGATACTGTCCGCGCGTCGACGGCGACGGATGCGCGGTCGAAATCGGAGGCCAACTCCACCACGGCCTCCGGCGGGGAGGAGGGAGAGCGTCCGGGGGGAAGGAAGGCGCGTAGGAAAAATAAACACATAAGGGCGGATCCCCTCGCGGAGGAAACATCTGAATTGGCCGAACTCACGCCCGAGTATATCGCGGAGTTGGTCGGGACGCATGAGACTGGGGGGGTCCTCGTGCCCGGGCCCGTGACCGTGACCGCAACTGCTGAGGCAGCTGAATCAAGACCTGCGGCCGGGCTCGGGCCCGAGGGGCCCAAGAAACCCAGTCGTCGGAAAGGGGCAGAGAGGGAGGCCCCAGCAGACATGGAGGCCTCCCCCTCTCCGGGCCCCAATACGTTAAAAAGAAAGCTCCGCCCCCAGCAGGAGGACTGCGAGGAGGAAGGTCCCTCCGCAAAAGGGGGGCAGTCGCCCGCCGCGGGTGCTGCGCCCCACCCCACCACCGTCATCGTCGCGCGCGATCGGCAGGGGTCGTCTGTCCCTCGGGAGGGTGAGACAGACGAGTCTGTCCGACCTGTGCCTCCCGGGGATGGGGAAGAGACCCTGCCCGTGGGGGGGGGCGCGGAACAACCCGCGGAGGGAAATGTAGTACCGGAACCGTTGCTCCTCGCCGGGTCGGGCGTCCTGGGGACTGGGGCGGGCGAGGCCAAAGAGGCTGAAGCCGAGCCCGCCTTTTATAACCCAGACATCTCCCAGGGACTGCTCGACCTGGTGGAGGAGTGTAGCAATCCCCAGCCCGCTGGGTCGGAGGTTGGTGGCGGGGAGACGGAAAGCCCCCTGACTCCGTCTCTGTTGTTGGCGCCGGACGTGCTGGAGGAATTTGGGATTATTTTCTCCCCGGTTTCTCCGGTCGCCCCGGCGCCTGAGGCGGGGGGGGGGCCCCGAACCGCCGCCGCCGCCTCCCGGCCCGGCGCCCCTGAAGGAGCCCAGGGTGGACTCCTCTGCCACCGATCCTGGGGGTGGGATCGTGACGGAGGCGGGGCCGGCCGGTGCGGCCGAGCCGTTCGCTGCACCCTGTGTGACGGACGGGTTGGCCGCCGGTGACGACCTCCCGGAGGAGGACGGGGACTCGGTGGGGGGCATCGAGGACGATTTGGAGTCCATCGGCAGCGAGGCGATGGACGCCCTCGTGCCCTTCACCGACTCTCCCCTCATCCCCGTAGGGGAACTCCGGGATTTTATGGCCATGAGCCAGGGTCGTCACAAGAAGATCCGGCTGGCCCTCGACAAGTGGTCGGAGCTGACGCTGCTCGTCGTGTCCGTCCGCGCCGCCGTTAAAATCATGGGCGCGGACAAGGACGTTGGCCGGCTCGAGCTGCGTCGGCTCAAGACGTTCCACACTGGGCTGCTGAGGGAGTGGCGGTCGTCAGTGACCGCCCTCCCTCCCCTCCGTTAGGTAGAGGTTGCACTATGCTTCTGAGATGAAGATAACCATAGCCAGCCTCAACATCAACGGCAGCAGGGAGGCGCGCCGTAGATTCAATAACTTCTCGGTCCTTCGGGACGGGAAATATGCGGTGTGCTTCCTGCAAGAAACCCACACCGTTCCGGGAGACGAGGCCACGTGGCTCCTGGAGTGGCAAGGAGGGGTCAGCATGAGTCACCTCTCCAACAATTCCTGCGGGGTGGCTGTCTTGCTGGCCCCGCATTTTCAGCCGGAGATCTTGAGGGTCAAGGAGCACGTGCCGGGCCGCTTGCTCCAGGTCACTGTTCGCCTGGGAGGCGTGCCGCTCCATTTAGTGAACGTGTACGCCCCCCGGACCGGTGCGCAGCAAGTGCGCTTCTTCGGAGAAGTGTCCGCTCTTCTGGGCTCCATCGACGTGGGCGAGTGCGTCATCCTCGGGGGGGATTTCAATTGTACCCTCGAGGCGCGGGACCGGTCGGGTCCCCCGCGAAGCCCGGCGGCGATGGAGAAGTTGCGGGACCTGGTCGGGTCCTTCGACTTGGTGGACGTCTGGCGAAATCTCCATCCCGACTCCAGCGCCTTCACGAGCGTGAGGTCTGGAGGAGGAAGGTCCAGAATCGACCGCCTTTACATTTCCCGGGCGTACGTCTCCTGCGTTCCGGCGGCTTCCATGCGGCCGGTGCCGTGCACGGACCACCACCTGGTGTGGGCGGAGCTCGCTCCGCTGCGCGCGCGGGGGGGGTCCGCGTACTGGCATTTTAACAACCTGCTGCTGGAGGATGCGCGGTTCCGGGATTCGTTTCGCCGGTTCTGGGCCGACTGGAGAAGGAAGCGGGGAGGCTTCCCCTCCTTGAGGCTATGGTGGGACGTGGGCAAGGCTCACGTCCGCGTCTTCTGTCAGGAGTACGCGAAGGGGTCGACCAAGAGGCGGGAGGCCCGGGTCGGGCGATTGGAGAAAGAAGTGCTCGACCTGGAGTCCCGTCTCGGTCAAGTCGTCGAGGACCCGGCCCTGCGGAAGGTGTACGAAGAGAAGAAGGGCGCGCTGAAGGACCTGCAGCTGGTCGGGTCCCGAGGCGCGTACGTGAGGTCGCGGATCCAGCTCCTGCGGGACCTGGACCGCGGCTCCCCCTTCTTCTACTCGCTGGAAAAAAGACGGGGGGTCCGTAAGCAGCTCTTGGGGCTGCTGGCCGACGACGGATCTCTGGTCTCGGATCCGGAGGGCATCAGCGCGGAGGCCCGGGCCTATTACGGGGCTCTGTTCTCTTCGGATCCGTCCAGCGAGGATGCGCGCAGAGTTTTGTGGGAGGACCTGCCGAAGGTCGGCCCGGAGGGCGCCGAGAATCTAGAAGCTCCGCTAAGCCTGGCGGAGCTGACCGGCGCCCTGCGCCAGCTCTCGAGGGGCAAGTCCCCGGGGCTGGACGGGCTGACCGTGGAGTTCCACAGGGCATTCTGGGACGTCTTGGGGGACGACTACGCGCGGGTCCTGGGGGAAAGTCTGGCGACCGGGGAGATGCCCCTCTCTTGGCGCAGGGCGGTCATCGTCCTGCTGCCCAAGAAGGGCGATCTCCGCCTACTTAAGAACTGGCGCCCGGTCTCCCTCCTCAGCACGGACTACAAAATTTTCGCCAGGGCTATGTCTGCTCGCCTTGGCACCGTGCTGGCCCGCATGATCCACCCCGACCAGTCCTACACGGTCCCGGGCCGGAGTATCCACGATAACATCCATCTGGTCCGGGACCTGGTCCACCATTCCCAGAGGGCTGGTCTGTCGGTCGCCTTCCTTTCCCTGGATCAGGAGAAGGCGTTCGACAGGGTGGATCACGAGTATCTTTTCGGGACTCTGCGCGCATTCGGGTTCGGGACGCATTTCGTCGCCCGGATCCGACTTCTGTACGCCGCCGCGGAGTGTCTGATTAAAGTTAACGGGTCTTTGACGGCGCCCCTTCGCTTCGGGAGGGGGGTGCGTCAGGGATGCCCCATGTCCGGTCAGTTATACGCCGTTTGCGTGGAGCCTTTCCTGCGCCTCTTGCGGAAGAGGTTGACGGGACTGGCTCTGCAAGGGCCGGGCGTGGAGGTGGTCCTCTCGGCTTACGCCGATGACGTGCTCCTCGCGGTCACGGATCCCGTCGACTTGCGGAGGATGCGAGAATGCCAGCAGATTTACTCGGACGCATCCTCCGCCAAGATCAACTGGGAGAAATGTTCTGGACTCCTGGTGGGCCCATGGCGGGTGGACTCCCTGCCGGAGGAGTTCGGGCCTTTCGCCTGGAGCACCACGCACCTCCTCTACCTGGGAGTCTACCTCAGCCCGGCCGAGGACGCCTGGCCGGCGAACTGGCAAGAGCTGGAGGCCAAAGTCACCGCTCGCCTAGGACGCTGGACAGGACTGCTCCGAGTGTTGTCCTACAGGGGTCGAGCGCTGGTCATAAACCAGCTGGTGGCCGCCATGTTGTGGTACCGGTTGGTCACTTTGATCCCTCCCCCTGCGTTTGTCGCCAAGATGCAGAAGAAGCTCGTCGACTTCTTCTGGGACAAAAGGAAGCACTGGGTCTCTGCCGCGGTTTTGAGTTTCCCGCTTAGGGAGGGCGGTCAGGCGCTGGTGTGCCTTCGCACCCAGGCGGCGACTTTCCGTCTTCAGACGCTGCAGAGATACCTGTACGTGGAGAATCCTCCTAGGTGGCGTGCGCTGGCGACGTATTTCTTCCGCCAGCTGCACGGCCTCAATTACGACACGCAGCTCCTGTTTGTGAGAGTGGGTGGCACGCGTGCCAGCCTGCGGGAGCTGCCTGTCTTCTACCAGGAACTGCTATGGGTTTGGAACAGCGTCGCCTCCGAGCGCAGTTCTCCCCCGTCAGGAGCGGCGGCCGTCCTTCGGGAGCCGCTGTTCAGGAATCCGCACCTCCACGACCGCGGGTTCGGCTGGCTGGCGGAGGGCAGGGCTGTGCCCGGTAAGGTGACCAGAGTCGGGGACCTGCTCGATGGCGGAGGAGCGGGCTGGATGGCGCCGGAGGAGTTGGCGAGGCGCATGTCTTGGGTCAACGTCCGGCTCGCGGTCAAAGCCATCGAGTCGCTAAAAGTGGCACTGGGCCCCGTCTCCACTAGGTGTGTCGAGGAGGCTCAAGCACGTGGGGCGATCCCGTCCGAACTGACCCCCGTTCGGACGGAATTCTTATCGGCGCCCGGCCCCGAATCCTCCCTCGGGAGCCGCCGCCTCACCACTTGAGCCTTCTCGGAGAAATGCCCTCCGTGCCCTTTCAATCCGCACGGAGGCGTTTCCTGTACGGGCTGCTCCTGCACACTCTCCACTTTGCCATCTTCGTCTGCCGTCCGGACACGCCTTGGCGTACCATCCTGCCGTCCGGCGGAGGCGAAGGTCCCCATTGGAAGGCTCTCTACGTGGGAGTCTTCCCTTGTTCTATTGGGGACTTGGCCTGGAGGGTGTTGCACGGAGCAGTCCCGTGCAATAGGATTTTAAGTAGGTTTACGGACTCCCAGGCTGCTTGCCATTTTTGCGGCCTGGAGGAGTCCGTTTATCACATTTATGTTGAATGTGAGAGGTTGCAGCCCCTCTTTCATTATTTGAAGGGGCTGCTCCTCAATTTCTGGTTGCACTTCAGCCCCACGCTCCTGATCTACGGTCACCCGGTGCGGAGGGGAGCGGGTAGGTCGGAGGACCTCCTCGTAGGACTGCTCCTGGGCCTGGCCAAGAAAGCCATTAATTGGTCCAGGCAGCGGGCGGTCGAGGGGGTCGTTCGGCCCGATTGCCTGCCTCTCTTCCGCGGCCATGTTCGCGCCCGGGTGGCCCTGGAGATGGAGCACGCGGTGTCCGCCGGCACGCTTGAGTTTTTCCGCGACCGGTGGGCGCCGCGGGGACTGGAGTGCATCGTCACCCCGGACTTTCAAATTTTAATTTGATTTATTAAGTTTCATTTCAAGTTTTAATTGATTTACAGTAAATTTGCGTTCTGTCAAACCAAAAAGATCAACACCAGGTTATAGTCCAACAGCTTGATTTGAAATCACAAGCTTTCAGAGCTGCTGACGAAGGAGCAGCAGCAGCAGAGTGGTGGTCTCTGTGACCAGGAAAAGGAGAAGGAGAAGGAGACCAGACAGCAGGCCACCACCAACACAACCAACAACTACAACTGAGGTGCCTGGAGAGAGAGGACAGGAGAGGAGAGAGAAAGAAAAGAAGGCCAAGGCCATTAACAACAGAGGAGAGGCCTTTCCACACTGCCTCCTCAATTGGCCTCCAATTTTGGGAGAGGGAGAGAGGGGAGGAAACATCACAAACAAACATCATCTGTTTGGAAGGAGGGAGGAAGGAAAGAACAACAGCTACAGGTGGGTGTGATTCTGGTGCACTCTCCCAGAGACTTTGTTTTGTAGGTGGGGGGAGGAAAGAAGATAAGAAGAGGGCCGGAACATCTAAGGGGTGTGTGTGTGTGTGTGTGTGGCTTCTGTAAAACCTAGGCCGCACACACCATATTAAACACCCCTTTCCCATTGCCTGACCTGGGACAGCTGGAGCTGCCTAGGTGAAGTTCCCCAATTAATTATATCCAATTGGGCATCGTTAAGACCTGGTGCAGGACTGAGCCTGGGCATCTCCAGCTATCCCAGGTGAAGACATCTTCTCCCCCCACCAGAAGACCACCACCAAAGACTTTTTACATCGGAGAGTGCACCCCCCTGCCAACACCCACCCACCCACCATCCTGAGTGGCGACCCTGCCCTTGCGGCTTCCCTCCTTCCCACCCCCTCTCTCTCTCTCTTTGTCTCTTGTCTCTCTCTGCCTCTCTCTCTAAGAGGCACCTCATCTATTTTTAATTAAGTACCCATTGAGCAGAGGGGAGAAGGCCCCTCTCCCAATTAATTCATATAAAGGGAGAGGTGTGCCTTCAATTTAAGAGCTCCCTCTGCTCAGGGGAAACCAGAAAACCGAGGCCATTAACACCTTCAGGCCTGTGACTTGGGGTGAGTGTAGCCCTTAAAGAACCCTCCATTATGGCGAGTACATCTTCGTCGGTGGCGGGGGCAGCGAGGACGTACGCAAGCGTGGCAGCCGCGGCCACGGCCGCAGCCACGAGTCCTCCTGTTACCCCGTCACCTTTTACCCTCCTTACGAGGAAGAATGGGGTCAAGAGCTACACTCACCCCAACATGACTATAGAGGCGTGTGTAAAAGCCATGGCTGGGGTTGTCGGCCCTTCAGCCATCGTCGCCGCCTCTAAAATGTACGGCAAGGCTGTGTTCTTCCTGGGGTCGGAGCGGGCGGTGTCCCTGGCCATCGAGAAGGGGCTCACCGTGGGCGGGACCTTCCTGCCGGTGGACCCCCTTGAGGCCACCGCGCAAAGGATTGTGGTTTCCAACGTCCCGCCCTTTGTTCCGGGTGAGCTCCTCCTCCCCCACCTACGTCAACTGGGGGAGGTGAGGTCGGGGATCACACCCATCCCGCTCGGCTTCCGGGAAGCCAGCCTTCGGCACGTCTTCTCCTTCCGGCGCCAGCTTTTCGTCCGGCTGGCGCGGGAGGAGGACGCGGACGGCGCGTTCACGGTGCTCCACGGGGGGACCGCCCACCGCGTCTTCTGGACCTCGGACGGCGCGCGGTGCTACGCCTGTAAGGAGGTGGGGCACGTCCGCAAAAACTGCCCCGCCTCCAAGGCCGCCACGACACCTGGCGCGGCCAGGGTTGGCGCCGCCGCCCCCCCTCCCCCTGATACTGTCCGCGCGTCGACGGCGACGGATGCGCGGTCGAAATCGGAGGCCAACTCCACCACGGCCTCCGGCGGGGAGGAGGGAGAGCGTCCGGGGGGAAGGAAGGCGCGTAGGAAAAATAAACACATAAGGGCGGATCCCATCGCGGAGGAAACATCTGAATTGGCCGAACTCACGCCCGAGTATATCGCGGAGTTGGTCGGGACGCATGAGACTGGGGGGGTCCTCGTGCCCGGGCCCGTGACCGTGACCGCAACTGCTGAGGCAGCTGAATCAAGACCTGCGGCCGGGCTCGGGCCCGAGGGGCCCAAGAAACCCAGTCGTCGGAAAGGGGGCAGAGAGGGAGGCCCCAGCAGACATGGAGGCCTCCCCCTCTCCGGGCCCAATACGTTAAAAAGAAAGCTCCGCCCCCAGCAGGAGGACTGCGAGGAGGAAGGTCCCTCCGCAAAAGGGGGGCAGTCGCCCGCCGCGGGTGCTGCGCCCCACCCCACCACCGTCATCGTCGCGCGCGATCGGCAGGGGTCGTCTGTCCCTCGGGAGGGTGAGACAGCGAGTCTGTCCGACCTGTGCCTCCCGGGGATGGGGAAGAGACCCTGCCCGTGGGGGGGGGGCGCGGAACAACCCGCGGAGGGAAATGTAGTTACAGAACCGTTGCTCCTCGCCGGGTCGGGCGTCCTGGGGACTGGGGCGGGCGAGGCCAAAGAGGCTGAAGCCGAGCCCGCCTTTTATAACCCAGATATCTCCCAGGGACTGCTCGACCTGGTGGAGGAGTGTAGCAATCCCCAGCCCGCTGGGTCGGAGGTTGGTGGCGGGGAGACGGAAAGCCCCCTGACTCCGTCTCTGTCGTTGGCGCCGGACGTGCTGGAGGAATTTGGGATTATTTTCTCCCCGGTTTCTCCGGTCGCCCCGGCGCCTGAGGCGGGGGGGGGCCCCGAACCGCCGCCGCCGCCTCCCGGCCCGGCGCCCCTGAAGGAGCCCAGGGTGGACTCCTCTGCCACCGATCCTGGGGGTGGGATCGTGACGGAGGCGGGGCCGGCCGGTGCGGCCGAGCCGTTCGCTGCACCCTGTGTGACGGACGGGTTGGCCGCCGGTGACGACCTCCCGGAGGAGGACGGGGACTCGGTGGGGGGCATCGAGGACGATTTGGAGTCCATCGGCAGCGAGGCGATGGACGCCCTCGTGCCCTTCACCGACTCTCCCCTCATCCCCGTAGGGGAACTCCGGGATTTTATGGCCATGAGCCAGGGTCGTCACAAGAAGATCCGGCTGGCCCTCGACAAGTGGTCGGAGCTGACGCTGCTCGTCGTGTCCGTCCGCGCCGCCGTTAAAATCATGGGCGCGGACAAGGACGTTGGCCGGCTCGAGCTGCGTCGGCTCAAGACGTTCCACACTGGGCTGCTGAGGGAGTGGCGGTCGTCAGTGACCGCCCTCCCTCCCCTCCGTTAGGTAGAGGTTGCACTATGCTTCTGAGATGAAGATAACCATAGCCAGCCTCAACATCAACGGCAGCAGGGAGGCGCGCCGTAGATTCAATAACTTCTCGGTCCTTCGGGACGGGAAATATGCGGTGTGCTTCCTGCAAGAAACCCACACCGTTCCGGGAGACGAGGCCACGTGGCTCCTGGAGTGGCAAGGAGGGGTCAGCATGAGTCACCTCTCCAACAATTCCTGCGGGGTGGCTGTCTTGCTGGCCCCGCATTTTCAGCCGGAGATCTTGAGGGTCAAGGAGCACGTGCCGGGCCGCTTGCTCCAGGTCACTGTTCGCCTGGGAGGCGTGCCGCTCCATTTAGTGAACGTGTACGCCCCCCGGACCGGTGCGCAGCAAGTGCGCTTCTTCGGAGAAGTGTCCGCTCTTCTGGGCTCCATCGACGTGGGCGAGTGCGTCATCCTCGGGGGGGATTTCAATTGTACCCTCGAGGCGCGGGACCGGTCGGGTCCCCCGCGAAGCCCGGCGGCGATGGAGAAGTTGCGGGACCTGGTCGGGTCCTTCGACTTGGTGGACGTCTGGCGAAATCTCCATCCCGACTCCAGCGCCTTCACGAGCGTGAGGTCTGGAGGAGGAAGGTCCAGAATCGACCGCCTTTACATTTCCCGGGCGTACGTCTCCTGCGTTCCGGCGGCTTCCATGCGGCCGGTGCCGTGCACGGACCACCACCTGGTGTGGGCGGAGCTCGCTCCGCTGCGCGCGCGGGGGGGGTCCGCGTACTGGCATTTTAACAACCTGCTGCTGGAGGACGCGCGGTTCCGGGATTCGTTTCGCCGGTTCTGGGCCGACTGGAGAAGGAAGCGGGGAGGCTTCCCCTCCTTGAGGCTATGGTGGGACGTGGGCAAGGCTCACGTCCGCGTCTTCTGTCAGGAGTACGCGAAGGGGTCGACCAAGAGGCGGGAGGCCCGGGTCGGGCGATTGGAGAAAGAAGTGCTCGACCTGGAGTCCCGTCTCGGTCAGGTCGTCGAGGACCCGGCCCTGCGGAAGGTGTACGAAGAGAAGAAGGGCGCGCTGAAGGACCTGCAGCTGGTCGGGTCCCGAGGCGCGTACGTGAGGTCGCGGATCCAGTTCCTGCGGGACCTGGACCGCGGCTCCCCCTTCTTCTACTCGCTGGAAAAAAGACGGGGGGTCCGTAAGCAGCTCTTGGGGCTGCTGGCCGACGACGGATCTCTGGTCTCGGATCCGGAGGGCATCAGCGCGGAGGCCCGGGCCTATTACGGGGCTCTGTTCTCTTCGGATCCGTCCAGCGAGGATGCGCGCAGAGTTTTGTGGGAGGACCTGCCGAAGGTCGGCCCGGAGGGCGCCGAGAATTTAGAAGCTCCGCTAAGCCTGGCGGAGCTGACCGGCGCCCTGCGCCAGCTCTCGAGGGGCAAGTCCCCGGGGCTGGACGGGCTGACCGTGGAGTTCCACAGGGCGTTCTGGGACGTCTTGGGGGACGACTACGCGCGGGTCCTGGGGGAAAGTCTGGCGACCGGGGAGATGCCCCTCTCTTGGCGCAGGGCGGTCATCGTCCTGCTGCCCAAGAAGGGCGATCTCCGCCTACTTAAGAACTGGCGCCCGGTCTCCCTCCTCAGCACGGACTACAAAATTTTCGCCAGGGCTATGTCTGCTCGCCTTGGCACCGTGCTGGCCCGCATGATCCACCCCGACCAGTCCTACACGGTCCCGGGCCGGAGTATCCACGATAACATCCATCTGGTCCGGGACCTGGTCCACCATTCCCAGAGGGCTGGTCTGTCGGTCGCCTTCCTTTCCCTGGATCAGGAGAAGGCGTTCGACAGGGTGGATCACGAGTATCTTTTCGGGACTCTGCGCGCATTCGGGTTCGGGACGCATTTCGTCGCCCGGATCCGACTTCTGTACGCCGCCGCGGAGTGTCTCATTAAAGTTAACGGGTCTTTGACGGCGCCCCTTCGCTTCGGGAGGGGGGTGCGTCAGGGATGCCCCATGTCCGGTCAGTTATACGCCGTTTGCGTGGAGCCTTTCCTGCGCCTCTTGCGGAAGAGGTTGACGGGACTGGCTCTGCAAGGGCCGGGCGTGGAGGTGGTCCTCTCGGCTTACGCCGATGACGTGCTCCTCGCGGTCACGGATCCCGTCGACTTGCGGAGGATGCGAGAATGCCAGCAGATTTACTCGGACGCATCCTCCGCCAAGATCAACTGGGAGAAATGTTCTGGACTCCTGGTGGGCCCATGGCAGGTGGACTCCCTGCCGGAGGAGTTCGGGCCTTTCGCCTGGAGCACCACGCACCTCCTCTACCTGGGAGTCTACCTCAGCCCGGCCGAGGACGCCTGGCCGGCGAACTGGCAAGAGCTGGAGGCCAAAGTCACCGCTCGCCTAGGGCGCTGGACAGGACTGCTCCGAGTGTTGTCCTACAGGGGTCGAGCGCTGGTCATAAACCAGCTGGTGGCCGCCATGTTGTGGTACCGGTTGGTCACTTTGATCCCTCCCCCTGCGTTTGTCGCCAAGATGCAGAAGAAGCTCGTCGACTTCTTCTGGGACAAAAGGAAGCACTGGGTCTCTGCCGCGGTTTTGAGTCTCCCGCTTAGGGAGGGCGGTCAGGCGCTGGTGTGCCTTCGCACCCAGGCGGCGACTTTCCGTCTTCAGACGCTGCAGAGATACCTGTACGTGGAGAATCCTCCTAGGTGGCGTGCGCTGGCGACGTATTTCTTCCGCCAGCTGCACGGCCTCAATTACGACACGCAGCTCCTGTTTGTGTGAGTGGGTGGCACGCGTGCCAGCCTGCGGGAGCTGCCTGTCTTCTACCAGGAACTGCTATGGGTTTGGAACAGCGTCGCCTCCGAGCGCAGTTCTCCCCCGTCAGGAGCGGCGGCCGTCCTTCGGGAGCCGCTGTTCAGGAATCCGCACCTCCACGACCGCGGGTTCGGCTGGCTGGCGGAGGGCAGGGCTGTGCCCGGTAAGGTGACCAGAGTCGGGGACCTGCTCGATGGCGGAGGAGCGGGCTGGATGGCGCCGGAGGAGTTGGCGAGGCGCATGTCTGGGTCAACGTCCGGCTCGCGGTCAAAGCCATCGAGTCGCTAAAAGTGGCACTGGGCCCCGTCTCCACTAGGTGTGTCGAGGAGGCTCAAGCACGTGGGGCGATCCCGTCCGAACTGACCCCCGTTCGGACGGAATTCCTTATCGGCGCCCGGCCCCGAATCCTCCCTCGGGAGCCGCCGCCTCACCACTTGAGCCTTCTCGGAGAAATGCCCTCCGTGCCCTTTCAATCCGCACGGAGGCGTTTCCTGTACGGGCTGCTCCTGCACACTCTCCACTTTGCCATCTTCGTCTGCCGTCCGGACACGCCTTGGCGTACCATCCTGCCGTCCGGCGGAGGCGAAGGTCCCCATTGGAAGGCTCTCTACGCGGGAGTCTTCCCTTGTTCTATTGGGGACTTGGCCTGGAGGGTGTTGCACGGAGCAGTCCCGTGCAATAGGATTTTAAGTAGGTTTACGGACTCCCAGGCTGCTTGTCATTTCTGCGGCCTGGAGGAGTCCGTCTATCACATTTATATTGAGTGTGAGAGGTTGCAGCCCCTCTTTCATTATTTGAAGGGGCTGCTCCTCAATTTCTGGTTGCACTTCAGCCCCACGCTCCTGATCTACGGTCACCCGGTGCGGAGGGGAGCGGGTAGGTCGGAGGACCTCCTCGTAGGACTGCTCCTGGGCCTGGCCAAGAAAGCCATTAATTGGTCCAGGCAGCGGGCGGTCGAGGGGGTCGTTCGGCCCGATTGCCTGCCTCTCTTCCGCGGCCATGTTCGCGCCCGGGTGGCCCTGGAGATGGAGCACGCGGTGTCCGCCGGCACGCTTGAGTTTTTCCGCGACCGGTGGGCGCCGCGGGGACTGGAGTGCATCGTCACCCCGGACTTTCAAATTTTAATTTGATTTATTAAGTTTCATTTCAAGTTTTAATTGATTTACAGTAAATTTGCGTTCTGTCAAACCAAAAAGATCAACACCAGGTTATAGTCCAACAGCTTGATTTGAAATCACAAGCTTTCAGAGCTGCTGACGAAGGAGCAGCAGCAGCAGAGTGGTGGTCTCTGTGACCAGGAAGAGGAGAAGGAGAAGGAGACCAGACAGCAGACCACCACCAACACAACCAACAACACAACTGAGGTGCCTGGAGAGAGAGGACAGGAGAGGAGAGAGAAAGAAAGGAAGGCCAAGGCCATTAACAACAGAGGAGAGGCCTTTCCACACTGCCTCCTCAATTGGCCTCCATTTTAGGAGAGGGAGAGAGGGGAGGAAACACACAACAAACATCATCTGTTTGGAAGGAGGAGGAAGGAAAGAACAACAGCTACAGGTGGGTGTGATTCTGGTGCACTCTCCCAGAGACTTTGTTTTGTAGGTGGGGGGAGGAAAGAAGAAAAGAAGAGGGCCGGAACATCCAAGGGGTGTGTGTGTGTGTGGCTTCTGTAAAAGCTAGGCCGCACACACCATATTAAACACCCCTTTCCCATTGCCTGACCTGGGACAGCTGGAGCTGCCTAGGTGAAGTCCCCAATTAATTAATCTATTGGGCATCGTTAAGACCTGGTGCAGGACTGAGCCTGGGCATCTCCAGCTATCCCAGGTGAAGACATCTTCTCCCCCCACCAGAAGACCACCACCAAAGACTTTTTACATCGGAGAGTGCACCCCCCTGCCAACACCCACCCACCCACCATCCTGAGTGGCGACCCTGCCCTTGCGGCTTCCCTCCTTCCCACCCCCCTCTCTCTCTCTCTTTGTCTCTTGTCTCTCTCTGCCTCTCTCTCTAAGAGGCACCTCATCTATTTTTAATTAAGTACCCATTGAGCAGAGGGGAGAAGGCCCCTCTCCCAATTAATTCATATAAAGGGAGAGGTGTGCCTTCAATTTAAGAGCTCCCTCTGCTCAGGGGAAACAAAACCAAAAACCGAGGCCATTAACACCTTCAGGCCTGTGACTTGGGGTGAGTGTAGCCCTTAAAGAACCCTCCATTATGGCGAGCACATCTTCGCCGGTGGCGGGGGCAGCGAGGACGTACGCGAGCGTGGCAGCCGCGGCCACGGCCGCAGCCACGAGTCCTCCTGTTACCCCGTCACCTTTTACCCTCCTTACGAGGAAGAATGGGGTCAAGAGCTACACTCACCCCAACATGACTATAGAGGCGTGCGTAAAAGCCATGGCTGGGGTTGTCGGCCCTTCAGCCATCGTCGCCGCCTCTAAAATGTACGGCAAGGCTGTGTTCTTCCTGGGGTCGGAGCGGGCGGTGTCCCTGGCCATCGAGAAGGGGCTCACCGTGGGCGGGACCTTCCTGCCGGTGGACCCCCTTGAGGCCACCGCGCAAAGGATTGTGGTTTCCAACGTCCCGCCCTTTGTTCCGGGTGAGCTCCTCCTCCCCCACCTACGTCAACTGGGGGAGGTGAGGTCGGGGATCACACCCATCCCGCTCGGCTTCCGGGAAGCCAGCCTTCGGCACGTCTTCTCCTTCCGGCGCCAGCTTTTCGTCCGGCTGGCGCGGGAGGAGGACGCGGATGGCGCGTTCACGGTGCTCCACGGGGGGACCGCCCACCGCGTCTTCTGGACCTCGGACGGCGTGCGGTGCTACGCCTGTAAGGAGGTGGGGCACGTCCGCAAAAACTGCCCCGCCTCCAAGGCCGCCACGACACCTGGCGCGGCCAGGGTTGGCGCCGCCGCCCCCCCTCCCCCTGATACTGTCCGCGCGTCGACGGCGACGGATGCGCGGTCGAAATCGGAGGCCAACACCACCACGGCCTCCGGCGGGGAGGAGGGAGAGCGTCCGGGGGGAAGGAAGGCGCGTAGGAAAAATAAACATCTAAGGGCGGATCCCCTCGCGGAGGAAACATTAGAATTGACCGAACTCACGCCCGAGTACATGGCGGAGTTGGTCGGGACGCATGAGACTGGGGGGGTCCTCGTGCCCGGGCCCGTGACCGTGACCGCAACTGCTGAGGCAGCTGAATCAAGACCTGCGGCCGGGCTCGGGCCCGAGGGGCCCAAGAAACCCAGTCGTCGGAAGGGGGCAGAGAGGGAGGCCCCAGCAGACATGGAGGCGTCCCCCTCTCCGGGCCCCAACTTGTTAAAAAGAAAGCTCCGCCCCCAGCAGGAGGACTGCGAGGAGGAAGGTCCCTCCGCAAAAGGGGGGCAGTCGCCCGCCGCGGGTGCTGCGCCCCACCCCACCACCGTCATCGTCGCGCGCGATCGGCAGGGGTCGTCTGTCCCTCGGGAGGGTGAGACAGCCGAGTCTGTCCGACCTGTGCCTCCCGGGGATGGGGAAGAGACCCTGCCCGTGGGGGGGGGCGCGGAACAACCCGCGGAGGGAAATGTAGAACCTGAACCGTTGCTCCTCGCCGGGTCGGGCGTCCTGGGGACTGGGGCGGGCGAGGCCAAAGAGGCTGAAGCCGAGCCCGCCTTTTACAATCCAGATATCTCCCAGGGACTGCTCGACCTGGTGGAGGAGTTTAACAATCCCCAGCCCGCTGGGTCGGAGGTTGGTGGCGGGGAGACGGAAAGCCCCCTGACTCCGTCTCTGTTGTTGGCGCCGGACGTACTGGAGGAATTTGGGATTATTTTCTCCCCGGTTTCTCCGGTCGCTCCGGCGCCTGAGGCGGGGGGGGGGCCCCGAACCGCCGCCGCCGCCTCCCGGCCCGGCGCCCCTGAAGGAGCCCAGGGTGGACTCCTCTGCCACCGATCCTGGGGGTGGGATCGTGACGGAGGCGGGGCCGGCCGGTGCGGCCGAGCCGTTCGCTGCACCCTGTGCGACGGACGGGTTGGCCGCCGGTGACGACCTCCCGGAGGAGGACGGGGACTCGGTGGTGGGCATCGAGGACGATTTGGAGTCCATCGGCAGCGAGGTGATGGACGCCCTCGTGCCCTTCACCGACTCCCCCCTCATCCCCGTAGGGGAACTCCGGGATTTTATGGCCGTGAGCCAGGGTCGTCACAAGAAGATCCGGCTGGCCCTCGACAAGTGGTCGGAGCTGGCGCTGCTCGTCGTGTCCGTCCGCGCCGCCGTTAAAATCATGGGCGCGGACAAGGACGTTGGCCGGCTCGAGCTGCGTCGGCTCAAGAAGTTTCCACACTGGGCTGCTGAGGGAGTGGCGGTCGTCAGTGACCGCGCTCCCTCCCCTCCGTTAGGTAGAGGTTGCACTATGCTTCTGAGATGAAGATAACCATAGCCAGCCTCAACATCAACGGCAGCAGGGAGGCGCGCCGTAGATTCAATAACTTCTCGGTCCTTCGGGACGGGAAATATGCGGTGTGCTTCCTGCAAGAAACCCACACCGTTCCGGGAGACGAGGCCACGTGGCTCCTGGAGTGGCAAGGAGGGGTCAGCATGAGTCACCTCTCTAACAATTCCTGCGGGGTGGCTGTCTTGCTGGCCCCGCATTTTCAGCCGGAGATCTTGAGGGTCAAGGAGCACGTGCCGGGCCGCTTGCTCCAGGTCACTGTTCGCCTGGGAGGCGTGCCGCTCCATTTAGTGAACGTGTACGCCCCCCGGACCGGTGCGCAGCAAGTGCGCTTCTTCGGAGAAGTGTCCGCTCTTCTGGGCTCCATCGACGTGGGCGAGTGCGTCATCCTCGGGGGGGATTTCAATTGTACCCTCGAGGCGCGGGACCGGTCGGGTCCCCCGCGAAGCCCGGCGGCGATGGAGAAGTTGCGGGACCTGGTCGGGTCCTTCGACTTGGTGGACGTCTGGCGAAATCTCCATCCCGACTCCAGCGCCTTCACGAGCGTGAGGTCTGGAGGAGGAAGGTCCAGAATCGACCGCCTTTACATTTCCCGGGCGTACGTCTCCTGCGTTCCGGCGGCTTCCATGCGGCCGGTGCCGTGCACGGACCACCACCTGGTGTGGGCGGAGCTCGCTCCGCTGCGCGCGCGGGGGGGGTCCGCGTACTGGCATTTTAACAACCTGCTGCTGGAGGACGCGCGGTTCCGGGATTCGTTTCGCCGGTTCTGGGCCGACTGGAGAAGGAAGCGGGGAGGCTTCCCCTCCTTGAGGCTATGGTGGGACGTGGGCAAGGCTCACGTCCGCGTCTTCTGTCAGGAGTACGCGAAGGGGTCGACCAAGAGGCGGGAGGCCCGGGTCGGGCGATTGGAGAAAGAAGTGCTCGACCTGGAGTCCCGTCTCGGTCAAGTCGTCGAGGACCCGGCCCTGCGGAAGGTGTACGAAGAGAAGAAGGGCGCGCTGAAGGACCTGCAGCTGGTCGGGTCCCGAGGCGCGTACGTGAGGTCGCGGATCCAGTTCCTGCGGGACCTGGACCGCGGCTCCCCCTTCTTCTACTCGCTGGAAAAAAGACGGGGGGTCCGTAAGCAGCTCTTGGGGCTGCTGGCCGACGACGGATCTCTGGTCTCGGATCCGGAGGGCATCAGCGCGGAGGCCCGGGCCTATTACGGGGCTCTGTTCTCTTCGGATCCGTCCAGCGAGGATGCGCGCAGAGTTTTGTGGGAGGACCTGCCGAAGGTCGGCCCGGAGGGCGCCGAGAATTTAGAAGCTCCGCTAAGCCTGGCGGAGCTGACCGGCGCCCTGCGCCAGCTCTCGAGGGGCAAGTCCCCGGGGCTGGACGGGCTGACCGTGGAGTTCCACAGGGCGTTCTGGGACGTCTTGGGGGACGACTACGCGCGGGTCCTGGGGGAAAGTCTGGCGACCGGGGAGATGCCCCTCTCTTGGCGCAGGGCGGTCATCGTCCTGCTGCCCAAGAAGGGCGATCTCCGCCTACTTAAGAACTGGCGCCCGGTCTCCCTCCTCAGCACGGACTACAAAATTTTCGCCAGGGCTATGTCTGCTCGCCTTGGCACCGTGCTGGCCCGCATGATCCACCCCGACCAGTCCTACACGGTCCCGGGCCGGAGTATCCACGATAACATCCATCTGGTCCGGGACCTGGTCCACCATTCCCAGAGGGCTGGTCTGTCGGTCGCCTTCCTTTCCCTGGATCAGGAGAAGGCGTTCGACAGGGTGGATCACGAGTATCTTTTCGGGACTCTGCGCGCATTCGGGTTCGGGACGCATTTCGTCGCCCGGATCCGACTTCTGTACGCCGCCGCGGAGTGTCTGATTAAAGTTAACGGGTCTTTGACGGCGCCCCTTCGCTTCGGGAGGGGGGTGCGTCAGGGATGCCCCATGTCCGGTCAGTTATACGCCGTTTGCGTGGAGCCTTTCCTGCGCCTCTTGCGGAAGAGGTTGACGGGACTGGCTCTGCAAGGGCCGGGCGTGGAGGTGGTCCTCTCGGCTTACGCCGATGACGTGCTCCTCGCGGTCACGGATCCCGTCGACTTGCGGAGGATGCGAGAATGCCAGCAGATTTACTCGGACGCATCCTCCGCCAAGATCAACTGGGAGAAATGTTCTGGACTCCTGGTGGGCCCATGGCGGGTGGACTCCCTGCCGGAGGAGTTCGGGCCTTTCGCCTGGAGCACCACGCACCTCCTCTACCTGGGAGTCTACCTCAGCCCGGCCGAGGACGCCTGGCCGGCGAACTGGCAAGAGCTGGAGGCCAAAGTCACCGCTCGCCTAGGACGCTGGACAGGACTGCTCCGAGTGTTGTCCTACAGGGGTCGAGCGCTGGTCATAAACCAGCTGGTGGCCGCCATGTTGTGGTACCGGTTGGTCACTTTGATCCCTCCCCCTGCGTTTGTCGCCAAGATGCAGAAGAAGCTCGTCGACTTCTTCTGGGACAAAAGGAAGCACTGGGTCTCTGCCGCGGTTTTGAGTCTCCCGCTTAGGGAGGGCGGTCAGGCGCTGGTGTGCCTTCGCACCCAGGCAGGCGACTTTCCGTCTTCAGACGCTGCAGAGATACCTGTACGTGGAGAATCCTCCTAGGTGGCGTGCGCTGGCGACGTATTTCTTCCGCCAGCTGCACGGCCTCAATTACGACACGCAGCTCCTGTTTGTGAGAGTGGGTGGCACGCGTGCCAGCCTGCGGGAGCTGCCTGTCTTCTACCAGGAACTGCTATGGGTTTGGAACAGCGTCGCCTCCGAGCGCAGTTCTCCCCCGTCAGGAGCGGCGGCCGTCCTTCGGGAGCCGCTGTTCAGGAATCCGCACCTCCACGACCGCGGGTTCGGCTGGCTGGCGGAGGGCAGGGCTGTGCCCGGTAAGGTGACCAGAGTCGGGGACCTGCTCGATGGCGGAGGAGCGGGCTGGATGGCGCCGGAGGAGTTGGCGAGGCGCATGTCCTGGGTCAACGTCCGGCTCGCGGTCAAAGCCATCGAGTCGCTAAAAGTGGCACTGGGCCCCGTCTCCACTAGGTGTGTCGAGGAGGCTCAAGCACGTGGGGCGATCCCGTCCGAACTGACCCCCGTTCGGACGGAATTCCTTATCGGCGCCCGGCCCCGAATCCTCCCTCGGGAGCCGCCGCCTCACCACTTGAGCCTTCTCGGAGAAATGCCCTCCGTGCCCTTTCAATCCGCACGGAGGCGTTTCCTGTACGGGCTGCTCCTGCACACTCTCCACTTTGCCATCTTCGTCTGCCGTCCGGACACGCCTTGGCGTACCATCCTGCCGTCCGGCGGAGGCGAAGGTCCCCATTGGAAGGCTCTCTACGCGGGAGTCTTCCCTTCTTCTATTGGGGACTTGGCCTGGAGGGTGTTGCACGGAGCAGTCCCGTGCAATAGGATTTTAAGTAGGTTTACGGACTCCCAGGCTGCTTGCCATTTCTGCGGCCTGGAGGAGTCCGTCTATCACATTTATATTGAGTGTGAGAGGTTGCAGCCCCTCTTTCATTATTTGAAGGGGCTGCTCCTCAATTTCTGGTTGCACTTCAGCCCCACGCTCCTGATCTACGGTCACCCGGTGCGGAGGGGAGCGGGTAGGTCGGAGGACCTCCTCGTAGGACTGCTCCTGGGCCTGGCCAAGAAAGCCATTAATTGGTCCAGGCAGCGGGCGGTCGAGGGGGTCGTTCGGCCCGATTGCCTGCCTCTCTTCCGCGGCCATGTTCGCGCCCGGGTGGCCCTGGAGATGGAGCACGCGGTGTCCGCCGGCACGCTTGAGTTTTTCCGCGACCGGTGGGCGCCGCGGGGGCTGGAGTGCATCGTCACCCCGGACTTCCAAATTTTGATTTGATTTATTAAGTTTCATTTAAAGTTTTAATTGATTTACAGTAAATTTTGATTTGTCCAACCAAAAAGAGCAACACCAGGTTATAGTCCAACAGATTTATTTGAAATCACAAGCTTTCGAGCTGCTGACGAAGGAGCAGCAGCAGCAGAGTGGTGGTCTCTGTGACCAGGAAGAGGAGAAGGAGAAGGAGACCAGACAGCAGACCACCACCAACAACCAACAACCACAACTGAGGTGCCTGGAGAGAGAGGACAGGAGAGGAGAAAGATAAGAAAGGAAGGCCAAGGCCATCAAACATCAGAGGAGAGGCCTTTCCACACTGCCTCCTCAATTGGCCTCCAATTTTAGGAGAGGGAGAGAGGGGAGAAAACATCACCAACAAACATCAACTGTTTGGAAGGAGGGAGGAAGGAAAGAACATCAGCTACAGGTGGGTGTGATTCTGGTGCACTCTCCCAGAGACTTTGTTTTGTAGGTGGGGGGAGGAAAGAAGATAAGAAGAGGGCCGGAACATCCAAGGGGTGTGTGTGTGTGTGTGGCTTCTGTAAAAGCTAGGCCGCACACACCATATTAAACACCCCTTTCCCATTGCATGACCTGGGACAGCTGGAGCTGCCTAGGTGAAGTCCCCAATTCAAACAACATCTAATTGGGCATCGTTAAGACCTGGTGCAGGACTGAGCCTGGGCATCTCCAGCTATCCCAGGTGAAGACATCTTCTCCCCCCACCAGAAGACCACCACCAAAGACTTTTATTACATCGGAGAGTGCACCCCCCTGCCAACACCCACCCACCCACCATCCTGAGTGGCGACCCTGCCCTTGCGGCTTCCCTCCTTCCCACCCCCTCTCTCTCTCTCTCTTTGTCTCTTGTCTCTCTCTGCCTCTCTCTCTAAGAGGCACCTCATTATCTTTTAATTAAGTACCTATTGAGCAGAGGGGAGAAGGTCCCTCTCCTAATTAATTCATATAAAGGGAGAGGTGTGCCTTCAATTTAAGAGCTCCCTCTGCTCAGGGGAAAACAAAAACAAAAAACCAGAGGCCATTAACACCTTCAGGCCTGTGACTTGGGGTGAGTGTAGCCCTTAAAAGACCCGTCCATTATGGCGAGCACATCTTCGTCGGTGGCGGGGGCAGCGAGGACGTATGCGAGCGTGGCAGCCGCGGCCACGGCCGCAGCCACGAGTCCTCCTGTTACCCCGTCACCTTTTACCCTCCTTACGAGGAAGAATGGGGTCAAGAGCTACACTCACCCCAACATGACTATAGAGGCGTGTGTTAAAGCCATGGCTGGGGTTGTCGGCCCTTCAGCCATCGTCGCCGCCTCTAAAATGTACGGCAAGGCTGTGTTCTTCCTGGGGTCGGAGCGGGCGGTGTCCCTGGCCATCGAGAAGGGGCTCACCGTGGGCGGGACCTTCCTGCCGGTGGACCCCCTTGAGGCCACCGCGCAAAGGATTGTGGTTTCCAACGTCCCGCCCTTTGTTCCGGGTGAGCTCCTCCTCCCCCACCTACGTCAACTGGGGGAGGTGAGGTCGGGGATCACACCCATCCCGCTCGGCTTCCGGGAAGCCAGCCTTCGGCACGTCTTCTCCTTCCGGCGCCAGCTTTTCGTCCGGCTGGCGCGGGAGGAGGACGCGGATGGCGCGTTCACGGTGCTCCACGGGGGGACCACCCACCGCGTCTTCTGGACCTCGGACGGCGTGCGGTGCTACGCCTGTAAGGAGGTGGGGCACGTCCGCAAAAACTGCCCCGCCTCCAAGGCCGCCACGACACCTAGCGCGGCCAGGGGTGGCGCCGCCGCCCCCCCTCCCCCTGATACTGTCCGTGCGTCGAAGGCGACGGATGCGCGGTCGAAATCGGAGGCCAACACCATCACGGCCTCCGGCGGGGGGGAGGGAGAGCGTCCGGGGGGAAGGAGGGCGCGTAGGAAAAATAAACACCTAAGGGCGGATCCCCTCGCGGAGGAAACATCCGATTTGACCGAACTCACGCCCGAGTACATCGCGGAGTTGATCGGGACGCCTGAGACTGGGGGGGTCCTCGTGCCCGGGCCCGTGACCGTGACCGCAACTGCCGAGGCAGCTAAATCAAGACCTGCGGCCGGGCTCGGGCCCGAGGGGCCCAAGAAACCCAGTCGTCGGAAGGGGGCAGAGAGGGAGGCCCCAGCAGATATGGAGGCCTCCCCATCTCCGGGCCCCAACATGTTAAAAAGAAAGCTCCGCCCCCAGCAGGAGGACTGCGAGGAGGAAGGTCCCTCCGCAGAGGGGGAGTCGCCCGCCGCGGGTGCTGCGCCCCACCCCAGCACCGTCGCGCGCGAGCGGCAGGGGTCGCCTGTCCCTCGGGAGGGTGAGACAGCCGAGTCTGTCCGACCTGTGCCTCCCGGGGATGGGGAAGAGACCCTGCCCGTGGGGGGGGGCGCGGAACAACCCGCGGAAGAAAATGTAGTTCCGGAACCGTTGCTCCTCGCCGGGTCGGGCGTCCTGGGGACTGCGGCGGGCGAGGCCAAAGAGGCTGAAGCCGAGCCCGCCTTTTACAACCCAGATATCTCCCAGGGACTGCTCGACCTGGTGGAGGAGTATAACAATCCCCAGCCCGCTGGGTCGGAGGTTGGTGGCGGGGAGACAGAAAGCCCCCTGACTCCATCTCTGATGTTGGCGCCGGACGTACTGGAGAAATTTGAGATTATTTTCTCCCCGGTTTCTCCGGTCGCTCCGGCGCCTGAGGCGGGGGGGGGTCCCGAACCGCCGCCGCCTCCCGGCCCGGCGCCCCTGAAGGAGCCCAGGGTGGACTCCTCTGCCACCGATCCTGGGGGTGGGATCGTGACGGAGGCGGGGCCGGCCGGTGCGGCCGAGCCGTTCGCTGCACCCCGTGTGACGGACGGGTTGGCCGCCGGTGACGACCTCCCGGAGGAGGACGGGGACTCGGTGTTGGGCACCGAGGACGATTTGGAGTCCATCAGCAGCGAGACGATGGACGCCCTCGTGCCCTTCACCGACTCTCCCCTCATCCCCGTGGGGGAACTCCGGGATTTTATGGCCACGAGCCAGGGTCGTCACAAGAAGATCCGGCTGGCCCTCGACAAGTGGTCGGAGCTGGCGCTGCTCGTCGTGTCCGTCCGCGCCGCCGTTAAAATCATGGGCGCGGACAAGGACGTTGGCCGGCTCGAGCTGCGTCGGCTCAAGAGTTTCCACACTGGGCTGCTGAGGGAGTGGCGGTCGTCAGTGACCGCGCTCCCTCCCCTCCGTTAGGTAGAGGTTGCACTATGCTTCTGAGATGAAGATAACCATAGCCAGCCTCAACATCAACGGCAGCAGGGAGGCGCGCCGTAGATTCAATAACTTCTCGGTCCTTCGGGACGGGAAATATGCGGTGTGCTTCCTGCAAGAAACCCACACCGTTCCGGGAGACGAGGCCACGTGGCTCCTGGAGTGGCAAGGAGGGGTCAGCATGAGTCACCTCTCTAACAATTCCTGCGGGGTGGCTGTCTTGCTGGCCCCGCATTTTCAGCCGGAGATCTTGAGGGTCAAGGAGCACGTGCCGGGCCGCTTGCTCCAGGTCACTGTTCGCCTGGGAGGCGTGCCGCTCCATTTAGTGAACGTGTACGCCCCCCAGACCGGTGCGCAGCAAGTGCGCTTCTTCGGAGAAGTGTCCGCTCTTCTGGGCTCCATCGACGTGGGCGAGTGCGTCATCCTCGGGGGGGATTTCAATTGTACCCTCGAGGCGCGGGACCGGTCGGGTCCCCCGCGAAGCCCGGCGGCGATGGAGAAGTTGCGGGACCTGGTCGGGTCCTTCGACTTGGTGGACGTCTGGCGAAATCTCCATCCCGACTCCAGCGCCTTCACGAGCGTGAGGTCTGGAGGAGGAAGGTCCAGAATCGACCGCCTTTACATTTCCCGGGCGTACGTCTCCTGCGTTCCGGCGGCTTCCATGCGGCCGGTGCCGTGCACGGACCACCACCTGGTGTGGGCGGAGCTCGCTCCGCTGCGCGCGCAGGGGGGGGTCCACGTACTGGCATTTTAACAACCTGCTGCTGGAGGACGCGCGGTTCCGGGATTCGTTTCGCCGGTTCTGGGCCGACTGGAGAAGGAAGCGGGGAGGCTTCCCCTCCTTGAGGCTATGGTGGGACGTGGGCAAGGCTCACGTCCGCGTCTTCTGTCAGGAGTACGCGAAGGGGTCGACCAAGAGGCGGGAGGCCCGGGTCGGGCGATTGGAGAAAGAAGTGCTCGACCTGGAGTCCCGTCTCGGTCAAGTCGTCGAGGACCCGGCCCTGCGGAAGGTGTACGAAGAGAAGAAGGGCGCGCTGAAGGACCTGCAGCTGGTCGGGTCCCGAGGCGCGTACGTGAGGTCACGGATCCAGTTCCTGCGGGACCTGGACCGCGGCTCCCCCTTCTTCTACTCGCTGGAAAAAAGATGGGGGGTCCGTAAGCAGCTCTTGGGGCTGCTGGCCGACGACGGATCTCTGGTCTCGGATCCGGAGGGCATCAGCGCGGAGGCCCGGGCCTATTACGGGGCTCTGTTCTCTTCGGATCCGTCCAGCGAGGATGCGCGCAGAGTTTTGTGGGAGGACCTGCCGAAGGTCGGCCCGGAGGGCGCCGAGAATTTAGAAGCTCCGCTAAGCCTGGCGGAGCTGACCGGCGCCCTGCGCCAGCTCTCGAGGGGCAAGTCCCCGGGGCTGGACGGGCTGACCGTGGAGTTCCACAGGGCATTCTGGGACGTCTTGGGGGACGACTACGCGCGGGTCCTGGGGGAAAGTCTGGCGACCGGGGAGATGCCCCTCTCTTGGCGCAGGGCGGTCATCGTCCTGCTGCCCAAGAAGGGCGATCTCCGCCTACTTAAGAACTGGCGCCCGGTCTCCCTCCTCAGCACGGACTACAAAATTTTCGCCAGGGCTATGTCTGCTCGCCTTGGCACCGTGCTGGCCCGCATGATCCACCCCGACCAGTCCTACACGGTCCCGGGCCGGACAATCCACGACAACATCCATCTGGTCCGGGAGCCTGGTCCACCATTCCCAGAGGGCTGGTCTGTCGGTCGCCTTCCTTTCCCTAGATCAGGAGAAGGCGTTCGACAGGGTGGATCACGAGTATCTTTTCGGGACTCTGCGCGCATTCGGGTTCAGGACGCATTTCGTCGCCCGGATCCGACTTCTGTACGCCGCCGCGGAGTGTCTGATTAAAGTTAACGGGTCTTTGACGGCGCCCCTTCGCTTCGGGAGGGGGGTGCGTCAGGGATGCCCCATGTCCGGTCAGTTATACGCCGTTTGCGTGGAGCCTTTCCTGCGCCTCTTGCGGAAGAGGTTGACGGGACTGGCTCTGCAAGGGCCGGGCGTGGAGGTGGTCCTCTCGGCTTACGCCGATGACGTGCTCCTCGCGGTCACGGATCCCGTCGACTTGCGGAGGATGCGAGAATGCCAGCAGATTTACTCGGACGCATCCTCCGCCAAGATCAACTGGGAGAAATGTTCTGGACCCCTGGTGGGCCCATGGCGGGTGGACTCCCTGCCGGAGGAGTTCGGGCCTTTCGCCTGGAGCACCACGCACCTCCTCTACCTGGGAGTCTACCTCAGCCCGGCCGAGGACGCCTGGCCGGCGAACTGGCAAGAGCTGGAGGCCAAAGTCACCGCTCGCCTAGGGCGCTGGACAGGACTGCTCCGAGTGCTGTCCTACAGGGGTCGAGCGCTGGTCATAAACCAGCTGGTGGCCGCCATGTTGTGGTACCGGTTGGTCACTTTGATCCCTCCCCCTGCGTTTGTCGCCAAGATGCAGAAGAAGCTCGTCGACTTCTTCTGGGACAAAAGGAAGCACTGGGTCTCTGCCGCGGTTTTGAGTCTCCCGCTTAGGGAGGGCGGTCAGGCGCTGGTGTGCCTTCGCACCCAGGCGGCGACTTTCCGTCTTCAGACGCTGCAGAGATACCTGTACGTGGAGAATCCTCCTAGGTGGCGTGCGCTGGCGACGTATTTCTTCCGCCAGCTGCACGGCCTCAATTACGACACGCAGCTCCTGTTTGTGAGAGTGGGTGGCACGCGTGCCAGCCTGCGGGAGCTGCCTGTCTTCTACCAGGAACTGCTATGGGTTTGGAACAGCGTCGCCTCCGAGCGCAGTTCTCCCCCGTCAGGAGCGGCGGCCGTCCTTTGGGAGCCGCTGTGCAGGAATCCGCACCTCCACGACCGCGGGTTCGGCTGGCTGGCGGAGGGCAGGGCTGTGCCCGGTAAGGTGACCAGAGTCGGGGACCTGCTCGATGGCGGAGGAGCGGGCTGGATGGCGCCGGAGGAGTTGGCGAGGCGCATGTCCTGGGTCAACGTCCGGCTCGCGGTCAAAGCCATCGAGTCGCTAAAAGTGGCACTGGGCCCCGTCTCCACTCGGTGTGTCGAGGAGGCTCAGGCACGTGGGGCGATCCCGTCCGAACTGACCCCCGTTCGGACGGAATTCCTTATCGGCGCCCGGCCCCGAATCCTCCCTCGGGAGCCGCCGCCTCACCACTTGAGCCTTCTCGGAGAAATGCCCTCCGTGCCCTTTCAATCCGCACGGAGGCGTTTCCTGTACGGGCTGCTCCTGCACACTCTCCACTTTGCCATCTTCGTCTGCCGTCCGGACACGCCTTGGCGTACCATCCTGCCGTCCGGCGGAGGCGAAGGTCCCCATTGGAAGGCTCTCTACGCGGGAGTCTTCCCTTGTTCTATTGGGGACTTGGCCTGGAGGGTGTTGCACGGAGCAGTCCCGTGCAATAGGATTTTAAGTAGGTTTACGGACTCCCAGGCTGCTTGCCATTTCTGCGGCCTGGAGGAGTCCGTCTATCACATTTATATTGAGTGTGAGAGGTTGCAGCCCCTCTTTCATTATTTGAAGGGGCTGCTCCTCAATTTCTGGTTGCACTTCAGCCCCACGCTCCTGATCCGGTGCGGAGGGGAGCGGGTAGGTCGGAGGACCTCCTCGTAGGACTGCTCCTGAGCCTGGCCAAGAAAGCCATTAATTGGTCCAGGCAGCGGGCGGTCGAGGGGGTCGTTCGGCCCGATTGCCTGCCTCTCTTCCGCGGCCATGTTCGCGCCCGGGTGGCCCTGGAGATGGAGCACGCGGTGTCCGCCGGCACGCTTGAGTTTTTCCGCGACCGGTGTGCGCCGCGGGGGCTGGAGTGCATCGTCACCCCGGACTTCCAAATTTTGATTTGATTTATTAAGTTTCATTTAAAGTTTTAATTGATTTACAGTAAATTTTGATTTGTCCAACCAAAAAGAGCAACACCAGGTTATAGTCCAACAGATTTATTTAATTTTACAAGCTTTCGAAGCAGTTCGCTCCTTCGTCAGGTAAGTTAGCAATGAGAGAATCTTTATAAAGGAAACAGGTTTTGTTTCATTGAACAATAGAGCGCATGCGCCGCCATCTTTGTAAAGGAACCACTAGTGGGCGGGGATTCAGGATCTTAGTGAGTGAACTGAACCCAGCCAGAGTCAGCACCTTCAGGGGAGGTGAGAGAGGGGAACCAGTGAGTGTGGAACTGAACCCAGCCAGAGTCAGCACCTTCAGGGGAGGAGAGGGAGGGGAACCAGTGAGTGAACTGAACCCAGCCAGAGTCAGCACCTTCAGGGGAGGTGAGAGAGGGGAACCAGTGAGTGTGGAACTGAACCCAGCCAGAGTCAGCACCTTCAGGGGAGGAGAGGGAGGGGAACCAGTGAGTGAACTGAACCCAGCCAGAGTCAGCACCTTCAGGGGAGGTGAGAGAGGGGAACCAGTGAGTGTGGAACTGAACCCAGCCAGAGTCAGCACCTTCAGGGGAGGAGAGGGAGGGGAACCAGTGAGTGTGGAACTGAACCCAGCCAGAGTCAGCACCTTCAGGGGAGGTGAGAGAGGGGAACCATTGAGTGTAGAACTGAACCCAGCCAGAGTCAGCACCTTCAGGGGAGGAGAGGGAGGGGAACCAGTGAGTGTAGAACTGAACCCAGCCAGAGTCAGCACCTTCAGGGGAGGAGAGGGAGGGGAACCATTGAGTGTAGAACTGAACCCAGCCAGAGTCAGCACCTTCAGGGGAGGAGAGGGAGGGGAACCAGTGAGTGTAGAACTGAACCCAGCCAGAGTCAGCACCTTCAGGGGAGGAGAGGGAGGGGAACCAGTGAGTATCGAACTGAACCCAGCCAGAGTCAGTACCTTCAGGGGAGGAGAGGGAGGGGAACCAGTGAGTGTAGAACTGAACCCAGCCAGAGTTGGTGGTGAAAACAGGGAGAGGAGGACAAACAGCCTTGAGCCATGCGACGTGTTTGGATTTTAACACAGGGTGGGGAGACAATGTGTGGGACGGGGATTTACAGCTTTAGAGGAACAAGAGAGGAAAGAATGTTCCATGGAAACTAGAATTATCTGTTCTGAATTTCTGTCATGTACTTACAGTGATGAGTTTTATAAACTCCTTTTACAGGGTATTAGAAGGGGAGGATTTGCAGACGGGAAACTCAAACCAAACATCACGTCAAGATCTGACGTAGTCACTCGATTCATCAGGACCTGAACATCATCGGCCTTTGAATGTGGAAGGAGAAATGTTTGTCTGTTCTGCCTGTGGGAAAAGATTTCAAACATCAGTGTGACTGGAAAAGCACCGAGACACACACACCCGAGTGAGAGTGTTCCAGTGCACTGCCTGTGGAAAGAGCTTTAACCAGTTACACAGCCTGAAAACACATCACACCATTCAGAGCGGGGAGAAACCGTATACGTGTTCTGTGTGTGGACGAGGCTTCAACTGATCGTCCAACCTGGAGAGACACAGGGACACCCGCACCACGGAGAAACCGTGGAAATGTGGGGACTGTGAGAAAGGATTCATTTCCCCGTCCCAGCTGGAAATTCATCGGCGCAGTCACACCGGGGAGAGGCCATTCTCCTGCTCTGAGTGTGGGAAGGGATTCACTAATTCCGCCCACCTTCTGAGACACCAGCGAGCTCATACTGGGGAGAGGCCGTTCACCTGCTCCATGTGTGGGAAGGGATTCGCTAATTCATCCCACCTACTGACACACCAGCGAGTTCACACTGGAGAGAGGCCATTCACCTGCTCCGTGTGTGGGAAGGGATTCGCTAATTCATCCCACCTACTGATGCACCAGCGAGTTCACACTGGGGAAAGGCTGTTCACCTGCTCCGTGTGTGGGAAGGGATTCACTCGGTCATCCCACCTATTGACACACCAGCGAGTTCACACTGAGGAGAGGCCGTTCACCTGCTCCATGTGTGGGAAAGGATTCACTCAGTCATCCAGCCTGCTGACACACCAGCGAGTTCACACTGGGGAGAGACGGTTTATCTGCTCTCAATGTGGGAAGGGATTCACTGCGTTATCCAACCTGCTGAACCACCAGCGAGTTCACACCGGGGAGAGGCCATTCACCTGCTCTGAGTGTGCGAAGGGATTCACTCAGTCATCCCACCTGCTGAGACACCAGCAAGTTCACACTGGGGAGAGACCGTTCACTTGCTCCGTGTGTGGAAAGGGATTCACTCGATCATCCCACCTGCTGAGACACCAGCAAGTTCACAAGTGACTGCAGGGGTTGGATTCTGATATTGCTGCTGTTAATCACATCCCGGACTGAATCGTATTCATACTGACAGTTGGAGTTTGTTTCTGCTGATGTTAAGTCCTATAACTGGGCTGGAGTTTAATATTTTGATATTTCAAATAACACAGTGTGTCGATATTTGATGTCTCCAAGATAAGAGGAGACTAATTGATGTCCTGTTACCAACTGCTCCATTTTTGGGCCTTTTCTCCTTTCTAACTCGAGATTATTTCAGTTCTCATACCTTCGGTTACTCTCATGGACAAGTCCCAGCTCCCCATACCTTCCAGAGTGCCTCTCCTAGCCTTGGTATCCAGGGAAGGTCTCGGTAATACGCCCGGGATCACTAAACACAAAACCCAGTCTGTTAATCACTTTCAGCTACTGGACTTAGCGTGTGTCCCACAGCATCTCTCTCACCTTCGATGTGTGAATAGAGCATCACACCTGCAAACCTGCTTTCAATTTAAATTTGAATCCACTCAGCAAGTGTATTTAAAGGGACAGGGACTCCCCTTTCTCTGTCTATTTATATTTAAAGGGACAGACCCGTTTATCTTGGAGTGTCGGCGGACTTCACTAACAGAGCTCCCATTAACAGTCGTTCCCTTCTGTACTGTGCAGTGATTGTAAACATGTCCGTTTCAGTGACTTGAGCCTTTCTAAAATGTCTCACTATTTTTGATGATCCATTTGACTTGCTTGTTTAATTTGGAAAGACTTCAGAATTTTGCAGTGTGACGAAGGTTTCCTTTAAAGGTGGAGTAACATTTCTTTCAGAATGTTCTCTTCTAACCCTTCCCACCTCCACATTGGCCCCGCCCCACCACCACCCCCACTTTCAAACACTCGGCACTACTGACTGGGAAGGTCCAAAGTGCAGTCCTTGATCTGGGCTGTTAGTTGATCTCAGCCACGGCAACAGTTCAGGGGCCAGAATTGGCCTCAGCACCACTGGGCTAAATAAGAGTAAAAATCAGCCACTGCCCCTGCTCTTGATGGAGATCCAGTCACATCAACTGGGAAGTGTATGGATGTCAATTGAGGGCAGGATTGGACTCGGCTGTGATGCCTACCACAGGGGAAATGCTGCTGACACTCACTGAGTCAGCTGACGGTGAGGCACTAGAGGTTAACTAATGTCTGTGGAATTGCACCCAGCCGGATTCAGCGCCTTCTGGAGAGAAGGGGAAAAACAAAATCCCAGCCAGTGCAATGAATGTTGATTTTAGACAGTAAGGATGGAGGCAGAGCACCAATCACAGCGGGAGAAACAGGACACGTGTTCTGTGTATTTTTAAAAATTTGTTTATGGGATGTGGGCACCGCTGTCAAGGCCAACATTTATTGCCCATCCCTAATTGCCGTTGAGAAGGTGGTGGTGAAACACCTTCTTGAACCGCTGCAGTCCGTGTGGTGATGGTACTCCCACAGTGCTGTGAGGGAGGGGGTTCCAGGATTTTGACCCAGCGACGATGAAGGATCGCCGATATTCTTCTCAGTCGGGATGGTGTGTGACTTGGAGGAGAACTTGGAGGTGATGGTGTTCCCATGTGCCTGCTGCCCTTGTCCTTCTAGGTGGAAGAGGTCGTGGGTTTGGGAGGTGCTGCCGAAGAAGCCTTGGTGAGTTGCTGCAGTGCATCTTGTAAATGGTACACACTGCAGCCACGGTGCACTGGTGGTGGAAGGAGTGAGTGTTTGAGGTGGTGGATGGGGTGCCAATCAAGTGGGCTGCTTTGTCGTGGATGGTGTTGAGCTTCTCGAGTGTTGTTGGAGCTGCACTCATCCAGGCAAGTGGAGAGTATTCCATCACACTCCTTACTTGTGCCTTGTAGATGGTGGAAAGGCTTTGGGGAGTCAGGAGGTGAGACACTCACCGCAGAATACCTGGCCTCTGACCTGCTCTTGTTGTCACAGTATTTATGTGGCTGGTCCAGTTAAGTTTCTGGTCAATGGTGACCCCCAGGATGTTGATGGTGGGGTATTCGGTGATGGCAATGCCGTTGAATGTCAAGGGGTGGTGGTTAGACTCACGCTTGTTGGAGATAGTCATTGCCTGGCACTTGAGTGGCACGAACCCACCTTCAACCAATCATCTAGCCTGTGAGACTCGTGCGCCCACCTGAATCAACAGTGTAAATGTGGGGACTGTGGGAATGAATGGAGTTGACCGTCTGAGGTGGAAACTCATGGATAAAGTCACACCAGGGAGAGGCCGTTCACCAGCTAAGTGTGGAAAGAGATTCAATCACTCATCTCGCCTATTAGCACACGAACACTGTGAATAAAGGAAATAAAATGCTGAAAAATAATTGGTGAAGATAATTTATCTCTGTGTAACGCACGAGCAAACATTAAGGATGATGTGTTTTGTTTACACACTCACACGTATAACAAACACTTTGTGTGAGCTCTTTTCAGTTCTGTTTAACCCGATGGATTTCTTGCAGTGGGCTTTAGGACCCTGCGGCAGCCCATCCGGCGGGGCCCGCTGGGTCAGGATAAAAAGAGACCGCGCGCTGTTCCTCCTCCCACTGCCTGGGGGAATGGGCCAGATATTTAAAGGGACAGGGACTCCCCTTTCTCTGCCTATTTATAGTTAAAGGGACAGACCCGTTTATCTTGGCGTGTCGGCGGACTTCACTAACAGAGCTCCCATGAACAGTTGCTCCCTTCTGTACTGTGCAGTGATTGTAAACCTGTCTGTTTCAGTGACTTGAGCCTTTCTAAAATGTCTCTGTTTTTGATGATCCATTTGACTTGCTTGGTTAATTTGGAAAGACTTCAGAATTTTGCAGTGTGACGAAGGTTTCATTTAAAAGTGGAGTGATATTTCTTTCCAAATATTCTGTTCTAACCACCACCCCCCACGCTTTAAAACACGCTGAGCTACTGACTGAGAAGGTCACAAATTCAATCCTTAATCTGGGCTGTTAGTTGATCTCAACCAAGGCAGCAGTTCAGGGGCCATAATTGGCCTCAGTACCACTGGGCTAAGTGTAAAAATCAGCCACTGCCCCTGCTCTTGATGGCGATCCAGTGACCTGAACTGGGAAGTGTATGACTGTCAATTGAGGACATGATTGGACTCGGCTGTGATGCCTACCACAGTGGAAATGCTGCTGACACTCACTGAGTCGGCTGACGGTGAGGCACTCGATATTAACTAATGTCTGTGGAATGGCACCCAGCCAGATTCAGCACCTTCTGGAGAGAAGGGGAGAAACAAAATCCCAGATGGTGTAATTAATGTTTTTAGACAGTAGGAATGGATTCAGTTGCCCGTCTGAGGTGGAAACTCGTGGATACAGTCACACCAGGGAGAGGCCGTTCACCAGCTGAGTGTGGAAAGAGATTCACTCACTCATCTCACCTATTAGCACACGGACATGTTCGTAAAGGGGAGAATCCATTCACTGCTCTGTGTGTGGAAAGGGATTCTATCGATCATCCCATTTACTGACACACCAGCACAGTCACACCCGAGAGAGACCGTTCAGATACTTCACGTGTGGGAAGGGATTGACTCCGTTGTCCCACCTGTTGACACTCCAGAGTGTCCACATTGAGAACAGTTGCTTTAAATACTCTGACTGTGAGAAAACCTTTCGAAGTTCAAAGCAGCTGATGCACGATCAGCGCATTGATACTGGAGAGAGGCTGTTTCAATATCCTGTGTGTGGGAAGAAATTCACCCCACCTGCTGAGACTCCAGTGAGTTCACATGTGACTGCAGGGGTTTGGATTCTGTTATTAATCACATCCAGGACTGAACCATGGCAGAGTGCTTCTGCAATTGGGTTTCTGTGTGAATTATTTATGAATTTTCATCAATGGGTTCACAGAAACTCATTCTCCATTCACTAATTGGGGCTTTCAATGTTCCCCAGCATGCCCCGCGGGGGAGACCATGCCCCATTCACACTGGAGGAGCCCAGTGCTCAGTATTTGGCGCATGCGCAGTGTCAGTGTGATCAGAGCCATGCGAGTGCTGGGAGCGGGCCGAGTTGGGAGACACGGGTTTTGCGCCGATTACGAATCAGGGGGCGCAGGGAGGTAACGCACCCGGCGGGTGAATTTCATAAACACCTGGTGTAGGCCGCAAGCCCCGAATGAGAACCTACAGGTTCCGCGTTTGCAGATCCGGGGCTTTTTCCCGGTAAAAGGCCCTGGGTAAGGGCGGCCATCTTTGTAAAGGAAAGCATTGGCTTTGTTCGCCGCCATCTTAATTCGCGCGGCCATCTTTGTAAAGGACCCAAACGTGGGCACGGCCTCAGGGTCCCCTGAAGTGTGGTCGTGACCCAGCCAGAGTCAGCACCTTCAGGGGAGGACAGGGAGGGGAACCAGTGAGTGTTGAACTGAACCCAGCCAGAGTCAGCACCTTCAGGGGAGGGGAACCAGTGAGTGTAGAACTGAACCCAGCCAGAGTCAGCACCTTCAGGTGAGGAGAGGGAGGGGAACCAGTGAGTGTAGAACTGAACCCAGCCAGAGTCAGCACCTTCAGGGGAGGAGAGGGAGTGGAACCAGTGAGTGTAGAACTGAACCCAGCCAGAGCCAGCACCTTCGGGGGAGGAGAACCAGTGAGTGTAGAACTGATCATACTGAAAACTGGGAGCGGAGGACAAACTATCTTGAGACGTGTTTGGATTTTAGCACAGGGAGGAGGGACAATATGTGGGACGGGGATTTACAGCTTTGGAGGAAGAAGAGAGGAAAGAATTTTCGATAGAAACTAAAATTGTCTGTTCTGAATTTCTGTCCTGTACTTACAGTGATGAATTTTGTAAACTCCTTTTACAGGGTTTTAGAAAGGGAGGATTTGCAGACGGGAAACTCAAACCAAACATCACGTCAAAATCTGACAGTCACTCGATTACTCAGGACCTGAATATCATCGGCCTTTGAATGTGGAAGGAGAAATGTTTGTCTGTTCTGTCTGTGGGAAAAGATTTCAAACATCAGTGTGACTGGAAAAGCACCGAGACACACACACCCGAGTGAGAGTGTTCCAGTGCACTGACTGTGGAAAGAGCTTTAACCAGTTACACAGCCTGAAAAAACATCGCACCATTCACAGTGGGGAGAAACCGTACACGTGTTCTGTGTGTGTGACGAGGCTTCAACTGATCGTCCAACCTGGAGAGACATGAGGAAACCCGCACCACTGAGAAACCGTGTAAATGTGAGGACTGTGGGAAGGGATTCAATTACCCGTCTGAGCTGGAAAGTCATCGTCGCAGTCACACTGGGGAGAGGCCGTTCACTTGCTCCGTGTGTGGGAAGGGATTCACTCGGTCATCCACTCTGCTGACACACCAGCGAGTTCACAATGGGGAGAGGCTGTTCACCTGCTCTGAGTGTGGGAAGGGATTCCCTTCATCCTCCAGCCTGCTGATACACCAGCGAGTTCATACTGGGGAGAGGCCGTTCACCTGCTCCGTGTGTGAGAAGGGATTCCCTTCATCATCCAGCCTGCTGATACACCAGCGAGTTCATACTGGGGAGAGGCCGTTCACCTGCTCTGAGTGTGGGAAGGGATTCAGTCAGTCATCCAACCTGCTGACACACCAGCGAGTTCACACTGGGGAGAGACCATTCACCTGCGCCGTGTGTGGGAAGGGATTCATTCAGTCATCCAACCTGATGACACACCAGCGAGTTCACACTGGGGAGAGGCCGTTCACCTGCTCTGAGTGTGGGAAGGGATTCATTCAGTCATCCAACCTGATGACACACCAGCGAGTTCACACTGGGGAGAGGCCATTCATCTGCTCTGAGTGTGGGAAGGGATTCACTCGATCATCTGACTTGCTGACACACGAGCAAGTTCACACTGGGGAGAGACCATTCACCTGCTCTGAGTGTGGGAAGGGATTCACTCAGTCATCCACCCTGCTGACACACCAGCGAGTTCACACTGGGGAGAGGCCATTCACCTGGTCTGAGTGTGGGAAGGGCTTCACTCGGTCATCCGACCTGCTGAGACTTCAACGAGTTCACAAGTGACTGCAGGGGTTGGATTCTGCTGTTATTGCTGCTGTTAATTACATCCCAGACTGAATCGTCTTCATTCTGACAGGTGGAGTTTCTTCCTGCTGATGTTAATAACCCCTATAACTGGACTGGAGTTTAATATTTTGATATTTCAAATAACAGTGAGTTGATATTTGATGTCTCCAAGATAAGAGGAGACTAATTGATGTCCTGTTACTGACTGCTCCATTTTTGGGCCTTTTCTCCTTTCTAACTCGAGATTATTTCAGTTCTTGTACCTTCGGTTACTCTCATGGACAAGTCCCAGCTCCCCATTACTTCCAGAGTGTCTCTCCTAGCCTTGGCATCCAGGGAAGGTCTCGGTAACACGCCCGGGATCACTAAACACAAAACCCAGTCTGTTAATCACTTTCCGCTACTGGACTTAGCGTGTGTCCCACAGCATCTCTCTCACCTTCGATGTGTGAATAGAGCATCACGCCTGCAAACCTGCTTTCAATTTAAATTTGAATCCACTCAGCAAGTGTATTTAAAAGAATACGTACAAGTAAACAGATCACATACAAGTAAACAGATCACATCAAATAATTGGCCAAGGTTTAGAGTCAACAAGATGAACAAGTGAACACATCACGGCCCAATACCCCAGCTCTATATTCACAGGAGAAAGTCTGTTATCTAACTCCTCGAGTGGACAGAATAGAGAAAGATCCCAACTCTAAGAACATCTAGAATCTGTTGTAAATATCTTTCAAATCCTGACTGGTCCAATCTGTCGGTTTCCTTTCAATTGAAGTGAATGGAAGATGAGAGGGATGTTGGCATATGGACCTCGGTTAATTCAGCTTCTGAAAGGTGTTCATGTTTAGTTCATTCGATATCGGGGAAAATGTGGTTGGTATCATTAGAGAGAGAGAGAGATTTCACTGAGCAACAGCTGGTGTTTGCAACCAACTGGCCTTGGATATTTTCATCATAGAATGTTTCGATCAAAAATATGATGTTGGGATAAGGAAAGTCTGGAGACTAGTGGTTTGTGCTGCCCCAGGAAGGCCACAGTGTTTTTACCTGCTTCTAACGTTGTTGATGTGTGTTGAAGAAAATGCAGACTTGTGTCTCTGGACTGTGCAGTAGCCAGAGACGACCATATTAGGCAATGCCAGCTCCAGTTTGATAAGAGGTCGATGGCAGAGCAAGAGATCCAGCAGTTTTAAGAATTTATCTCCCGTTATCTGCAGACATCGAAGGTCGCAGCGTGCTGACAAAATTAGACTTAAGACTTGAACCTATTGGGTTCAATTATTGGGATCGATTGTTATAGAATTGAATTGTTATAGAATGGAAAAGTAGTGAAGTTCTGCTAAACTTGTATCGAACCTTGGTTAGACCACACTTGGAGCACTGCGTACAATTCTGGTCACCATATTATAAAAAGGATATAGAGGCACTGGAGAGGGTGCAGAGAAGATTTACAAGGATGATACCAGAAATGAGAGGGTATACCTGTCAGGAAAGGATGGACAGGCTGGGTCTCTTTTCTCTTGAAAAAAGAAGGCTGAGGGGTGACCTAATAGAGGTCTTTAAAATGATGAAAGGTTTTGATAGAGTAGATACAGAGAGAGTGTTTCCACTTGTGGGGAAGAGCAAAACTAGAGGCCATCAATATAAGATAGTCACCAAGAAATCAAATAGGGAATTCAGGAGAAACTTCTTTACCCAGAGAGTGGGGAGAATGTGGAACTCGCTACCACAGGGAGTGGTTGAAGCGAATAGTATAGATGCATTTAAGGGGAGGCTAGACAAGCATATGAGGGAGAAGGGAATAGAGGGTTATGCTGATAGAGTTAGATGGGGAAAGACGGGAGGAGGCTCGAGTGGAGCATAAACGCCGGCATGGACTGGTTGGGCCGAATGGCCTGTTTCTGTGCCGTATATCCTGTGTAATCCTGTGTAGTCACAGCAAACAGACAGTTTAACAGACTGCCCATGGTCCACTCTAACCCCCACCTTCTCTCTCTCTCACGATTCATGGACACTGCTGCAGTAATTGCTCCTCTGACCTTTCCTCTCTTGTCCCTCCTACACCCCTAATACACGGCCCGACACAATCTCCCTCCCCCTACATCCTCACTGTGCTGGAATCCACACCAGTCTCCCCATCTGCTCCTTGTTCTCTCCCTGGATCCGAAAACTACTGAACTCAGTCTTCCCTCCTGAAGTCTACAGGCTCTAAAACTGAAGCTTGGTGTCCCTCAGTCCCTACTCCTCCCCTTCTCCCCTCCTCTTTTCCCCCGGGGTGTGTCCACACTCTGGGCCTTGTGCCTTGCCCGGGAATTCTCAGTATGAACAGGTGGGGTGTGTTTTGAGACAGGGTGTCTCCGCTCTCCTCCTCTTTTCCCCCGGGGTGTGTCCACACTCTGGGCCTTGGGCCTTGCCCGGGGATTCTCAGTATGAACAGGTGGGGTGTGTTTTGAGACAGGGTGTCTCCGCTCTCCTCCTCTTTTCCCCAGGGTGTGTCCACACTCTGGGCCTTGGGCCTTGCCCGGGGATTCTCAGTATGAACAGGTGGGGTGTGTTTTGAGACAGGGTGTCCCCGCTCTCCACCTTTAAAGGGACAAGGAGACGAGCAGCTGGGCTGAATGGCCCTGCTTTATGACATCACTGCAGTGCCCAGCAACCAACCTCCCTGAGCCCTGCTCATTATGGGCTGGCAGTGTTTGATGGGACAGTGCAGAGGGAGCTTTACTCTGTATCTAACCCGTGCTGTACCTGTCCTGGGAGAGTTTGATGGGACAGTGTAGAGGGAGCTTTACTCTGTATCTAACCCGTGCTGTACCTGCCCTGGCAGTGTTTGATGGGACAGTGCAGATGATGCTTTACTCTGTATCTAACCCGTGCTGTACCTGCCCTGGGAGTGTTTGATGGGACAGTGAAGAGCGAGCTTTACTCTGTATCTAACCCGTGCTGTACCTGCCCTGGGAGTGTTTGATGGGACAGTGTAGAGGGAGCTTTACTCTGTATCTAACCCGTGCTGTACCTGCCCTGGGAGTGTTTGATGGGACAGTGTAGAGGGAGCTTTACTCTGTATCGAACCCTGTGCTGTACCTGCCCTGGGAGTGTTTGATGGGACAGTGTAGAGCGAGCTTTACTCTGTATCTGACCCCTGCTGTACCTGCCCTGGGAGTGTTTGATGGGACAGTGTAGAGGGAGCTTTACTCTGTATCTAACCCCTGCTGTACCTGCCCTGTGAGTGTTTGATGGGACAGTGTAGGGGGAGCTTTACTCTGTATCTAACCCGTGCTGTACCTGCCCTGGGAGTGTTTGATGGGACTGTATAGAGCGAGCTTTCCTCTGTATCTAACCCGTGCTGTACCTGCCCAAGGAGTGTTTGATGAGATAATGTAGAGGGATTTTACTCTGTATCTAACCCGTGCTGTGCCTGTCCTGGGAGTGTTTGATGGGACAGTGCAGAGGGAGCTTTACTCTGTATCTAACCGATGCTGTACCTGCCCTGGGAGTGTTTGATGGGACAGTGAAGAGGGAGCTTTACTCTGTATCTAACCCGTGCTGTACCTGCCCTGGGAGTGTTTGATGGGACAGTGTAGAGGGGGCTTTACTCTGTATCTAACCCATGCTGTACCTGCCCTTGGAGTGTTTGATGGGGACAGTGTAGAGAGAGTTTACTCTGTATCTAACCCGTGCTGTACCTGCCCTTGGAGTGTTTGATGGGACAGTGCAGAGGGAGCTATACTCTGTATCTAACCCGTGCTGTACCTGCCCTGTGAATGTTTGATGGGACAGTGCAGTGGGAGCTATACTCTATCTAACCGGTGCTGTACCTGCCCTGGGAGTGTTTGATGGGACAGTGCAGAGGGAGCTTTAATCTGTATCTAACCCGTGCTGTACCTGCCCTGTGAGTGTTTGATGGGACAGTGTTGTGTGAGCTTTATTCTGTATCTACTCCGTGCTGTACCAGCCCTGGGAGTGTTTGATGGGACAGTGTAGAGGGAACTTTACTCTGTATCGAAACTGTGCTGTACCTGCCCTGAGAGTGTTTGATGGGACAGTGTAAAGGGAGCTTTACTCTGCATCTAACCCGCGCTGTATCTGCCCTGGGAGTGTTTGATGGGACAGTGTAGAGGGAGCTTTACTCTGAATCTAACCCGTGCTGCACCTGCCCTGGGAGTGATTGATGGGACAGTGTAGTGGGAGCTTTACTCTGTATCTAAACCATGCTGTACCTGCCCTGGGAGTGTTTGATGGGACAGTGTAGAGGGAACTTTACTCTGTATCTAACCCGTGCTGTACCTGCCCATGGAGTGTTTGATGGGAGAGTGTAGAGGGAGCTTTACTCTGTATTTAACCCTTGCTGTACCTGTCCTGGGAGTGTTTGATGAGACAGTGTCGAGGGAGTGTTACTCTGTATTTAACCCGTGCTGTAGCTGCACTGGGAGTGCTGGAGGGGACAGTGTAGAGGGAGCTTTACTCTGTATCGAACCTGTGCTGTACCTGGTCGGGGAATGTTTGATGGGACAGCCTAGAGGGAGCTTTACTCTGTAACTAACCCCTGCTGTACCTGCCCTGAGAGTGTTTGATGGGACAGTGTAAAGGGAGCTTTACTGTGCATCTAACCTGTGCTGTACCTGCCCTGGGAGTGTTTGATGGGACAGTGCAGTGGGAGCTATACTCTATCTAACCCGTGCTGTACCTGCCCTGGGAGTGTTTGATGGGACAGTGTAGTGGGAGCTTTACTCTGAATCTAACCCGTGCTGTACCTGCCCTGGGAGTGATTGATGGGACAGTGTACTGGGAGCTTTACTCTGTATCTAACCCGTGCTGTACCTGCCCTGGGAGTGTTTGATGGGACAGTGTTGAGGGAACTTTACTCTGTATCTAACCCGTGCTGTATCTGCCCTGGGAGTGTTTGATGGGACAGTGTTGAGGGAACTTTACTCTGTATCTAACCCGTGCTGTATCTGCCCTGGGAGTGTTTGATGGGACAGGGCAGAGGGAGCTTTAATCTGTATCTAACCCGTGCTATACCTGCCCTTGGAGTGTTTGATGGGACAGTGGAGAGGGAGCTTTACTCTGTATCTAACCCGTGCTGTTCCTGCCCTGGGAGTGTTTGATGGACATTGTAGAGGGAGCTTTACTCTGTATCTAACCCGTGCTGTACCTGCCCTGTGAATGTTTGATGGGACAGTGCAGTGTGTAGAATTCGCAAAATTATCGCGATTTTATAAAATAAGAAGGAGACATATAGTTTCGTACAAACAGCTTTATTTCAGCAGAATGCTGTCAGGTTTTCAAAGTGGACACAAACAGCCTGTAAAATGGCCGCCACGCCTCGTGGCAGAATGTTCTAGACTTTTCAATGAGCAGACAAGATGGCGTTCCAATAAACATTTGTGCGAGATCGGACAAGACTCAGCACATTTGAGATAATTCACAGGACATAATGGGTTTGCATTTTACACATAAATACTGGAATCGGTCTCCCAGGTGCGAATAAGGGCTATTGTACCGAGCGATCAAGAACCCATCCAAAGACATTAATATGCAAAATCCCCACGACTCTACGATGAGAGAGCCGTTTGCGGGTAGTTACAGAAAACATTTGGAAGCCCCAAAACCCCTCCAGGGAGAATACTGACCGGTTCCACAATGGGAGAAGTATTAACGGGTACTCAGACAGTTACAAGTATCACCGAAACCCATTAAAACAGAGATCACCCTATACAAGAAGTTTGAGCGCCAAAACCCTGACAAAAGAAAGACATTAAGATTGGGCGGGAAAAGAGGAATTACAGCACTGTAAGGTACAACCGTCCATCTGTCTCTTGACTCTTGGATCTTGACTCTTGACTGCTGTCTCTGCCTCTTGCTGCTCGACTTGCTGGAAGACTATTGAACTTTCTGATCCGCCAGGATCAACCTCGTGGCTTGCCGCGAAGATCTGTGAAGAACTGGGCTGTGAAGCCTTGAAACGGGCACACCATCCCGAGAAGTCGGTAAACGGTGTTGGAACCGAAGGCCCGAGATGAGATGAGAAGAGAAGAAGACGACAATACGTATCGCCACGGTCAGTAAGCCCCGACCGCGCCTGTAGGTCGAATAAACACTTTCCTTGCCCAGGAAGACCATTCTTTGAGTTTTACAAACTGGTGAGGGCACAGGAAGACCATTCTTCGAGTTTTATCGCATCGGTGTGAGGGCACAGGAAGACTATTTTTTGAGTCGTGTCGGAACTCCGAGGACAACACAGATCTTCATGACAGCAGACGGTCCAGCCTGCTAGCCGGAGCAGAAGCGAGTAAACAAGTGGGGTACAGAGACCCCTGATCAACACGTGGGTGGTCAGGTGCTGCGGGAAAAACATCCGAGCAGAGTTTCGGAATTCTCCGAGTTATCATGAGTGGTGAGCATGAGTCTCGATCCTACAAATCTAGTTTAGGACAGGTATTGATAGGGGAGGGTTTAAGTTTTAAGGTTAATTGTAATTTGTGCCCCCATTTACGATGTGTCGTGCGCTCCTCGTTTCCCTAAAATTAGTTACATAACTGCGTGTAAGATTGTACTGTCATTAATCTGTGCTTATGACATGTATTTCGTAATCTTGAATAATATGCAATAAAGATTTTCCATTTCGCACTATTCAACCGGGTCTACCTGAGTTTTCTCTGCATTATTGCTCTCGCACCTAAGTCCAGTGTCAGAACCGTAAGGGCGAGTGGGTCGAACCACTCACAGGTGTCTAGTGTTACCAGGCTGGCTGGAGACCAGAACAGGCAACAAGGCCTAACCTCGCACTAGCACCCAGGCTAAGCACAGAGCCACAGGTCTCACCCCTTACAGAAAATGGCGACCGCAGCAGGACACTGGCAGCGAGAAAATAATGTGTTAGACCTTGGTATGAATGGGCGAAATGTCATGGAAGAGAGAATAGCAGATTATGTGTTTGGAAAAGTGAATTTGACCAAGAAATGGATAAGTGACCTGCTGGTGGATAAGCGTCCACTAGAGGCAGCCGAGAGGTGGACAGATAGCAAGGAACATAAAAAAACAGTGGAGAAAGCGGTCTGGCTGATGTGCTATAAAAGACAAGTCCAAATTTCGGACCAGGTCATCTTAGCGCAGGCAGCTCAGATCAAGGGTTTAGAGGTGGAAATAGACGAGAAGGTCGCGGGGGGGCAGCAGCTCATCACGACTTTAAATGCGTTGCATCAAGAACGCCAGTTAGTCGCCAACCACCATGAGGCGAAAATAGATTACCTCGAGTGCCAGGTCACTGAGGCAAAGTTAAATGAGGGTAGATTAAAGGAACGATGTGCCCGCCTAGCTGCCCAAATAAAAGCCCAGGAAGAGAGCTTAACGGGGGTTAGGGCGGCATATAAGATGGCCCTCGAGGATAAATTTCAGGGGGCCGATCACAGTGTCTGCCAAAAGGAGATAGGGAACCTTAAAAAGGCCTTGAACAAAGCGCATGGCATGGTGTGCCTTATCAGCCCGTCAGCACACCAGCCGCTAGTGGATGAGGGATTTCAGAAATCCCCACCGAACAAAGCAGAGGAGGTATTAGCCACTGTGCCCTCCACGCCACCCAGCTATTCGGCAACCTGGGTGAGGAAGGAAGTGGTAGAAGTAGAGAAAGAGCCCACTGAGGTAGAAGTGAAGCCGGGACCGTTGTGTCCGGTCACGGGTATCAAAAGGGGCCCGACCGGAGCAGGTGGGGAAGAGGGGGATCTCCTCAACCAGCTTGTGTTGCCTCACAGCTCACACCAGCTGAGGGTTATGATCAGTCACGTACGGAAGCTGGCCGAGTCAGACGACCCTTCCGTACATTTCAGGGAAGTAGAGCAAACCGCAGCCATTAACGGCTGCGACGATGGGGAAAAAGCGAAAATGCTGTTGTTCTCATTAGACAGCTCGATCCTTCAGTGTCTCTCAGACGAGAGCAAGAGGGGAACTAATACCTATGGAGAGCTAAGAGATGAGGTCTTAGAAGTGTTGGGAATGGACGATGAAGGTCCGTTCGTTAGATTGGGACAAACGGTGCAGATGGAGGGAGAACCCCCGAAGGTTTTCGCCGACAGGCTGTGGCCGGTATACCAGCGTAGCTGCCCAGGCGCACCAGCGCGCGCCTATTTAAACGGTGCCAGTCTAACTCATTGGCTCAGGTGTATAGTAGCCAACAGTTTGCCAGCCGTCAGGGAGCAGGCAAAAGCGTGGTTTGATCCCACTAACCCCGCCACTACAGAGGAGTCGGTCCTAAATCGACTCACGGTAGGGTACCGTAATACCAGGAGTACGGGAGCACGTCCCCTTAAGGGAAAGGTGCATGAGGCACGACCCGCAGCCCCGGCTCAAAAGGAGTGGCATCAGGAGGGTAACCGCGCCCCGCAGGCCAGTAATGCTTGTTACGGGTGTGGGAAGACAGGGCATTGGCGCAAGAACTGCAGGAACCCTTGGAAGGAGTCCAGGGATAAAAATCCCGCAGTCCGAGCCCAGGCGCCTGTCTCCGATAGGGGAGCTAGTGCACCTATCCATCCCGATGCGATCGAATCAGTGTTGGGAGCCATGCGCACCCTCATGATTTCGCATGGAAGGGTGGCAGTTGCTACCGGCCCCGCAGATGCCGCAGCCCCGTCCAATAGTACCCAATGACTAGAGCCCACGCAGCCTGCCTACCTGTGTCCTTTTAAAAGACACGCACAGGAGGGGGTCTCCTGTGAGGAGGCCAGGTTAAAAGAGCAGGCCTTGCGGGAGGAGAACGCCCGCTTAATAGGGAAAATAGATGGGCTAGAAGGGCAGCTTAGAGAGCAGGCCCTGCGGGAGGAGAACGCCCGCTTAATGGGAAAGTTAGACGTGCTCATGCTAGAAGCACAGCTTAGAGAGATAAAGGCAGCCTGCAGGGTAGCCAGAAGCAGGGATGTAAATCAGTGCAAACTGTATAAGCCGGGCGCACAAGGGCCTACCACAGGGGCCAAACCTGCGAGTGGGGACTCGCAGCCCCAGGTAGGGCCACAGGGCACACAGGCAGGCAAAGCAGCTTGCATCAGGGGAGAGGACATCCTAGAAAAATGTGAGATATTTTATTGGGGTTGGGAGACAGATGAGGAAGAGTTCGAGGAGCTCGACGAAGATAGTGACACAAGCGAGGAGGAGCTGGAATCGGAGGACGAAAGGGTCGCCCCCGATTCAAGTATAGGGGGGACAGGGGCTGCAGATAGAGATCCACAAAGGGTGGAGGCCGAAGCTGCAGGTCCCGAACGCAGGGGGGCGGAGCTAGGGGAGGCGGAGCCAGCCGCTGTGGTAGGACCACAGGGCGTGGCGATGGAAGCCTCAGAGCCCGAGCCGCCCGCCTTGAACGTCTTGCCCTCGAGGGAGGTAGGGACTGCGAGTGAAGGGCCGCCTACTGGGCCAAGTAGGGCGGTGCCACAAGCTGCAGATCCCGAGTTCAGGGAGGCGGAGTCAGGGGAGGCGGAGCCAGCGACTGTGGTGGGACCACAGGTCGCCACGGTGGAAGTCTCGGAACCCGGTCCGTCGGTCCTGGAGTTCCTGCCCCCGGTAGCTCTCCGTAGGTCAAGTCGGATACCCCAGCCCAGGAAGATATGGTCAAGTCCCCAGAGTGTCCCAAGGCGTAGGTTCAAGGCTAAGGCAGCCCAGGGAGAGCCCAGTCACAGCGCAGCAGCAACAGGCTGCGGCAGATCAAAGGGAGGGGTCAACGCCCTCCCACCGTTGGGAGAAGCCTGCGGCAGCAACCGCAGAATTTGAGTAGGCCGCCCTGGGAACGGGCGGCGCTGTACAGTGATAAGTTTAGGATAAATTTATAGTTTTAAATCAGGTTATAAGTTTATAGTTTTAAATCGGTTTAAGTCGGTAGTTTAATTTTGTTTAACAGAAAGAGGTAAAATGATGGGAGTTTTAGAGATAGGAATAGTTAAAGTCTATCCAGCGCACATGTCTTCTTACGTGAGGCGAGGTCAGGGGACCCGCTCACCCTTCACGAAAGCCAGAGACTCTTGGGAGGCTGGCTACCTCATTCTATCTGATCACAGGAACCAAGGAAGGATGGAACGAATTCTAGTATTGCTCGCGGCAATCGGATGTGGATTGGCCTATCGAGGCTACACCAAGGATGTCGTGGTGTTTGGATGCTCCGGGGACACGGCCCCCATCGCGGTGGATGGGACCGGAAGGCGAGAGGCTGAGGAGACCACCACCTATTTCCACAAGGGAAGGTGGCCAGGATGGCTGGGAACGAATTCAACTGAGTATTCCAGTACATCGGGTTTTGCCTACAAAGAGACTTCTTTAATGTGCCCCAAAGTGAGGATCATCGCACCCAGAGTCAGCGTCACCGTCGGCAAACGAATTTGTTTGACTTGTAATGGGAATGTCCCATTGAGCCGATGGTGGTGGCTACGAAAACTGAGCAAAAACATGAGGAACTCTTCGGTCGAGTGGGAGCGACTGGGTAATAATACCCATCGGACAATTACGGGGACAAACGGACAAGTGAGAGTCTGTTGGGACAAATGGTGGGAACCGGATGAGGGAATTTATGTATGTATGTGGGGGTCAAAGTACGTTTGCCCCAAAGGCATCTCCATATTTTTCATCAATCAATGGCAGGATAACGGACAGGGGATGAGGTGGGATGCGAGCACCAGGGGGTGCGGAGCCCCATACTCCCCGATCCCGGTAAATGCCACTGAACTCATTACGCGCCCACGCAAAGCCCCGCCCACGATTCCGGTGGTTCTAGCTAAGGAAGAAGGGTGCCCTAAAACCAGTAAGGGACCCGGGAATGGTTTGGTACTGGTCCCCACAGACCAAATACTATTTCAGGGGGTACATTACGCGGTGGCCTCGGTGATTTTAAATCTCAGAGGTGCGGTTACCAGAGTGGTGCCCCAAAAAGACGGAACAGTTATATCAGGTCCTGTTGACCAAGATGTTTAGACAATTTTATGAGTTCGATTTCGCGGAAATTGATAAAACAAGTTTGTACACCGCACCACATGAAGTTTTGGATCAGGTGGGGAGGCAAAGAAGGGGTGTTGTGAACGACGTGTTCACTGCTTTCAACACAGGTACATCTGTGGTCAACGCTCTAGACAGCGTGGAGCTGCAGACCCAGATTAATGGCTTAAAAACACAATTAAAAAGCATTCTCACAGATGCAGAAGCATACCCAGTCCCCGTGGACTGCGGACGATCAAACCATACTATCATGGGTATAGTATTACGTATGCCGGTTTTGGGCGACACAACAAAGCCCGCCCCGGTGTATCGGGTAGAGAACATTGGTGTCATTCAGGGGGGAGCCCACATTCGCTATGCAGCGGTTCCACCTTACGTCATCCGCTGGGAGCAAACGATGACAGGTACAGATCTCTCTGGTTGTCGTGGCCGGGGAGCACACATAATACTGTGTCCCCAGCACTTGAATGCCTTTTTAACACCACAGTGCGGGTTCAGAACGGCTGGTGCCAAGCCCATGAATTGCACCATGGAGGCAATGGCACAAGATCATGTGCCTCCGCAGGTAGCATACATCGGGGGTGGAACATATTGTGTTACCACTGCAGCGCAACACTACCAGCATGGAAACCGTAGCCGGTGTCCGGTGAGTGACAGCAGTTTCTGTTTTAAACCCAGGGCGGAAGTTCAAGTCGCACAACAGCGAATTGTCCCAATCCCTGAACTATCCACAGTTCATCTTACTGTAAAAGAGAACTTCACCGACCTGCAGCGATTCGTCGCGCATTTCGGATACCTCATTCCCCCTCTCCCTGAACACCTCACCAAGCTTTTAAAAGCCGTCGCGGTATCGCAAAAACATTTTTACACCCTAGAACAGAAGACTGTCGAGATAGGGACAGAAATTCTGGACATAGTAATTCCACCATGGTGGAATCTGTTCACCAACATTGAAGTGCCTTCCTGGATTAGAATAGCCTCCCACATTTTAGTTGTATGCCAAGTGTTTATTGTGGTATACTTATTGGTCGTGCATTGTAAGAGAGGCAAACGCCTCACCAAGAACGAAAACACGGGAGAGTGGCGAGAACGTTACGTGCGCGTGCACGATGAAAGCACCGTGTAATCAGACAAAATGGCGTCACTCCCGTTTTCCACGTGCGCCTCGGAAGTGTTGTAATCGATCGTGATTTTCCTCAGAAACTGTAATTAAGTTTGGAACTCTACATGTTTAAGAGTTGGTTTTGATTATTTTTTGTTTGGTGTTGTTGAATATGATTGTTTGTTTTTTTTTGTTGTTTTCTTTTTCCTTGAATAAAAAATATGCATATGCAGGTGGTGCGAGAGGCATCGGCCTGGTTACACCTGGAAGGAAAAACAAGTGGTGTAAGTTAAAGGCAAATGCTGCCTGCGGTGTTATAAGAATGTAGTTTTTCCTGGGAAATAAGGACGACACAGAGACCCTAGATAGTTTTAAGTTATGGGAATTTATAGATGTGGAGAATCGAGATAATATTGCTCACCACAATATTTTTGATACGATAAGCGGAGTTATTCGCATCAACTGGAGGGACTGTAGAATTCGCAAAATTATCGCGATTTTATAAAATAAGAAGGAGACATATAGTTTCGTACAAACAGCTTTATTTCAGCAGAATGCTGTCAGGTTTTCAAAGTGGACACAAACAGCCTGTAAAATGGCCGCCACGCCTCGTGGCAGAATGTTCTAGACTTTTCAATGAGCAGACAAGATGGCGTTCCAATAAACATTTGTGCGAGATCGGACAAGACTCAGCACATTTGAGATAATTCACAGGACATAATGGGTTTGCATTTTACACATAAATACTGGAATCGGTCTCCCAGGTGCAAATAAGGGCTATTGTACCGAGCGATCAAGAACCCATCCAAAGACATTAATATGCAAAATCCCCACGACTCTACGATGAGAGAGCCGTTTGCGGGTAGTTACAGAAAACATTTGGAAGCCCCAAAACCCCTCCAGGGAGAATACTGACCGGTTCCACAATGGGAGAAGTATTAACGGGTACTCAGACAGTTACAAGTATCACCGAAACCCATTAAAACGGAGATCACCCTATACAAGAAGTTTGAGCGCCAAAACCCTGACAAAAGAAAGACATTAAGATTGGGCGGGAAAAGAGGAATTACAGCACTATAACTGTAAGGTACAACCGTCCATCTGTCTCTTGGATCTTGACTCTTGACTGCTGTCTCTCTTGCTGCTCGACTTGCTGGAAGACTATTGAACTTTGTGATCCGCCAGGATCAACCTCGTGGCTTGCCGCGAAGATCTGTGAAGAACTGGGCTGTGAAGCCTTGAAACGGGCACACCATCCCGAGAAGTCGGTAAACGGTGTTGGAACCGAAGGCCCGAGATGAGATGAGAAGAGAAGAAGACGACAATACGTATCGCCACGGTCAGTAAGCCCCGACCGCGCCTGTAGGTCGAATAAACACTTTCCTTGCCCAGGAAGACCATTCTTTGAGTTTTACAAACTGGTGAGGGCACAGGAAGACCATTCTTCGAGTTTTATCGCATCGGTGTGAGGGCACAGGAAGACTATTTTTTGAGTCGTGTCGGAACTCCGAGGACAACACAGATCTTCATGACAGCAGACGGTCCAGCCTGCTAGCCGGAGCAGAAACGAGTAAACAAGTGGGGTACAGAGACCCCTGATCAACACGTGGGTGGTCAGGTGCTGCGGGAAAAACATCCGATCAGAGTTTCGGAATTCTCCGAGTTATCATGAGTGGTGAGCATGAGTCTCGATCCTACAAATCTAGTTTAGGACAGGTATTGATAGGGGAGGGTTTAAGTTTTAAGGATAAATGTAATGTGTGCCCCCTTTTACGATGTGTCGTGCGCTCCTCGTTTCCCTAAAATTAGTTACATAACTGCGTGTAAGATTGTACTGTCATTAATCTGTGCTTATAACATGTATTTCGTAATCTTGAATAATATGCAATAAAGATTTTCCATTTCGCACTATTCAACCGGGTCCACCTGAGTTTTCTCTGCATTATTGCTCTCGCACCAAAGTCCAGTGTCAGAACCGTAAGGGCGAGTGGGTCGAACCACTCACAGGTGTCTAGTGGTACCAGGCTGGCTGGAGACCAGAACAGGCAACAAGGCCTAACCCCGCACTAGCACCCAGGCTAAGCACAGAGCCACAGGTCTCACCCCTTACAAGTGGGAGCTATACTCTATCTAACCCGTGCTGTACCTGCCCTGGGAGTGTTTGATGGGACAGTGTAGAGGGAGCTTTACTCTGTATCTAACCCGTGCTGTACCTGCCCTGTGAGTGTTTGATGGGACAGTGTAGTGTGAGCTTTACTCTGTATCTACTCCGTGCTGTACCAGCCCTGGGAGTGTTTGATGGGACAGTATAGTGGGGGCTTTATTCTGTGTCTAATCCGTGCTGTGCCAGCCCTTGAGCGTTTGATGGGAGATTGCAGAGCAAGCTTTACTCTGTATCTAACCCGTGCTGTAACTGCCCTGGGAGTGCTTGATGGGACAGTGTAGAGGGAGCTTTACTCTGTATCTAAACCATGCTGTACCTGCCCTGGGAGTGTTTGATGTGAGAGTGTAGAGGGAGCTTTAATCTGTATCAAACCCGTGCTGTACCAGCCATTGCTGTGTTTGATGGGACAGTATAGAGGCAGCTTTACTCTGTATCTAATCCGTGCTGTACCAGCCCTCGGAGTGTTTGATGGGATAGTGTCGATGGAGTTTTACTCTGTATCTAACCCATGCTGTACCTGCCCGGGAAGTGTTTGATGTGACAGTGTAGAGGGAGCTTTACTCTGTATCTAACCCGTGCTATACCTGCCCTGGGACTGTTTGATGGGACAGTGTAGAGGGAGCTTTACTCTGTATCTAACCCGTGCTGTACCTGCCCTGGGAGTGTTTGATGGGACAGTGTAGAAGCAGCTTTACTCTGTATCTAACCCGTGCTGTACCTGCCCTGGGAATGTTTGATGGGACAGTGTAGAAGCAGCTTTACTCTGTATCTAACCCGTGCTGTACCTGCCCTGGGAGTGTTTGATGGGACAGTTTAGTGGGAGCTTTACTCTGTATCTGAACCATGTTGTACCTGCCCTGGGAGTGTTTGATGGGACAGTGTAGAGGGAGCTTTACTCTGTATCTAACCCGTGCTGTACCTGCCCTGGGAGTGTTTGATGGGACAGTGTAGAGGGAGCTTTACTCTGTATCTAACCCGTGCTGTACCTGCCCTGGGAGTGTTTGATGGGACAGTGTCGAGGGAGCTTTACTCTGTATCTAACCCGTGCTGTACCTGCCCTGGGAGTGTTTGATGGGACAGTGTAGAGGGAGCTTTACTCTGTATCTAACCCGTGCTGTACCTGCCCTGGAGTGTTTGATGGGACAGTGTAGAGGGAGCTTTACTCTGTATCTAACCAGTGCTGTACCTGCCCTGGGAGTGTTTGATGGGACAGTGTAGAGGGAGCTTTACTCTGTATCTAACCTGTCTGTACCTGCCCTGTGAGTGTTTGATGGGACAGTGTAGAGGGAGCTTTACTCTGTATCTAACCCGTGCTGTACCTGCCCTGGGAGTGTTTGATGGGACAGTGTAGAGGGAGCTTTACTCTGTATCTAACCCGTGCTGTACCTACCCTGGGAGTGATAGATGGGACAGTGTAGAGGGAGCTTTAATCTGTATCAAACCCGTGCTGTACCAGCCATTGCTGTGTTTGATGGGATAGTGTCGATGGAGTTTTACTCTGTATCTAACCCGTGCTGTACCTGCCCTGGGAGTGTTTGATGGGACAGTGTAGAGGGAGCTTTACTCTGTATCTAACCCGTGCTGTACCTGCCCTGGGAGTGTTTGATGGGACAGTGTAGAGGGAGCTTTACTCTGTATCTAACCCGTGCTGCACCTACCCTGGGAGTGTTTGATGGGACAGTGTAGAGGGAGCTTCACTCTGCATGTAACCTGTGCTATACCTGCCCTGGGAGTGTTTGATGGGACAGTGTAGAGGGAGCTTTACTCTGTATCTAACCCGTGCTGTACCTGCCCTGCGAGAGTTTGATGGGACAGTGCAGAGGGAGCTTTACTCTGTATCTAACGCTTGCTGTATCTGCACTGGAAGTGTTTGATGGGACAGTATAGAGCGAGCTTTACTCTGTATATAACCCGTGCTGTACCTACCCTGGGAGTGTTTGGTGGGACAATGTAGAGGGAGCTTTACTCTGTATCTAACACATGCTGTACCTGCCCTAGGAGTGTTTGATGGGAAAGTATAGAGGGAGCTTTACTCTGGATCTAACCCACGCTGTATCTGCCCTGTGAGTGTTTGATGGGACAGTACAGAGCGAGTTTTACTCTGTATCTAACCCGTGCTGTACCTGCCCTGGGAGTGTTTGATGGGACAGTGTTGGGGGAGCTCTGCTCTAAATCTAACCCATGCTGTACCTGCCCCAGGAGTGTTTGATGGGACAATGTAGAGGGAGCTTTACTCTCTATTTAACCCGTGTTGTACCTAACCTGGGAGTGTTTGATGGGACAGTGTAGAGGGAGCTTGTCTCTGTATCTAACCTGTGCTGTACCTGCCCTGGGAGTGTTTGATGGGACAGTGTAGCGGGAGATTTACTCTGTATCTAACCCGTGCTGTACCTGTACTGGGAGTGTTTGATGGGACAGTGTAAAGGGGGCTTTACTCTGTATCTAACCCGTGCGGTACCTGCCCTGGGAGTGTTTGATGGGACAGTGTAGAGGGAGCTTTACTCTGTATCTAATCCGTGCTGTACCTGCCCTGTGAGTGTTTGATGGGACATTATAGAGCGAGTTTTACGATGTATCTAACCCGTGCTGTAGCTGCCCTGGGAGTGTATGATGGGACAGTGTAGCGGGAGCTTTACTCTGTATTTAACGCTTGCTGTACCTGCCCCGGGAGTGTTTGATGGGATAATGTCGATGGAGTTTTACTCTGTATCTAACCCGTGCTGTACCGGCCCTGGGAGTGTTTGATGGGACAGTGTAGAGGGAGCTTTACTGTGTATCTAACTCCGTACTGTACCTTCCCTGGGAGCGTTTGATGGGACAGTGCAGAGGGAGCTTTAATCTGTATTTAACCCGTGCTGTACCTGCCCTGGAAGTGTTTGATGGGACAGTGTAGAGGGAGCTTTACACTGTATCTAACGCTTGCTATACGTGCCCTGGGAGTGTTTGATGGGGCAGTGTAGAGGTAGCTTTAATTGGTATCTAACTCATGCTGTCCCTCCCCTGGGAGTGTTTGATGGGACAGTGTAGAGGGAGATTTACTCTGTATCTAACCGAAGCTGTACCTGCCCTGGGAGTGTTTGATGGGACAGTGTCGCGGGAGCTTTACTCTGTATCTAACCCGTGCTGTACCTGCCCTGGGAGTGTTTGATGGGAGAGTGTAGCGGGAGCATTACTCTGTGTCTGACCCGTGCTGTACCTGCCCTGGGAGTGTTTGATGGGACAGTGTAGAGGGAGCTTTACTCTGTATCTAACCCGTGCTGTACCTGCCCTAGGAGTGTTTGGCGGGACAGTGTATAGGGAGCTTTACTCTGTATCTAACGCTTGCTATACCTGCACTGGGAGTGTTTGATGGGGCAGTTTAGAGGGAGCTTTACTCTGTATCTAACCGGTGCTGTACCTGCCCGGTAGTGTTTGATGGGACAGTGTAGAGGGAGCTTTACTCTGTATCTAACCCGTGCTGTACCTGCCCTGGGAGTGTTTGATGGGACAGTGCAGTGGAGCTTAACTCTGTATCTAACCCGTGCTGTACCTGCCCTGGGAGTGTTTGATGGGACAGTGCAGAGAGAGCTTTACTCTGTATCTAAGCCGTGCTGTACCTGCCCTGGAGTGTTTGATGGGACAGTGTAGAGGGAGCTTTACTCTGTATCTAACCCGTGCTGTACCTGCCCTGGGAGTGTTTGATGGGACAGTGTAGAGGAGCTTTACTCTGTATCTAACCCGTGCTGTACCTGCCCTGGGAGTGTTTGATGGGACAGTGTAGAGGAGCTTTACTCTGTATCTAACCCGTGCTGTACCTGCCCTGGGACTGTTTGATGGGACAGTGTAGAGGGAGCTTTACTCTGTATCTAACCCGTGCTGTACCTGCCCTGGGAGTGTTTGATGGGACAGTGTAGAAGCAGCTTTACTCTGTATCTAACCCGTGCTGTACCTGCCCTGGGAGTGTTTGATGGGACAGTGTAGTGGGAGCTTTACTCTGTATCTGAACCATGTTGTACCTGCCCTGGGAGTGTTTGATGGGACAGTGTAAAGGGAACTTTACTCTGTATCTAACCCGTGCTGTACCTGCCCTGGGAGTGTTTGATGGGACAGTGTAGAGGGAGCTTTACTCTGTATCTAACCCGTGCTGTACCTGCCCTGGGAGTGCTTGATGGGACAGTGTAGAGGGAGCTTTACTCTGTATCTAACCCGTGCTGTATCTGCCCTGGGAGTGATTGATGGGACAGTGTAGAGGGAGCTTTACTCTGTATCTAACCCGTGCTGTACCTGCCCTGGGAGTGTTTGATGGGACAGTGCAGTGGGAGCTATACTCTATCTAACCCGTGCTGTACCTGCCCTGGGAGTGTTTGATGGGACAGTGCAGAGGGAGCTTTAATCTGTATCTAACCCGTGCTGTACCTGCCCTGTCAGTGTTTGATGGGACAGTGTAGAGTGAGCTTTACTCTGTATCTACTCAGTGCTGTACCAGCCCTGTGAGTGTTTGATGGGACAGTGTCGAGGGAGCTTTACTCTGTATCTAACATGTCCTGTACTTAACCTGTGAGTGTTTGGTGGGACAATTTTGAGGGAGCTTCACTCTGTATCGAACCCGTGCTGTACCTGCCCTGGGAGTGTTTGATGGGGACCGTGTAGTGGGAGCTTTACTCTGTATCTAACCCGTGCTGTACCTACCCTGGGAGTGATAGATGGGACAGTGTAGAGGGAGCTTTAATCTGTATCAAACCCGTGCTGTACCAGCCATTGCTGTGTTTGATGGGATAGTGTCGATGGAGTTTTACTCTGTATCTAACCCGTGCTGTACCTGCCCTGGGAGTGTTTGATGGGACAGTGTAGAGGGAGCTTTACTCTGTATCTAACCCGTGCTGTACCTGCCCTGGGAGTGTTTGATGGGACAGTGTCGAGGGAGCTTTACTCTGTATCTAACCCGTGCTGCACCTACCCTGGGAGTGTTTGATGGGACAGTGTAGAGGGAGCTTCACTCTGCATGTAACCTGTGCTGTACCTGCCCTGGGAGTGTTTGATGGGACAGTGTAGAGGGAGCTTTACTCTGTATCTAACCCGTGCTGTACCTGCCCTGCGAGAGTTTGATGGGACAGTGCAGAGGGAGCTTTACTCTGTATCTAACGCTTGCTGTATCTGCACTGGAAGTGTTTGATGGGACAGTATAGAGCGAGCTTTACTCTGTATATAACCCGTGCTGTACCTACCCTGGGAGTGTTTGGTGGGACAATGTAGAGGGAGCTTTACTCTGTATCTAACACATGCTGTACCTGCCCTAGGAGTGTTTGATGGGAAAGTATAGAGGGAGCTTTACTCTGGATCTAACCCGCGCTGTATCTGCCCTGTGAGTGTTTGATGGGACAGTACAGAGCGAGTTTTACTCTGTATCTAACCCGTGCTGTACCTGCCCTGGGAGTGTTTGATGGGACAGTGTTGGGGGAGCTCTGCTCTAAATCTAACCCATGCTGTACCTGCCCCAGGAGTGTTTGATGGGACAATGTAGAGGGAGCTTTACTCTCTATTTAACCCGTGTTGTACCTAACCTGGGAGTGTTTGATGGGACAGTGTAGAGGGAGCTTGACTCTGTATCTAACCTGTGCTGTACCTGCCCTGGGAGTGTTTGATGGGACAGTGTAGCGGGAGATTTACTCTGTATCTAACCCGTGCTGTACCTGTACTGGGAGTGTTTGATGGGACAGTGTAAAGGGGGCTTTACTCTGTATCTAACCCGTGCGGTACCTGCCCTGGGAGTGTTTGATGGGACAGTGTAGAGGGAGCTTTACTCTGTATCTAATCCGTGCTGTACCTGCCCTGTGAGTGTTTGATGGGACATTATAGAGCGAGTTTTACGATGTATCTAACCCGTGCTGTAGCTGCCCTGGGAGTGTATGATGGGACAGTGTAGAGGGAGCTTTACTCTGTATTTAACCCTTGCTGTACCTGCCCCGGGAGTGTTTGATGGGATAATGTCGATGGAGTTTTACTCTGTATCTAACCCGTGCTGTACCGGCCCTGGGAGTGTTTGATGGGACAGTGTAGAGGGAGCTTTACTGTGTATCTAACTCCGTACTGTACCTTCCCTGGGAGCGTTTGATGGGACAGTGCAGAGGGAGCTTTACTCTGTATTTAACCCGTGCTGTACCTGCCCTGGAAGTGTTTGATGGGACAGTGTAGAGGGAGCTTTACACTGTATCTAACGCTTGCTATACGTGCCCTGGGAGTGTTTGATGGGGCAGTGTAGAGGTAGCTTTAATTGGTATCTAACTCATGCTGTCCCTCCCCTGGGAGTGTTTGATGGGACAGTGTAGAGGGAGATTTACTCTGTATCTAACCGAAGCTGTACCTGCCCTGGGAGTGTTTGATGGGAGAGTGTAGCGGGAGCATTACTCTGTTTCTGACCCGTGCTGTACCTGCCCTGGGAGTGTTTGATGGGACAGTGTATAGGGAGCTTTACTCTGTGTCTAACCCGTACTGTACATGCCCTGGGAGTGTTTGATGGGACAGTGTAGAGGGAGCTTTACTCTGTATCTAACCCGTACTGTACCTGATCTGGCAGTCTTTGATGGGACAGTGTAGAGAAATTTTACTCTGTATCTAACCCGTGCTGTACCTGCCCTAGGAGTGTTTGACGGGACAGTGTATAGGGAGCTTTACTCTGTATCTAACGCTTGCTATACCTGCACTGGGAGTGTTTGATGGGGCAGTGTAGAGGGAGCTTTACTCTGTATCTAACCGGTACTGTACCTGCCCCGGTAGCGTTTGATGGGACAGTGTAGAGGGAGCTTTAATCGGTATCTAACCCGTGCTGTACCTGCCCTGGGAGTGTTTGATGGGACAGTGCAGTGGAAGCTTAACTCTCTATCCGACCCGTGCTGTGCCTGCCATGGGAGTGTTTGATGGGACAGTGCAGAGGAGCTTTACTCTGTATCTAAGCCGTGCTGTACCTGCCCTGGCAGTGTTTGATGGGACAGTGTAGAGGGAGCTTTACTCTGTATCTAACCCGTGCTGTACCTGCCCTGGGAGTGTTTGATGGGACAGTGGAGAGGGAGCTTTACTCTGTATCAAACCCATGCTGTACCTGCCCTGGGAGTGTTTGATGGGACAGTGTAGAGGGAGCTTTACTCTGTATCTAACCCGTGCTGTACCTGCCCTGGGAGTGTTTGATGGGACAGTGTAGAGGAGCTTTACTCTGTATCTAACCCATACTGTCCCTGCCCTGGGAGTGTTTGATTGGACAGTGTAGAGGGAGCTTTACTCTGTATCTAACCCTTGCTATACCTGCACTGGGAGTGTTTGATGGGACAGCATAGAGGGAGCTTTACTCTGTATCTAACCCGTGCTGTACCTGCCCTGGGAGTGTTTGATGGGACAGTGTAGAGGGAGCTATACTCTGTATCTAACCTGTGCTGTAACTGCCCTGGGAGAGTTTGATGGGACAGTGCAGAGGAGCTTTACTCTGTATCTAACCCGTGCTGTACCTGCCCTGGGAGTGTTTGATGGACAGTGTAGAGGGAGCTTTACTCTGTATCTAACCCGTGTTGTACCTGCCCTGGGAGTGTTTGATGGGACAGTGTAGAGGGAGCTTTACTCTGTATCTAACCCGTGCTGTACCTGCCCTGGGAGAGTTTGATGGGACAGTGTAAAGGGAGCTTTACTCTGTATCTAACCCGTGCTGTACCTGCCCTGGGAGTGTTTGATGGGACAGTGTAGAGGGCGCTTTACTCTGTATCTAAACCGTGCTGTACCTGCCCTGTGAGTGTTTGATGGGATAGTGTCAAGTGAGCTTTACTCCGTATCAAACCTGTGCTGTACCTGCCCTGGGAGTGTTTGATGGGACAGTGTAGAGGGGGCTTTACTCTGTATCTAACCCGTGCTGTACCTGCCCTAGGAGTGTTTGATGGGACACTACAGAGCGAGTTTTACGATGTATCTAACCCATGCTGTAACTGCCCTGGGAGTGTTTGATGGGACAGTGTAGAGGGAGCTTCACTCTGTCTGTAACCTGTGCTGTATCTGCCCTGGGAGTGTTTGATGGGACAGTGTAGAGGGGGCTTTACTCTGTATCTAACCCGTGCTGTACCTGCCCTGGGAGTGTTTGATGGGATAGTGTAAAGGGAGCTTTACTCTGTATCTAACCCGTGCTGTACCTGCCCTGGGAGTGTTTCATGGGACAGTGTAGAGGGAGGTTTGCTCTGTATTTAAGCCGTGCTGTACCTGCACTGGGAGTGTTTGATGGGACAGTGTAGAGGGAGCTTTACTCTGTATCTAACCCGTGCTGTACCTGCCCTGGGAGTGTTTGATGGGACAGTACAGTGCGAGTTTTACTCTGTATCTAACCTGTGCTGTACCTGCCCTGGGAGTGTTTGATGGGACAGTGTAGAGGGAGCTTTACTCTAAATCTAACCCATGCTGTACCTGCCCTGGGAGTGTTTGATGGAACAGTGTAGAAGGAGCTTTACTCTGTATCTAGCCCGTGCTGTAGCTGCCCTGGGTGTGTTTGATGGGACAGTGCAGAGGGAGCTTTTCTCTGTATCTAACCCGTGCTGTACCTGCCCTGGGAGTGTTTGATGGGACAGTGTAGAGGGAGCTTTACGCTGTAACTAACCCCGTACTGTAGCTGCCCTGGGAGTGTTTGATGGGACAGTGTACAGGGAGCTTTACTCTGGAACTAACCCCTGCGGCACCAGCCCTGGGAGTGTTTGATGGGATCGTGTCGATGGAGTTTTGCTCTGTCTCTAACCCGTGCTGTACCTACCCTGGGAGAGTTTGATGGGACAGTGTAGAGGGTGCTTTATTCTGTATCTAACCCGTGCTGCACCTGCCCGGGGAGTATTTGATGGGAAGTGTAGAGGAATATTTGCTCTGTATTTAACCCGTGCTGTAGCTGCCCTGGGTGTGTTTGATGGGACAGTGTAGTGGGAGCTTTTCTCTGTATCTAACCCGTGCTGTGCCTGCCCTGGGAGTGTTTGATGGGACAGTATAGAGGGAGCTTTACTCTGTATCTAACCCGTGCTGTATCTGCCCTGGGAGTGTTTGATGGGATAGTGTAAAGGGAGCTTTACTCTGTATCTAACCCGTGCTGTACCTGCCCTGGGAGTGTTTGATTGGACAGAGTTGAGGGAGCTTTACTCTGTATCAAACCCGTGCTGTACCTGCCCGGGGTGTATTTGATGGGACAGTGCAGAGGAATCCTTGCTTTGTATTTAACCCGTGCTGTAGCTGCCCTGGGAGAGTTTGATGGGACAGTATAGAGGGAGCTTTACTCTGTATCTAACCCGTGCTGTACCTGCCCGGGGAGTGTTTGATGGGACAGTGTAGTGGGAGCTTTACTCTGTATCTAACCCCTGCTGCACCTGCCCGGGGAGTATTTGATGGGATCGTGTCGATGGCGTTTTACTCTGTCTCTAACCCGTGCTGTACCTGCCCAGGGAGTGTTTGATGGGACAGTGTAGAGGGAGCTTTACTCTGTATCTAAACCGTGCTGTACCTGCCCTGGAAGTGTTTGATGGGACAGTGTAGAGGGCTCATGGGGTTGGGGGTAATATAGCAGCATGGATAGAGGATTGGTTAATGGACAGAAAACAGAGAGTAGGGATAAACAGATCTTTTTCAGGTTGGCAGGCTGTAACTAGTGGAGTTCCGCAAGGATCAGTGCTGGGGTCTCAGCTATTTACAATCTATATTAATGACCTAGATGAAGGGACTGAGTGTAATGTATCCAAGTTTGCTGATGATACAAATCTAGGTGGGACAGTAAGCTGTGAGGAGAACACAAAGAGTCTGCAAAGGGATATAGATAGACTAAGTGAGTGAGCAGTAAGGTGGCAGATGAAGTATAATGCAGGGAAATGTGAGGTTATTCACTTTGGTAGGAAGAATAGAAAAACAGAATATTTTTTAAATGGTGAGAAACTTTCAAATGTTGGTGTTCAGAGAGATTTGGGTGTCCTCGTGCAAGAAACACAGAAAGCTAGCATGCAGGTACAGCAAACAATAAGGAAGGCAAATGGCATGTTGGCCTTTATTGCAAGGGGGTTGGAGTATAAGAGTAAGGAAGTCTTGCTACAATTGTACAGGGCCTTGCTGAAACCACACCTGGAGTACTGTGCACAGTTTTGGTCTCCTTATCTAAGGAAGGATATACTTGCCTTGGAGGCGGTGCAACGAAGGTTCACGAGATTGATTCCTGGGATGAGAGGGCTGTCCTGTGATGAGAGATTGTGTAGAATGGGCCTAGACTCTCTGGAGTTTAGAAGAATGAGAGGTGATCTCATTGAAGCATACAAGATTCTGAAGGGGATTGACAGGGTAGATGCTGAGAGGTTGTTTCCCCTGGCTGGAGTGTCTACAACTAGGGGGCATAGTCTCAGGATAAGGGGTCGGCCATTTAAGACTGAGATGAGGAGGAATTTCTTCACTCAGAGGGCTGTGAATCTTTGGAATTCTCTACTCCAGAGGGCTGTGAATGTTCAGTCTTTGAGTATATTCAAGGCTGAGATAGATAGATTTTTGGACTCTAGGGGAATCAAGGGATATGGAGATCGGGTGGGAAAGTGGTGTTGAGGTCGATGATTAGCCATGATCTTATTGAATGGCGGAGCAGGCTCGAGGGGCCGTGTGACCGACTCCTGCTCTTATTTCTTATGTTCTTATGTTCTTCTCTGCTGGGTTTTGGCAGAAATCGAGGAAAAAACAGCTGGAAATTCCCTGATCTGTGATTTACAAGGACACTTTCCCTGGTGCATAAGAAATAGGAGCTGGAGTCGGCCATTCGGCCCCTCGAGCCTGTTCCGCCATTCAATAAGATCATGGTTGATCTGATCTTGGCCTCAACTCCACTTTCCTGCCTGCTCCCCATAATCCTTGATTCCCCTGTTTTTAAAAAATCTGTCCATCTCCACCTTAAATATATTCAATGACCCAGCCTCCACAGCTCTCTGGGGTAGAGAATTCCACAGATTCACGACCCTCAGAGAAGAAATTCCTCCTCATCTCCGTTTTAAATGGGTGGCCCCTTATTCTGAAACTATGCCCCCTCGTTCTAGATTCCCCCATGAGGGGAAACATCCTCCCTGCATCGACCCTGTCAAGCCCCCTCAGAATCTTATGTTTCAATAAGATCACCTCATTCTTCTAAACTCCAATGAGTATCGGCCCAACCTGCTCAACCTTTCCTCATAAGACAACCCCTTCAACTGAAGAATCAACCTCGTGAAGCTTCTCTGAACTGCCTCCAATGCAAGTCTATCCCTCCTTCAATAAGGAGAGTGAAACTGTCCGCAGTACTCCAGGTGTGGTCTCACTAACACCCTGTGCAGTGGTTCCCAGCAGTTACTTTTCTTCAGTAATGTTCTCTGTCACAATGTTCTGACGAAAGGTCATCAACCTGAAACGTTAACTCTGTTTCTCTCTTCACAGATGCTGCCTGACCTGCTGAGTATCTCCAGCATTTTCTGTTTTTATTTCTCTATCACTGAACTGCCCCCTGCTGTTAATGATGTCATCTCTTATAGTTTCACAATTCTAGGTATAAACATCACACATGAAAATCTAATCTATTCTGTTACTCACTCTGGTTTAAGCTGATATTGTGGTTAGTAACAGACAGAACCTGTTCTTTCCCCTGATCTGATTACAGACTCCAACATGTCGATTCAGTGAATAGAATGTCTTTTCAGTGTTGCCATGGTGACCTGTCTGCAGTGAAAGGCCTGTTTGAGTTTCGAACTCAGATTAAACTTCTCTCTCCCACAATGCCCATTATATCAGACATTTGATGTCAATGTATTTTATAGAACATAGAACATAGAACAGTACAGCACAGTACAGGCCCTTCGGCCCTCGATGTTGTGCCGAGCATTGTCCGAGACCAAGATCAAGCTATCACACTTTAGCCATGTTATGTTAATATCTCTAAAATCTCTAAAATCTACAGGGAGATCAGATACACAAATCTTTAAAAGTTGGAGGACAAGTTTATAAAGTGGTTTAAAAATGTTACCCGAGGTTTTTTATAAATGGGGCGTAGAAAACAAAACCATCGGTTCGGCTGCAGTTAGAACAAGTTTTGAGCATCTTCCACTAGGAAGGATGTCGGGGCCACAGAGAGGCTGCAGAATCGATTCACTGAGGTTATACCACAGATGAGAAGCTTTAGTTATCAGAGAATCAGAGAATGAAACAGCACAAAAGGTGGCCATTCGGCCCATCATGCTTGTGCCAGCTCTTTGGGAGAGCGATCCAATTAGTCCCACTCCCCTGCTCTTTCCCCATATCCCGGTAAATGTTTTCCCTTCAAATATTTATCCAATTCTCTTTTGAAAGTTACTCTTGAATCTGCTTCCACCGCCCTTTCAGGCAGTGCATTTCAGATCATAATAACTCGCTGGGTAAAGAAATGTTTCCTCATGATGACCTGTCTGCAGTGAAGCGCCTGTTTGAGGTTCGAACTGAGGCGAACTTCTCTTTCCCAGGAGGAGAGACGAGAGAAACTGGGGCACTTCTCATTAGAACAAAGCAGGGTAAGAGATGTGAGCGAGGTGTTTAAACTTGTTCAAGGACACCGACCAAAATATCAGAGACACTCCCTGTCGCTCAGGACCAGTGTCCAGGGGAGAAGCTGATGGGTTTATCATATCATCTTTGGGTTAAATGTTGTGCTCGTGGAGCTGAGCCCCTAGTGTCAGCTTCAAACACTCTCCAGTCGGGTACAGCACGGGTTAGATACAGAGTAAACCCATCAGCTGCTCCCCGACACAGATACTGAGGGACAGGGAGTGTCCGGGACAATGACATTTCTCACTCAACAAGGTATAAATTGATCCTGTACCTCTCCCCATTAATCCTGGGCTCCACACGGGGCGAATCCTGCTCCTGTTTCCCTTCCTGGAACAGCACTGAGCTAAACCCAGCCCATAATGTGCAGGGCTCAGGGAGGTTGGTTGCCGGGCAATGCAGTGATGTCATAAAGCAGGGCCATTCAGCCCAGCTGGTCGTCTCCTTGTCCCTTTAAAGGTGGAGAGCGGAGACACCCTGTCTCAAAACACACCCCACCTGTTCATACTGAGAATCCCCGGGCAAGGCCCAAGGCCCAGAGTGTGGACACACCCCGGGGAAAGAGGAGGAGAGCGGGGACACCCTGTCTCAAAACACACCCCACCTGTTCATACTGAGAATCCCCGGGCAAGGCCCAAGGCCCAGAGTGTGGACACACCCCGAGGAAAAGAGGAGGAGAGCGGGGACACCCTGTCTCAAAACACACCCCACCTGTTCATACTGAGAATCCCCGGGCAAGGCCCAAGGCCCAGAGTGTGGACACACCCCGGGGAAAAGAGGAGGAGAGCGGGGACACCCTGTCTCAAAACACACCCCACCTGTTCATACTGAGAATCCCCGGGCAAGGCCCAAGGCCCAGAGTGTGGACACACCCCGGGGAAAGAGGAGGAGAGCGGGGACACCCTGTCTCAAAACACACCCCACCTGTTCATACTGAGAATCCCCGGGCATGGCCCAAGGCCCAGAGTGTGGACACACCCCGGGGGAAAGAGGAGGAGAGCGGAGACACCCTGTCTCAAAACACACCCCACCTGTTCATACTGAGAATCCCCAGGCAAGGCCCAAGGCCCATAGTGTGGACACACCCCGGGGGAAAGAGGAGGAGAGCGGGGACACCCTGTCTCAACACACACCCCACCTGTTCATACTGAGAATCCCCGGGCAAGGCCCAAGGCCCAGAGTGTGGACACACCCCGGGGGAAAGAGGAGGAGAGCGGAGACACCCTGTCTCAAAACACACCCCACCTGTTCATACTGAGAATCCCCAGGCAAGGCCCAAGGCCCATAGTGTGGAACACACCCCGGGGGAAAGAGGAGGAGAGCGGGGACACCCTGTCTCAAAACACACCCCACCTGTTCATACTGAGAATCCCCGGGCAAGGCCCAAGGCCCAGAGTGTGGACACACCCCGGGGGAAAAGAGGAGGAGAGCGGGGACACCCTGTCTCAAAACACACCCCACCTGTTCATACTGAGAATCCCCGGGCAAGGCCCAAGGCCCAGAGTGTGGACACACCCCGGGGAGAGATGGTGCAGTGTGGGGGGTGAGGGAGGAGTCTGCTCATTCCCGGGGAAGATCAGACAAAGTGCTTTGAGTGGTGGGTCCAGCAGTGAAACTGAAACCAAACCAAAGGGAACAAATGAAGATCCAATCCAAGGGAACAAGCACCGGGACAATGGGGAGAAACCACAACCGGCCCAAAGTTATTCAGTGAGCGAGCATCGCCTGCTTATTGTGAGAGAGCTCCACACTTCCACCATCCTTTGTGTGGAGAAGAGTTTCCAGCTTCTCTCCTGAAGGGCCTGGCTCGGATTTTAAGGTTCTGTCCCCTCGTCCCAGACTCCCCACCAGTGGAAAGAGTTTCTCTCCATCGACCCTCGCAATTGATCCAAAATCCTCAAAACCTCAATCAAATCAGCCTCAACTTTCTATAATCCATGGAATACAAGCTTCATTTCTGTAAACTCTCAATAGTTTAACCCTTGGAGCCCTGGTAACATGCTGGTGAATCTGCACTGCACTCCTTCCAAGGCCAATCTATTCTTTCTAAGGTGCGGGGCCCAGAACGGTCCACAGTGCTCCAGATGTGGTCTAACCAGGGCTTTGTACAGCTGGAGCAAAACTTCCTCCCCTCGATATTCTAGACCTCTAGTCATAAGCATTAACATTTCATTAGTCTTTTAGTTTATATTTATTTTAAAGACTCCCAGGGCAGGTACAGCATGGGTTAGATACAGAGTAAAGCTCCCTCTACACTGTCCCATCAAACACTCCCAGGGCAGGTACAGCACGGGTTAGATACAGAGTAAAGCTCCCTCTACACTGTCCCATCAAACACTCCCAGGGCAGGTACAGCACGGGTTAGATACAGAGTAAAGCTCCCTCTACACTGTCCCATCAAACACTCCCAGGGCAGGTACAGCACGGGTTAGATACAGAGTAAAGCTCCCTCTACACTGTCCCATCAAACACTCCCAGGGCAGGTACAGCACGGGTTAGATACAGAGTAAAGCTCCCTCTACACTGTCCCATCAAACACTCCCAGGGCAGGTACAGCACGGGTTAGATACAGAGTAAAGCTCCCTCTACACTGTCCCATCAAACACTCCCAGGGCAGGTACAGCACGGGTTAGATACAGAGTAAAGCTCCCTCTACACTGTCCCATCAAACACTCCCAGGGCAGGTACAGCACGGGTTAGATACAGAGTAAAGCTCCCTCTACACTGTCCCATCAAACACTCCCAGGGCAGGTACAGCACGGTTAGATACAGAGTAAAGCTCCCTCTACACTGTCCCATCAAACACTCCCAGGGCAGGTACAGCACAGGTTAGATACAGAGTAAAGCTCCCTCTACACTGTCCCATCAAACACTCCAGGGCAGGTACAGCACGGGTTAGATACAGAGTAAAGCTCCCTCTACACTGTCCCATCAAACACTCCCAGGGCAGGTACAGCACGGGTTAGATACAGAGTAAAGCTCCCTCTACACTGTCCCATCAAACACTCCCAGGGCAGGTACAGCACGGGTTAGATACAGAGTAAAGCTCCCTCTGCACTGTCCCATCAAACACTCCCAGGGCAGGTACAGCACGGGTTAGATACAGAGTAAAGCTCCCTCTACACTGTCCCATCAAACACTCCCAGGGCAGGTACAGCACGGGTTAGATACAGAGTAAAGCTCCCTCTACACTGTCCCATCAAACACTCCCAGGGCAGGTACAGCACGGGTTAGATACAGAGTAAAGCTCCCTCTACACTGTCCCATCAAACACTCCCAGGGCAGGTACAGCACGGGTTAGATACAGAGTAAAGCTCCCTCTACACTGTCCCATCAAACACTCCCAGGGAAGGCACAGCACGGGTTAGATGCAGAGTAAAGCTCCCTCTATACTGTCCCATCAAACACTCCCAGGGCAGGTACAGCACGGGTTAGATACAGAGTAAAGCTCCCTCTACATTGTCCCATCAAACACTCCCAGGGTAGGTACAGCACGGGTTAGATACAGAGTAAAGCTCCCTCTACACTGTCCCATCAAACACTCCCAGGGCAGGTACAGCACGGGTTAGATACAGAGTAAAGCTCCCTCTACACTGTCCCATCAAACACTCCAGGGCAGGTACAGCACAGGGTTGGATAGAGAGTAAAGCTCCCTCTACACTGTCCCATCAAACACTCGCAGGGCAGGTGCAGCACGGGTTGATACAGAGTAAAGCTCCCTCTACACTGTCCCATCAAACACTCCCAGGGCAGGTACAGCATGGGTTAGATACAGAGTAAAGCTCCCTCTACACTGTCCCATCAAACACTCCTAGGGCAGGTACAGCACGGGTTAGATACAGAGTAAAGCTCCCTCTACACTGTCCCATCAAACACTGCCAGGGCAGGTACAGCACGGGTTAATTCCGAGTAAAGCTCCCTCTGCACTGTCCGATCAAACACTTCCAGGGCAGGTACAGCACGGGTTAGATACAGAGTAAAGCTCCCTCTACACTGTCCCATCAAACACTACCAGGGCAGGTACAGCACGGGTTAGATACAGAGTAAAGCTCCCTCTACACTGTCCCATCAAACACTCTCAGGGCAGGTACAGCACGGGTTAAATACAGAGTAAAGCTCCCTCTGCACAGTGCCATTAAACACTCCCAGGGCAGGTACAGCATGGGTTAAATACAGAGTAAAGCTCCGTCTACACTGTCCCATCAAACACTCCCAGGGCAGGTACAGCACGGGTGAGATACAGAGTAAAGCTCCCTCTACACTGTCCCATCAAACACTCCCAGGGCAGGTACAGCACGGGTTAGATACAGAGTAAAGCTCCCTCTACACTGTCCCATCAAACACTCCCAGGGCAGGTACAGCACGGGTTAGATACAGAGTAAAGCTCCCTCTACACTGTCCCATCAAACACTCCCAGGGCAGGTACAGCACGGGTTAGATACAGAGTAAAGCTCCCTCTACACTGTCCCATCAAACACTCCCAGGGCAGGTACAGCACGGGTTAGATACAGAGTAAAGCTCCCTCTACACTGTCCCATCAAACACTCCCAGGGCAGGTACAGCACGGGTTAGATACAGAGTAAAGCTCCTCTACACTGTCCCATCAAACACTCCCAGGGCAGGTACAGCACGGGTTAGATACAGAGTAAAGCTCCCTCTACACTGTCCCATCAAACACTCCCAGGGCAGGTACAGCACGGGTTAGATACAGAGTAAAGCTCCCTCTACACTGTCCCATCAAACACTCCCAGGGCAGGTACAGCACGGGTTAGATACAGAGTAAAGCTCCCTCTACACTGTCCCATCAAACACTCCAGGGCAGGTACAGCACGGGTTAGATACAGAGTAAAGCTCCCTCTACACTGTCCCATCAAACACTCCCAGGGCAGGTACAGCACGGGTTAGATACAGAGTAAAGCTCCCTCTACACTGTCCCATCAAACACTCCCAGGGCAGGTACAGCACGGTTAGATACAGAGTAAAGCTCCCTCTACACTGTCCCATCAAACACTCCCAGGGCAGGTACAGCACGGGTTAGATACAGAGTAAAGCTCCCTCTACACTGTCCCATCAAACACTCCCAGGGCAGGTACAGCACGGGTTAGATACAGAGTAAAGCTCCCTCTACACTGTCCCATCAAACACTCCCAGGGCAGGTACAGCACGGGTTAGATACAGAGTAAAGCTCCCTCTACACTGTCCATCAAACACTCCAGGGCAGGTACAGCACGGGTTAGATACAGAGTAAAGCTCCCTCTACACTGTCCATCAAACACTCCCAGGGCAGGTACAGCACGGGTTAGATACAGAGTAAAGCTCCCTCTGCACTGTCCCATCAAACACTCCCAGGGCAGGTACAGCACGGGTTAGATACAGAGTAAAGCTCCCTCTACACTGTCCCATCAAACACTCCCAGGGCAGGTACAGCACGGGTTAGATACAGAGTAAAGCTCCCTCTACACTGTCCCATCAAACACTCCCAGGGCAGGTACAGCACGGGTTAGATACAGAGTAAAGCTCCTCTACACTGTCCATCAAACACTCCCAGGGCAGGTACAGCACGGTTAGATACAGAGTAAAGCTCCCCCTGCATTGTCCCATCAAACACTCCCAGGGCAGGTACAGCACGGGTTAGATACAGAGTAAAGCTCCCTCTGCACTGTCCCATCAAACACTCCCAGGGCAGGTACAGCACGGGTTAGATACAGAGTAAAGCTCCCTCTACACTGTCCCATCAAACACTCCCAGGGCAGGTACAGCATGGGTAAGATACAGAGTAATGCTCCCTCGACACTGTCTCCATCAAACACTCCCAGGGCAGGTACAGTACGGGGTTAGAAACAGAGTTAAGCTCCCTCTACACTGTCCCATCAAACACTACCAGGGCAGGTACAGCACGGGTTAGATACAGAGTAAAGCTCCCTCTACATTGTCCCATCAAACACTCCCAGGGCAGGTACAGCACGGGTGAGATACAGAGTAAAGCTCCCTCTACACTGTCCCATCAAACACTCCCAGGGCATGTACAGCACGGGTTAGATACAGAGTAAAGCTCCCTCGACACTGTCGCATGAAACACTCCCAGGGCAGGTACAGCAGGGGTTAGATACAGAGTAAAGCTCCCTCTACACTGTCCCATCAAACACTCCAAGGGCAGCTACAGCATGGGTGAGATACAGAGTAAAGCATCCTCTGCACTGTCCCATCAAACACTCCCAGGGCAGGTACAGCATGGGATAAATACAGAGTAAAGCTCCCTCTACACTGTCCCATCAAACACTCCCAGGGCAGGTACTGCACAGGGTTAGATACAGAGTAAAACTCCCTCTACATTGTCCCACCAAACACTCCAGGGTAGGTACAGCACGGGTTAGATACAGAGTAAAGCTCCCTCTACACTGTCCCATCAAACACTCCCAGGGCAGGTACAGCACGGGTAAGATACAGAGTAAAGCTCCCTCTACACTGTCCCATCAAACACTCCCAGGGCAGGTACAGCATGGGTTAGATACAGAGTAAAGCTCCCTCTACACTGTCCCATCAAACACTCCTAGGGCAGGTACAGCACAGGTTAGATACAGAGTAAAGCTCCCTCTGCACTGTCCCATCAAACACTCCCAGGGCAGGTACAGCATGGGTTAGATACAGAGTAAAGCTCCCTCTACACTGTCCCATCAAACACTCCCAGGGCAGGTACAGCACGGGTTAGATACAGAGTAAAGCTCCCTCTGCACTGTCCCATCAAACACTCCCAGGGCATGTACAGCACGGGTTAGATACAGAGTAAAGCTCCCTCTACACTGTCCCATCAAACACTCCCAGTGCATGTACAGCACGGGTTAGATACAGAGTAAAGCTCCCTCTACACTGTCCCATCAAACACTCCCAGGGCAGGTACAGCACGGGTTAGATACAGAGTAAAGCTCCCTCTACACTGTCCCATCAAACACTCCCAGGGCAGGTACAGCACGGGTTAGATACAGAGTAAAGCTCCCTCTACACTGTCCCATCAAACACTCCAGGGCAGGTACAGCACGGGTTAGATACAGAGTAAAGCTCCCTCTACACTGTCCCATCAAACACTCCAGGGCAGGTACAGCACGGGTTAGATACAGAGTAAAGCTCCCTCTACACTGTCCCATCAAACACTCCCAGGGCAGGTACAGCACGGGTTAGATACAGAGTAAAGCTCCCTCTACACTGTCCCATCAAACACTCCAGGGCAGGTACAGCACGGGTTAGATACAGAGTAAAGCTCCCTCTGCACTGTCCCATCAAACACTCCCAGGGCAGGTACAGCACGGGTTAGATACAGAGTAAAGCTCCCTCTACACTATCCCATCAAACACTCCTTGGGCAGGTACAGCACGGGTTAGATACAGAGTAAAGCTCCCTCTACATTGTCCCACCAAACACTCCCAGGGTAGGTACAGCACGGGTTAGATACAGAGTAAAGCTCCCTCTACACTGTCCCATCAAACACTCCCAGGGCAGGTACAGCACGGGTTAGATACAGAGTAAAGCTCCCTCTGTACTGTCCCATCAAACACTCCTAGGGCAGGTACAGCACGGGTTGATACAGAGTAAAGCTCCCTCTACACTGTCCCATCAAACACTCCCAGGGCAGGTACAGCACGGGTTAGATACAGAGTAAAGCTCCCTCTGCACTGTCCCATCAAACACTCCCAGGGCAGGTACAGCACGGGTTAAATACAGAGTAAAGCTCCCTCTACACTGTCCCATCAAACACTCCCAGGGCAGGTACAGCATGGGTTAGATACAGAGTAAAGCTCCCTCTACACTGTCCCATCAAACACTCCCAGGGCAGGTACAGCACGGGTTAGATGCAGAGTAAAGCTCCCTCTGTACTGTCCCATCAAACACTCCCAGGGCAGGTACAGCATGGGTTAGATACAGAGCAAAGCTCCCTCTACACTGACCCAACAAACACTCCCAGAGCATGTCCAGCACGGGTTAGATACAGACTAAAGCTCCTTCTACACTGTCCCATCAAACACTCCCAGGGCATGTATAGCACGTGTTTGACGCAGACTAAAGCTCGCTCTATACTGTCCCATCAAACACTCCTCGGGCAGGGACAGCACGGGTTCGATACAGAGTAAAGCTCGCTCTATACTGTCCCATCATACACTCCCAGGGCAGGTACAGCAGGGTTAGTTACAGAGTAAAACTCCCTCGACACGGTCCCATCAAACACTCCCAGGGCAGGCACAGCATGGGTAAGATACAGAGTAAAGCTCCCTCTGCACTGTCCCATCAAACACTGCCAGGGCAGGTACAGCACGGGTTAATACAGAGTAAAGCTCCCTCTACACTGTCCCATCAAACACTCCCAGGGCAGGTACAGCACGGGTTAGATACAGAGTAAAGCTCCCTCTACACTGTCCCATCAAACACTCCCAGGGCAGGTACAGCACGGGTTAGATACAGAGTAAAGCTCCCTCTACACTGTCCCATCAAACACTCCCAGGGCAGGTACAGCACGGGTTAGATACAGAGTAAAGCTCCCTCTACATTGTCCCATCAAACACTCCCAGGGCAGGTACAGCACGGGTGAGATACAGAGTAAAGCTCCCTCTACACTGTCCCATCAAACACTCCCAGGGCATGTACAGCACGGGTTAGATACAGAGTAAAGCTCCCTCGACACTGTCGCATGAAACACTCCCAGGGCAGGTACAGCAGGGGTTAGATACAGAGTAAAGCTCCCTCTACACTGTCCCATCAAACACTCCAGGGCAGCTACAGCATGGGTGAGATACAGAGTAAAGCATCCTCTGCACTGTCCCATCAAACACTCCCAGGGCAGGTACAGCATGGGATAAATACAGAGTAAAGCTCCCTATACACTGTCCCATCAAACACTCCCAGGGCAGGTACTGCACAGGTTAGATACAGAGTAAAACTCCATCTACATTGTCCCACCAAACACTCCCAGGTTAGGTACAGCAGGGGTTAGTTACAGAGTAAAACTCCCTCAACACTGTCCCATCAAACACTCCCAGGGCAGGTACAGCACGGGTAAGATACAGAGTAAAGCTCCCTCTACACTGTCCCATCAAACACTCCCAGGGCAGGTACAGCATGGGATAAATACAGAGTAAAACTCCCTCTACATTATCCCATCTGACATTCCTAGGGCAGGTACAGCACAAGTTCGATACAGAGTAAAGCTCCCCCTGCATTGTCCCACCAAACACTCCCAGGGCAGGTACAGCATGGGTTAGATACCGAGTAAAGTTCCCTCTACACTGTCCCATCAAACACTCCGAGGGCAGGTACAGCACAGGTTAGATACAGAGAAAAGCTCCCTCTACACTGTCCCATCAAACACTCCGAGGGCAGGTACAGCACGGGTTAGATACAGAGTAAAGCTCCCTCTCCACTATCCCATCAAACATTCGCAGTGCTGGTACAGCACGGGTTAAATACAGAGTAAAGCTCCCTCTACACTGTCCCATCAAACACTCCCAGGGAAGGTACAGCGCGGGTTACATACAGTGTAAAGCTCCCTTTCCACTATCCCATCAAACACTCCTAGGGCAGGTACAGCATGGTTCAGGTACAGAGTAAAGCTCCCTCTGTACTGTCCCATCAAACACTCCCAGGGCAGGCACAGCACGGGTTAGATGCAGAGTAAAACTCCCTCTACATTATCCCATCAAACACTCCTTGGGCAGGTACAGCACGGGTTAGATACAGAGTAAAGCTCCCTCTACATTGTCGCACCAAACACTCCCAGGGTAGGTACAGCACGGGTTAGAAACAGAGTAAAGCTCGCTCTATACTGTCCCATGAAACACTCCCAGGGTAGGTACAGCACGGGTCAGATACAGAGTAAAGCTAGCTCTGTACTGTCACATCAAACACTCCTAGGGCAGGTACAGCACGGGTTGGATACAGAGTACAGCTCCCTCGACACTGTCCCATCAAACACTCCCAGGGCAGGCACAGCATGGGAAAGATACAGAGTATAGCTCCCTCTGCACTGTCCCATCAAACACTGCCAGGGCAGGTACAGCACGGGTTAAATACAGAGTAAAGCTCCCTCTACACTGTCCCATCAAACACTCCCAGGGCAGGTACAGCACGGGTTAAATACAGAGTAAAGCTCCCTCTACACTGTCCCATCAAACACTGCCCAGGGCAGGTACAGCATGGGTTAGATACAAAGTAAAGCTCCCTCTACACTGTCCCATCAAACACTCCCAGGGAAGGCACAGCACGGGTTAGATGCAGAGTAAAGCTCCCTCTGTACTGTCCCATCAAACACTCCCAGGGCAGGTACAGCATGGGTTAGATACAAAGTAAAGCTCCCTCTGCACTGTCCCATCAAACACTCCCAGGGCAGGTACAGCATGGGTTAGATACAGAGCAAAGCTCCCTCTACACTGACCCAACAAACACTCCCAGAGCATGTCAGCACGGGTTAGATACAGACTAAAGCTCCTTCTACACTGTCCCATCAAACACTCCCAGGGCATGTATAGCACGTGTTTGACGCAGACTAAAGCTCGCTCTATACTGTCCCATCAAACACTCCTCGGGCAGGTACAGCACGGGTTCGATACAGAGTAAAGCTCGCTCTATACTGTCCCATCATACACTCCCAGGGCAGGTACAGCAGGGGTTAGTTACAGAGTAAAACTCCCTCGACACGGTCCCATCAAACACTCCCAGGGCAGGCACAGCATGGGTAAGATACAGAGTATAGCTCCCTCTGCACTGTCCCATCAAACACTGCCAGGGCAGGTACAGCACGGGTTAAATACAGAGTAAAGCTCCCTCTACACTGTCCCATCAAACACTCCCAGGGCAGGTACAGCACGGGTTAGATACAGAGTAAAGCTCCCTCTACATTGTCCCATCAAACACTCCCAGAGCACGTACAGCATGGGTTAGATACAGAGTGATGCTCCCTCGACACTGTCCCATCAAACACTCCCAGGGAAGGCACAGCACGTGTTAGATGCAGAGTAAAGCTCCCTCGATACTGTCCAATCAAACACTCCCAGGGCAGGTACAGCACAAGTTAGATACAGAGTAAGGATCCCTCTACACTGTCCCATCAAACACTCCCAGGGAAGGCACAGCACGGGTTAGATGCAGAGTAAAGCTCCCTCTGTACTGTCCCATCAAACACTCCCAGGGCAGGTACAGCACGGGTTAATTCTGAGTAAAGCTCCCTCTACACTGTCCCATCAAACACTCCCAGGGCAGGTACAGCACGGGTTAGATACAGAGTAAAGCTCCCACTGCACTGTCCCATCAAACACTCCCAGGGCATGTACAGCACGGTTTAGATACAGAGTAAAGCTCCCTCTACACTGTCGCATGAAACACTCCCAGGGCAGGTACAGCAGGGGTTAGTTACAGAGTAAAGCTCCCTCGACACGGTCCCATCAAACACTCCCAGGGCAGGCACAGCATGGGTAAGATACAGAGTAAAACTCGCTCTATACTGTCCCATCAAACACTCCCAGGCCAGGTACAGCACAGGTTAAATACAGAGTAAAGCTCCCTCTACACTGTCGCATGAAAAACTCCCAGGGCAGGTACAGCATGGGTTAGATACAGAGTGAAGCTCCCTCTACACTGTCTCCATTATACACTCCCAGGACCGGTACAGCACGGGTTAGATACAGAGCAAAGCTCCCTCTACACTGTCCCATCAAAAACTCCCAGGGCAGGTACAGTACGGGATAGAAACAGAGTAAAGCTCGCTCTATACTGTCCCATGAAACACTCCCAGGGTAGGTACAGCACGCGTTTGATACAGAGTAAAGCTCGCTCTGCACTGTCACATCAAACACTCCTAGGGCAGGTACAGCACAGGTTGGATAGAGAGTAAAGCTCCCTCTACACTGTCCCATCAAACACTCGCAGGGCAGGTGCAGCATGGGTTAGATACAGAGTGAAGCTCCCTCTACACTGTCTCCATTATACACTCCCAGGACAGGTACAGCACGGGTTAGATACAGAGCAAAGCTCCCTCTACACTGTCCCATCAAAAACTCCCAGGGCAGGTACAGTACGGGATAGAAACAGAGTAAAGCTCGCTCTATACTGTCCCATGAAACACTCCCAGGGTAGGTACAGCACGCGTTTGATACAGAGTAAAGCTCGCTCTGCACTGTCACATCAAACACTCCTAGGGCAGGTACAGCACAGGTTGGATAGAGAGTAGAGCTCCCTCTACACTGTCCCATCAAACACTCGCAGGGCAGGTGCAGCACGGGTTGATAGAGTAAAGCTCCCTCGACACTGTCCCATCAAACACTCCCAGGGAAGGTACAACGCGGGTTACATACAAAGTAAAGCTCCCTCTACACTGTCCCATCAAACTCTCCCAGGGCAGGTACAGCATGGTTTAGATACAGAGTAAAGCTCCCTCTACATTGTCCCATCAAACACTCCCAAGGCAGGTACAGCATGGGTTAGATACAGAGTAAAGCTCCCTCGATACTGTCCCATCAAACACTCCCAGGGCAGGTACAGCACAAGTTAGATACAGAGTAAGGATCCCTCTACACTGTCCCATCAAACACTCCCAGGGAAGGCACAGCACGGGTTAGATGCAGAGTAAAGCTCCCTCTGTACTGTCCCATCAAACACTCCCAGGGCAGGTACAGCACGGGTTAATTCTGAGTAAAGCTCCCTCTACACTGTCCCATCAAACACTCCCAGGGTACGTACACTACGGGGTCAGAGACAGAGTAAAGCTCCCTCTGCACTGTCCCATCAAACACTGCCAGGGCAGGTACAGCACGGGTTAAATACAGAGTAAAGCTCCCTCTACACTGTCCCACCAAACACTCCCAGGGCAGGTACAGCACGGGTTAGATACAGAGTAATGCTCCCTCTACATTGTCCCATCAAACACTCCCAGAGCATGTCCAGCACGGGTTAGATACAGACTAAAGCTCCTTCTACACTGTCCCATCAAACACTCCGAGGGCAGGTACAGTACGGAGTTAGAAACAGAGTAAAGCTCCCTCTGCACTGTCCCATCAAACACTGCCAGGGGAGGTACAGCACGGGTTAAATACAGAGTAAAGCTCCCTCTGCACTGTCCCATCAAGCACTCCTAGGGCAGGTACACCAAGGGTTAGATACAGAGTAAAGCTCCCTCTGCACTGTTCCATCAAACACTCCCAGGGCATGTATAGCACGTGTTAGATGCAGACTAAAGCTCGCTCTATACTGTCCCATCAAACACTCCTCGGGCAGGTACAGCACGGGTTCGATACAGAGTAAAGCTCGCTCTATACTGTCCCATCATACACTCCCAGGGCAGGCACAGCATGGGTAAGATACAGAGTATAGCTCCCTCTGCACTGTCCCATCAAACACTGCCAGGGCAGGGACAGCACGGGTTAAATACAGAGTAAAGCCCACTCTAAACTGTCCCATCAAACACTCCCAGGGCAGGTACAGCATGGGTGAGATACATAGTAAAGCTCCCTCTCTACTGTCCATCAAACACTCCCAGGGCAGGTACAGCATGGGTGAGATACATAGTAAAGCTCGCTCTATACTGTCCCATCAAACACTCCTCGGGCAGGTACAGCACGGGTTCGATACAGAGTAAAGCTCGCTCTATACTGTCCCATCATACACTCCCAGGGCAGGTACAGCAGGGGTTAGTTACAGAGTAAAACTCCCTCGACACGGTCCCATGAAACACTCCCAGGGCAGGCACAGCATGGGTAAGATACAGAGTATAGCTCCCTCTGCACTGTCCCATCAAACACTGCCAGGGCAGGGACAGCACGGGTTAAATACAGAGTAAAGCTCCCTCTACACTGTCCCATCAAACACTGCCAATGCAGGTACAACACGGGTTAAATACAGAGTAAAGCTCCCTCTGCACTGTCACAGCAAGCACTCCCAGGGCAGGTACAGCACGGGTTAGATACAGAGTCAAGCTCCCTCTGCACTGTTCCATCAAACACGCCCAGGGCAGGTACAGCACGGGTTAGATACAGAGTAAAGCTCCCTCTGCACTGTCCCATCAAACACTCCCAGGGCAGGTACAGCATGGGTTAGATACAGACTAAAGCTCCTTCTACACTGTCCCATCAAACACTCCGAGGGCAGGTACAGTACGGAGTTAGAAACAGAGTAAAGATTCCTTTACAGTGTCCCATCAAACACTCCCAGGGAAGGTACAGCGCGGGTTACATACAGTGTAAAGCTCCCTTTACACTATCCCATCAAACACTCCTAGGGCAGGTACAGCATGGTTTAGGTACAGAGTAAAGCTCGCTCTGTCCTGTCCCATCAAACACTCCCAGGGCAGGCACAGCACGGGTTAGATACAGAGTAAAACTCCCTCTACATTATACCATCAAACACTGCTTGGGCAGGTACAGCACGGGTTAGATACAGAGTAAAGCTCCCTCTACATTGTCCCATCAAACACTCCCAGGGTAGGTACAGCACGGGTTAGATACAGTGTAAAGCTCCCTCTACACTGTCCCATCAAACACTCCCAGGGCAGGTACAGCACGGGTTAGATACAGAGTAAAGCTCCCTCTGCACTGTCCCATGAAACACTCCCAGGGCAGGTACAGCACGGGTTAGATACAGAGTAAAGCTCCCTCTACACTGTCCCATCAAACACTCCCAGCCCATAATGAGCAGGGATCAGGGAGGTTGGTTGCCAGTCACTGCAGTGATGTCATAAAGCAGGGCCATTCAGCCCAGCTGGTCGTCTCCTTGTCCCTTTAAAGGTGGAGAGCGGAGACACCCTGTCTCAAAACACACCCCACCTGTTCATACTGAGAATCCCCGGGCAAGGCCCAAGGCCCAGAGTGTGGAGACAACCAAGGGGGAAAAGAGGAGGAGAGCGGGGACACACTGTCTCAAAACACACTCCACCTGTTCATACTGAGAATCCCCAGGCAAGGCCCAAGGCCCAGAGTGTGGACACACCCCAGGGGAAAAGAGGAGGAGAGCGGGGACACCCTGTCTCAAAACACACTCCACCTGTTCATACTGAGAATCCCCGGGCAAGGCCCAAGGCCCAGAGTGTGGACACAACCAAGGGGTAAAAGAGGAGGAGAGCGGGGACACCCTGTCTCAAAACACACCCCACCTGTTCATACTGAGAATCCCCGGGCAAGGCCCAAGGCCCAGAGTGTGGACACACCCCGGGGAAAAGAGGAGGTGAGCGGAGACACCCTGTCTCAAAACACACCCCACCTGTTCATACTGAGAATCCCCGGGCAAGGCCCAAGGCCCAGAGTGTGGACACACCCCGGGGGAAAAGAGGAGGGGAGAAGGGGAGGAGTAGGGACTGAGGGACACCAAGCTTCAGTTTTAGAGCCTGTAGACTTCAGGAGGGAAGACTGAGTTCAGTAGTTTTCGGATCCATGGAGAGAACAAGGAGCAGATGGGGAGACTGGTGTGGATTCCAGCACAGTGAGGATGTAGGGGGAGGGAGATTGTGTCGGGCCATGTATTAGGGGTGTAGGAGGGACAAGAGAGGAAAGGTCAGAGGAGCAATTACTGCAGCAATGTCCATGAATAGTGAGTGAGACAGAAGGTGGGGGTTAGAGTGGACCAGGGGCAGTCTGTTAAACTGTCTGTTTGCTGTGACTACACAGGATTACACAGGATATACGGCACAGAAACAGGCCATTCGGCCCAACCAGTCCATGCTGGCGTTTATGCTCCACTCGAGCCTCCTCCCGTCTTTCCCCATCTAACTCTATCAGCATAACCCTCTATTCCCTTCTCCCTCATATGCTTGTCTAGCCTCCCCTTAAATGTATCTATACTATTCGCTTCAACCACTCCCTGTGGTAGCGAGTTCCACATTCTCCCCACTCTCTGGGTAAAGAAGTTTCTCCTGAATTCCCTATTGGATTTCTTGGTGACTATCTTTTATTGATGGCCTCTAGTTATGCTCTTCCCCACAAGTGGAAACACTCTCTCTGTATCTACTCTATCAAAACCTTTCATCATTTTAAAGACCTCTATTAGGTCACCCCTCAGCCTTCTTTTTTCAAGAGAAAAGAGACCCAGCCTGTCCATCCTTTCCTGACAGGTATACCCTCTCATTTCTGGTATCATCCTTGTAAATCTTCTCTGCACCCTCTCCAGTGCCTCTATATCCTTTTTATAATATGGTGACCAGAATTGTACGCAGTGCTCCAAGTGTGGTCTAACCAAGGTTCGATACAAGTTTAGCAGAACTTCACTACTTTTCCATTCTATAACAATTCAATTCTATAACAATCGATCCCAATAATTGAACCCAATAGGTTAAACTCTTAAGTCCAGTTTTGTCAGCACGCTGTGACATTCGATGTCTGCAGATAACGGGAGATAAATTCTTAAAACTGCTGGATCTCTTGCTCTGCCATCAACCTCTTATCAAACTGGAGCTGGCATTGCCTAATATGGTTGTCTCTGGCTACTGCACAGTCCAGAGACACAAGTCTGCATTTTCTTCAACACACATCAACAACGTTAGAAGCAGGTAAAAACACTGTGGCCTTCCTGGGGCAGCACAAACCACTAGTCTCCAGACTTTCCTTATCCCAACATCATATTTCTGATCGAAACATTCTATGATGAAAATATCCAAGGCCAGTTGGTTGCAAACACCAGCTGTTGCTCAGTGAAATCTCTCTCTCTCTCTAATGATACCGACCACATTTTCCCCGATATCGAATGAACTAAACATGAACACCTTTCAGAAGCTGAATTAACCGAGGTCCATATGCCAACACCCCTCTCATCTTCCATTCACTTCAATTGAAAGGAAACCGACAGATTGGACCAGTCAGGATTTGAAAGATATTTACAACAGATTCTAGATGTTCTTAGAGTTGGGATCTTTCTCTATTCTGTCCACTCGAGGAGTTAGATAACAGACTTTCTCCTGTGAATATAGAGCTGGGGTATTGGGCCGTGATGTGTTTACTTGTTCATCTTGTTGACTCTAAACCTTTGCCAATTATTTGATGTGATCTGTTTACTTGTACGTATTGTTTTAAATACACTTGCTGAGTGGATTCAAATTGAAATTGAAAGCAGATTTGCAGGCGTGATGCTCTATTCACACATCGAAGGTGAGAGAGATGCTGTGGGACACACGTTAAGTCCAGTAGCTGAAAGTGATTAACAGACTGGGTTTTGTGTTTAGTGATTCCGGGCGTGTTACCGAGACCTTCCCTGGATACCAAGGCTAGGAGAGGCACTCTGGAAGGTATGGGGAGCTGGGACTTGTCCATGAGAGTAACCGAAGGTATGAGAACTGAAATAATCTCGAATTAGAAAGGAGAAAAGGCCCAAAAATGGAGCAGTCGGTAACAGGACATCAATTAGTCTCCTCTTATCTTGGAGACATCAAATATCAACCCTCTGTGTTATTTGAAATATCAAAATATTAAACACCAGCCCAGTTATAGGGGTTATTAACATCAGCAGAAATAAACCCCAACTGTCAGAATGAACATGGTTCAGTCCTGGATGTGATTAACAGCAGCAATAACAGCAGAATCCAACCCCTGCCATCACTTGTGAACTCGCTGATGTGTCAGCAGGTCGGATGACTGAGTGAATCCCTTCCCACACTCAGAGCAGGTGAACGGTCTCTCCCCAGAGTGAACTCGCTGGTGTTTCAGCAAGTGGGATGACTGAATGAATCCCTTCCCACACTCAGAGCAGGTGAACGGTCTCTCCCCAGTGTGAACTCGCTGGTGTTTCAGCAGGTGGGATGACTGAGTGAATCCCTTCCCACAAACGGAGCAGGTGAACGGTCTCTCCCCAGTGTGAACTCGCTGGTGTGTCCGCAGGTTGAATGACCGAGTGAATCGCTTCCCACACTCGGAGCAGATGAACAGCCTCTCCCCAGTGTGAATTTGCTGGTGTGTCAGCAGATTGTATGACTGAGTGAATCCCTTCCCACATTCAAAGCAGGTGAACGGCCTCTCCCCGATGTGAGTGCGATGATGCATTTCCAGCTCAGATGGGGAATTGAATCCCTTCCCAAAGTCCGCACATTTCCCTGGTTTCTCCGTGGTGCGGGTGTCCTCGTGTATCTCCAGGTTGGACGATCAGTTGAAGCCTCGTCACACACAGAACACGTGTACGGTTTCTCCCCGCTGTGAATGGTGTGATGCTTTTTCAGGCTGTGGAACTGGTTGAAGCTCTTTCCACAGTCAGTGCACTGGAACACTCTCACTCGGGTGTGTGTTTCTTGGTGCTTTTTCAGTCACACTGATGTTTGAAATCTTTTCCCACAGACAAAACAGACAAACATTTCTCCTTCCACATTCAAAGGCCGATTATATTCAGGTCCTGATGAATCAAGTGACTCCGTCAGATCTTGACGTAATGTTTTGTTCGAGATTCCTGTCTGCAAATCCTCCCCTTCTAATACCCTGTAAAAATAGTTTACAAAACTCATCACTGTAACTACAGGACAGAAATTCAGAACAGACAATTCTAGTTTCTATGGAACATTATTTCCTCTCTTGTTCCCCCAAAGCTGTAAATCCCTGTCCCACACATTCACCCTCCTCCCTGTGCTGAAATCCAAACAAATCGCACGTCTCAAGACAGTTTTTCCTACGCTCACTGTTTTCACCACCAACTCTGGCTGGGTTCAGTTCTACACTCACTGGTTCCCCTCCCTCTCCTCCCCTGAAGGTGCTGACTCTGGCTGGGTTCAGTTCTACACTCACTGGTTCCCCTTCCTCTCCTCCCCTGAAGGTGCTGATTCCTCTCCTCCCCTGAAGGTGCTGACTCTGGCTGGGTTCAGTTCTACAATCACTGGTTCCCCTTCCTCTCCTCCCCTGAAGGTGCTGATTCCTCTCCTCCCCTGAAGGTGCTGACTCTGGCTGGGTTCAGTTCACTCACTGGTTCCCCTCCCTCTCCTCCCCTGAAGGTGCTGACTCTGGCTGGGTTCAGTTCCACTCACTGGTTCCCCACCCTCTCGTCCCCTGAAGGTGCTGACTCTGGCTGGGTTCAGATCACTCACTGGGACCCTGAAGCCCCGCCCACTATTGCCCTCTTTACAAAGATGGCCGCGATAATCAAGATGGCGACAAAGACCCCCATTGTCCTTTACAAAGATGGCTACCGTTAATCTGGGCCTGTTCCCGGGAAAAAGCCCCGGAGCTGCAAACGCGGAACCTGTAGGTTCTCATTCCGGGCTTACGGCCCACACTAGATGTTTCTGAAGCCCACCCGCCGTGTGTGTTACCTCTCTGCGCCCCGCTGATACGTAATCGGCGCAAAAACCTCTTCTCCCGACTCTGACCGCCTCCAGTTCTCCCCCGGCCTTGATCACAGTGACACTGCGCATGCTCCACCCACAGGCGGCGCTGCGCCTGCGCGCTGGATTCCTCTCCCCCCCTCAGGCTGCGCTGCGCCTGCGCGCTGGATTCCTCCACCCACCCTCAGGCTGCGCTGCGCCTGCGCGCTGGATTCCTCCACCCACCCAATAGGCGGCGCTGCGCCTGCGCGCTGGATTCCTTTTCCTCCTTTACCGGATTGTCTCGCCAGGGCAGGCGGTCCCTCAATCCGCCTGCACACACCCAACACCGGGCGCTCTGTCCGCCCTGCCATCGCTGCTCTCTGCTTCCCTGTGTAAAGGCCGCTGATATTCAGGTCCTGAGCAATCAAAGCAACGTTGGAGCCCATGGAATAAAAGGGACAGCATGGGTGTGAAATTGGCCGAGAACAAAAGACTTGCATTTATATAGCGCCTTTCACCACCACAGCCAATGAAGTACTTTTGGAGTGTAGTCACTGATGTAATGTGGGAAACGCGGCAGCCGATTTGCGCACAGCAAGCTCCCAGAAACAGCAATGTGATAATGACCAGATAATCTGTGTTTGTTATGTTGATTGAGGGATAAATATTGGCCAGGACACGGGGGAATAACTCCCCTTCTCTTCATCGAAATAGTGCCTTGGGATCTTTTACGTCCACCTCAGAGAGCAGACAGGGCCTCACTTTAACGGGCTGGAGGAAGGTACGCAGCGATGTTCCCCAGGGCTCGGTACGTGGACCACTGCTTTTCTTGATATATATTAATGACTTGGACTTGGGTGTACAGGGCACTATTTCAAAATTTGCAGATGACACAAAACTTGAAAGTATAGTGAACAGTGAGGAGAGCGATAGACTTCAAGAGGACAGAGACAGGCTGGTGGAATGGGCGGACACGTGGCAGATGAAATTTAACGCAGAAAAGTGCGAAGTGATATAGTTTGGGAGAAAGACTGAGAGGAAATATAAAATAAAGGGTACAATCCTAAAGGGGGTGCATGAACAGAGAGACCTAGGGGTATATGTACACAAATCATTGAAGGTGGCAGAGCAGGTTGAGAAAGGGATGAGAGACTTCAGTTGCGTGGATAGACTGGAGAAACTCGGATTGTTCTCCTTGGAGCACAGAAGATTGAGAGGAGATTAGATAGAGGGGTTCAAAATCATAAGGGGTCTGGACAGAGTAGACAGATTGAAACAATTTTTTTCACAGGACTTGACAGGGTAGATGCAGGGAGGATATTTCCCCTGGCTGGGGAGTCTAGAACCAGGGGTCACAGTCTCAGAATAAGGGGTCGGCCATTTAGGACTGAGATGAGGAGAAATTTCTTCACTCAGAGGGTGGTGAATCTTTGGAATTCTCTACCCCAGAGGGCGGTGGAGTCTCAATCGTTGAGTATATTCAAGACAGAGATCGATAGATTTTTGGATATTAAGGGAATCAAGGGATATGGGGATAGTGCAGGAAAGTGGAGTAGGGATAAATGGGTCATTTTCCATTTGGCAGGCTGTAACTAGTGGGGTGCTGCAAGGATCAGTGCTTGGGCCTCAGCTATTTACAATCTGTATCAATGACTTTGATGAAGGGACCGAGTGCAATGTATCCAAGTTTGCTGACGACACAAAGCTAGGAGGGATAATAAGCTGTGAGGAGAACACAAAGCAAAACGCTAGTTAGGCCACAGCTGGAATACTGTGTGCAGTTCTGGTCGCCACACTATAGGAAGGATGTGATTGCATTGGAGCGGATGCAGAGGAGATTCACGAGGATGTTATCTGGGCTGGAGCGCTTCAGCTATGAAGAGAGACGGGACAGGTTGGGGTTGTTTTCCTTAGAGCAGAGAAGGCTGAGGGGGGACCTGATTGAGGTGTACAAAATTATGAGGGGCATAGATAGGGTAGATAGAAAGGAACTTTTCCCCTTAGTAGAGGGGTCAATAACCAGGGGTCATAGTTTCAAGGTAAGGGGCAGGAGGTTTAGAGGGGATTTGAGGAAAAACTTTTTCACCCAGAGGGTGGTTGGAATCTGGAACTCATTGCCTGAAAAGGGTGGTAGAGGCAGGAACCCTCACAACATTCAAGAAGCATTTAGATGAGCACTTGAAACGCCATAGCATACAAGGCTATGGACCAAGTGCTGGAAAATGGGATTAGAATAGACGGGGCTTGATGGCCGGCGCGGACACGATGGGCCGAAGGGCCTCTTTCTGTGCTGTATAACTCTATGATTCTAAACAGTCTGCAAAGGGATATAGACAGGTTAAGTGAGTGGGCAATAAGGTGGCAGATGCAGTATAATGTGGGGAAACGTGAGGTTATTGACTTTGGTCGGAACTATAGAAAAACAGAATATTTTTTATACGGTGAGAAACTATTAAATGTTGGGAGTTCAGAGAGATTTTGGCAACACGGTGGCATAGTGGTTAGCACTGGTGCCTCACAGCGCCAGGGACCCGGGTTCGAATCTGGCCTCGGGTGACTGTCTGTGTGGAGTTTGCACATTCTCCCCGTGTCTGCGTGGGTTTCCTCCGGGTGCTCCGGTTTCCTCCCACAGTCCAAAAATGTGCGGGTTAGGTTGATTTGGCTATGATAAATTGACCCCAAGTGTTAGGGGGGGATTAAATATGTGGGGTTACGGGGATAGGATAGGATAGGAAGGGATATGTTAGGGGGAATTAAATACGTGGGGTTACGGGGATAGGGTGGGATATGTGTCGGTGCAGGCTCGATGGGGATTCTGTGTGAGGAAGCAGGGACAGGGTACTGGATTTGGATGATCAGCCATGACCGTATTGAATGGTGGAGCAGGCTCGACGGGCCGAATGGCCTACTCCTGCTCCTAGTTTCTATGTTTCTATGTAGGTGTCCTCGTACAGGAAACACAAAGATAGCATGCAGGTACAGCAAGTAATTAGGAAGGCAAATGGCATGTTGGCCTTTATTGCAAGGGGTTGGAGTACAAGAGTGAGGAAGTCTTGCTACAATTGTACAGGGCCTTGGTGAGACCACACCTGGAGCTTTTGTCTCCTTATCTGAGGAAGGACATACATGCCTTAGAGGTGGTGCAACGAAGGTTCACTAGATTGATCCCTGGGATGAGAGGCTTGTCCTATGAGGAGAGATTGAGTAGATTGGGCCTATACTCTCTGGAATTTAGAAGAATGAGAGGTGATCTCATTGAAACATAAGATTCTATGGGGGGATTGAAAGGTTTTTTCCCCCTGGTTGGAGAGTCGAGAAGTTAGTGCTGTTGGGGAGGGTTTAAATTAATTTAATTAATTTAACACTTCAGCAGCCAGGGGCATTCAGCCTCGGATCTGCGGGTAAGCGTCCTCCAAGGCGGCCTTCGGGATACACGACAGCGCAAAATCATAGAGCAGAAACTGATAGCCAAGTTCCGCACTCATGAGGATGGCCTCAATCGCGATATCGGGTTCATGTCACGATACAGAACGTGACTTGACATCATGGCCGGTCTTCCCAGGTGTTTTTTTTTAAAAAGACTAACACAAGAAACCAACACAAATTGACAGGATATGCAGCCAGCAGGTGGTTTGACACGTTGGACCCCCTGGGACACATCTCATTGTCTTGGCTGTGCTCTTAGTGTGTCTTTGATGTAGGGAAATATTTGAATAGATTTTGTCTGTGTTTAAATTGTGAATTCTGGGAGATTCTCTCACTGCTAACTTACCTGAGGAAGGAGCGACAGCTCCGAAAGCTTGTAAAATTAAATAAATCTGTTGGACTATAACCTGGTGTTGTGCGACTTCTCATTTAAATTAATTTGGCAGGGGGATGGGCACCAGGATGTAGCATTAGAAAGGAGAAAGAAAGGATTGGGAGAGACAGAGAGCATTATAGTAAGACAGAGTAAGGTAATAGATGGGGTCAGACTAAGAGAGAATACAAGAAGGTCTAAGATAGGTTTACAGAGCATGTGTGTAAATGCACGAAGCGTGGTAAATAAGGTTGGTGAGCTGCAGGCGCAGATAGCCACATAGAAATATGGTGCCGTGGCGATAACGGAGACCTGGCTCAAAAAAGGGCAGGATTGGGTCCGAAATAATCCTGGATATAACAGGCACTTGGAGAGGTTTAAGCTAATTAAGGAGAGCCAACACGGGTTTGTAAAAGGCAGATCGTGTTTGACTAATCTGAGTGAATTTTTTGATGAAGTTACAGGGAGGATTGATGAAGGGAATGTAATGGATGTTGTCTTCATGGATTTTAGGAAGGCGTTTGACAAAGTACCACATAGAAGACTGGTTAACAAAATGGAGGCTCATGGAATAGGTGGGTCAGTGGCAGCTTGGATAAGGAATTGGCTTAAGGACAGAAAACAGCGAGTTGTGGTAATTGGCTGTTTTTCAGACTGGAGGATGGTGGACAGTGGTGTTCCCCAAGGGTCAGTGCTGGGGCCACTGCTTCTTTTGATATGTATAACTGACCTGGATATTGGAATACAAAGTAGAATTTCTAAATTTGCAGATGACACCAAACTCGGGGGTGTGGCAAACAGTGAGGATGATATCAATCGACTGCAACAGGACATAGAAAGACTAGCAGAATGGGCAGACAAGTGGCAGATGGAATAGAGAGAAGTGTGAGGTGATGCATTTTGGCAGAAGGAACAGGGAGAGGCAATATACACTGAATGGCACAGTTTTAAAGAGTGTGCAGGGACAGAGGGCTGCCTTCAAAGAGGAGATGGTTCGGGTACAGTCAAGGTACATTCACACGGGGGGAAAAGGTAGGACAACCAAAGCCAGAGCTCCTTGGATGACGAAAGAGATAGGGAGTAAGATGAAGCAGAAAAAGGGGGAGTATGACAGATGTCAGGTTGAGAATACAAGTGAGAACCAGGCTGAATATAGAACATTCAGAGGGGAAGTGATAAAGGAAATAAGAGGGGCAGAGAGAGTATGAGAATGGACTGGCAGCTAACATAAAAGGCAATCCATAATAAATGGGTAGAAAGAGGAGGGGTGGGGCTGATTAGGGACCAAAAGGAGACCTATGCATGGGGGCAGATGACATGGCTGAGGTACTAAATGAGTCCTTTGCATTTGTCTTTACCAAGGAAGAAGATGCTGCCAAAGTCACAGTGAAAGAGGAGGTAGTTGAGATACTGGATGGGAGAAAAATTGATAAAGAGGAGGTACTAGAAAGACTGGCTGTACTTATAGTAGATAAGTCACCAGGACCAGATGGGATGCATCCCAGGATGCTGAAGAAGGTAAGGGTGAAAATTGCAGAGGTACTGGCCACAATCTTCCAATCCTCCTTGGATACGGGGGTGGTGCCAGAGGACTGGAGAATTGCAAATGTTACACCCTTGTTCAAAAAAGGGTGTAAGGATAAACCCAGCAAATACAGGCCAGTCAGTTTAACCTCGATGGTGGGGAATCTTTTAGAAACGATAATCTGGGACAAAATTAACAGTCACTTGGACAAGTGTGGATTAATTAAGGAAAGCCAGCATGGATTTGTCAAAGGCAAATCGTGTTTAACTAACTTGATTGAGTTGTTTGATGAGGTAACAGAAACAGTTGATGAGGGTAATGTGGTTGATGTAGTGTACATGGACTTCTAAAAGGCGTTTGATAAAGTGCCACATAATAGGCTTGCCAGCAAATTTGAAGCCCATGGAATAAAAGGAACAGTGGCAGCATGGATACGAAATTGGCTAAGTGACAGGAAACAGAGAGTAGTGGTGAATGGTTGTTTTTCGGACTGGAGGAAGGTATACAGTGGTGTTCTCCAAGGGTCAGTCTAGGACCACTGCTTTTCTTGATATATATTAATGACTTGGATGTGGGTGCACAGGGCACAATTTCAAAATTTGCAGATTACACAAAACTTGGAAGTATAGTGAACAGTGAGGAGGATAGTGACAGACTTCAGGAAGACAGACAGGCTGGTGGAATGGACGGACACGTGGCAGATGAAATTTGACGCAGAAAAATGCGAAGTGATACATTTTGGTAGGAAGAACGAGGAGAGGCAATATAAACTAAAGGGTGGAATCCTAAAGAGGGTGCATGAGCAGAGAGACCTGGGGGTATATGTGCACAAATCATTGAAGGTGGCAGGGCAGGTTGAGAAAGCGGTTAAAAAAGCTTACAGGAACCTGGGCTTTATAAGTAAAGGAATAGAATACAAAAGCAAGGAAGTTATGATGAACCTTTATAAAACACTGGTTCGGCCACAACTGCAATATTGTGTCCAATTCTGGGCACCGCACTTTAGGAAGGATGTGAAGGTTGAGAGAGGGTGCGGAAAAGATTGACAAGAATGGTTCCAGGGATGAGGGACTTCAGTTATGTGGATAGACTGGAGAAGCTGGGGTTGTTCTCCTTGGAGCAGAGAAGGTTGAGAGTAGATTTGATAGAGTTGTTCAAAATCATGAGGGGTCTAGACAGAGTAGAGAGAGAGAAACTGTTCCCATTGGCGGAAGGGTCGAGAACCAGAGGACACAGATTTAAGGTGATTTGCAGGGCTACGAGGGAAGGGTGGGGGAGTGGGAATAGCTGAAGTGCTCTTGCAGAGAGCCGGCACGGGCTCAACGGGCCGAATGGCCACCTTCTGTGCTGTAACCATTCTATGATTCTACAAACACGTTAAACCTTCATAGAATAATTACCAGTCATTTTGAGACTGGAAACTTAACCCTGCCGTTTCACTTTCAGTCAGGAACAGATCGCAGTTTGACACCAATCTCTGATTTGACAGCATGTTTCCAGCATTCACCGTTGTTCTTCCTGACTCTAAACACAGTTGTAAAGGAGCCTTCTGTTCCGTGCCTAGGAGCTCTGACCCATGGAAGAGAGCGGCTGGGACACATTCCTTACAGGCCTCAAGATTAACCTGCACGGGGACATTGCTGTCAGTGAAGAGAGACGAGAAAGACCAAAGTGCCGTTTGCCCCTCTCAGTGTGGCCCTGAAGGACTGTGTCCAGGCTGTAGTTCTGTTCCTGCCGTAAGATCCTTACCCCAGATTGTCCTTTCTGAGCTCCAGCCAGGTGATACTAAACACTCAGGTGGGAACGACAAAAATCCACAATAATGTGTTTAAAGCAAAGCTGATTTATTTGACATATATGCAGAATATTAAACTCCAGCCCAGTTACAGGGGTTATTAACATCAGCAGAAACAAACCCCAGCTGTCAGAATGAACATGATTCAGTCCTGGATGTGATTAACAACAGCAAAAACATCAGAATCCAACCTCTGCAGTCACTTGTGAGCTCGTTGGTGTGTCAGCAGGCTGGATGACCGAGTGAATCCCTTCCCACACACGGAGCAGGTGAACGGCCTCTCCCCAGTGTGAACTCGCTGGTGTTCCAGCAGATCCTTTTTGCTTTTAAATCTCTTTTCACAGTCAGAACATTTATAAGGTCTCTTAGCAGTGTGAACTCGTTGGTGTATCAGTAGGTGGGATGACTCAGTGAATCCCTTCCCACACTCAGAGCAGGTGAACAGTCTCTCCCCAGTGTGAGTGCGCTGGTGTACAGTGAGGTCAGACGATCGCCTGAACCCAGCCCCGCAGTGAGAGCACCTGAACGGTTTCTCGTCAGTGTGAACACGTTGATGGTGTGTCAGTTCCCCGGAACATTTAAAGCACTTCCCGCAGTCCGGGCATTTAAAAGGTTTGTCGTCAGTGTGAACTTGCTGGTGCTGCAGCAGGTGGGATGACTGAGTGAATCCCTTTCCACACTCAGAGCAGGTGAACGGCCTCTCTCCGGTGTGAACTCGCTGGTGTGTCAGCAGGGTGGATAAACGCCTGAATCTCTTCCCACACTCGGAGCAGATGAACGGCCTCTCCCCGGTGTGAACTCGCTGGTGTGTCAGAAGGTGGGATGAAAACTTGAATCCATCAATGTGTTTAAAGCAAACTGATTTATTTGACATATATCCAGAATATTAAACTCCAGCCCAGTTACAGGGGTTATTAACATCAGCAGAAACAAACCCCAACTGTCAGAATGAACATGGTTCAGTTCAGGATGTGATTAACAGCAGCAATAACATCAGAATCCAACCCCTGCAGTCACTTGTGAACTCGCTGGTGTGTCAGCAGGTGGGATGAATCAGTGAATCCCTTCCCACACTCGGAGCAGGTGAACGGCCTCTCCCCAGTATGAACTCGCTGGTGTCTCAGCAGGTTGGCTGACCGAATAAATCCCTTCCCACACTTGGAGCAGGTGAACGGCCTCTCCCCAGTGTGAATTCGCTGGTGTGTCAGCAGGGTGGATGAATGAATGAATCCCTTCCCACACTCAGAGCAGGTGAACGGCCTCTCCCCGGTGTGAACTCATCGATGAGTTTCCAGCTCACACAGGTAGTTGAATCGCTTCCCACAGTCCCCACATTTACACGGTTTCTCCTCGGTGTGACTGCGCTTGTGTCTCGACAGGCCAGAGGATCGGGTGAAGCCTCGTGCACACACAGAACACGTGCACGGTTTCTCCCCGCTCTGAACGGGGCTTTCTGCTTCCATGCTCAAAGGTCCTGATGAATCGAGTGACTCTGTCAGATCTTGAAGTGATGTTTGGTTTGAGTTTCCTGTCTGCAAATCCTCCCCTTCTAATACCCTGTAAAATGAATTTAAAACAGGAAAAAGGGAGGGTGAGAGAGAACCCACAAAAACACAAAGGCAGGTTGTGAAATTGAGCTGAATGAATCTGGGAATTTGTGGGGCTGGCACTGGAAAAAAGTGACCATGAAAGCTGCCGGATTGTCGTAAAAACCCAACTGGTTCACTAATGTCCTTCAGGGAAGGGAACCCGCCACCCGGTCTGGGCTGACACAAGACTCTGGCCTCTATGGGAGGAGAGAGAGCGAGGTGGGAGGTGGAGGGGTGAAGGAGAGCGACTTTATACATCTGTAACTCGACTAGAACTTTGACAGCACCTCCCAAACACGCGACCTCCACCACCTAGAAGGACAAGGGCAGCAGGTGCATGGGAACACCATCACCTCCCAGTTCCCCTCCAAGTCACACAGTATCCTGACTTGGGCATATGTCACCGTTCCTACATCGTCGCTGGGTGAAAATCCTGGAACTCCTCACCTAACAGCATTCTGAGAGTACCTTCACCACACGGACTGCAGAGGTTCAAGAAGAAGGCCCAGCATCACCTTCTCAACGGGCAACTGGGGACTGGCAATATATGCTGGCCTTGCTAGTGACACCCACATCGAATGAATTAAAAAATCTGTATATAGAAAATGGATTGAAAGCCTCAACAGAAATACTTGTTCCTAAAATGATAATCTTTTACACTGTACGGACAGGGTCTGTTTAGCAACTTAACCTCCCCTAGAATCCACCTCCCTTCACAGTCCCACACTGGAAATTGTTGGGTCCCACTGGGCTCAGAAGTACTGGGGGTTAAAGCCAACAGCTTCTCCCCACTCTCCACTCCAGCTCAAACTGGTGCAACAAGAAAGCCCAACACAGGAGGCCAGGGACCGAGTTCCACATCCACCGCCCACCCTGATGCTAACCGGCTCTGAATTGCTCCCTCTGCTGTATAAATGGGGGAGGTGCTGCACCCTGGGGTTAATGGTGCCGGGGCCCTGGCCGCACGTCCGCCGGCTCTGACTCGGGGCCTGAGACCCGCACTCGGTGTTGCTGAGGGATTCTAACCCTGGGACTGTACATGGGGATTCTAACCCTGGGACTGTACATGGGGATTCTAACCCTGGGACTGTACATGGGGATTCTACCCCTGGGACTGTACATGGGGATTCTACCCCTGGGACTGTACAAGGGGAGCCCAGCTCTGAGGCTCTTCTGTTACAACTGTGTGGGATGTTAACCGTATGCTCTGCTTTTATCAGCACCTTCAGGAGAGATGGTGAGAAATCCGAAGTGTGGAGTCTGAATCAAATAACTGAGTCAATGATTTAACTTCCCGGGCACTGGGACCCGGTTGGGAACAGACACTGAAGCCCCGCCCACTCTTTGTTCCTGACCAAGATGATCGCGCATGCGTTTTGCTACTCACTGAATCAAGATGGCGGCCGTTATCCTGGGCCTGTGACCGGGAGAAGCCCCGAAGCTGCAAACGCGGGACATTCAGGTTATTATTCGGGGCTTGCGGCCTGCACCAGTTGTTTATGAAGCCTCCCCGCCCACTTTCCGGTCCATTACTCCGCTCCGTCGGGCCGCTTCTCACTCATTAACCGGAGCTGCTCCTCAATGTCAATCTGGCCAAATACGCGCACCGCGCATGCTCCAAACCCAGGCGGTCCCGTGCATGCGCACTGGGCTCCTGTAGTCTGTGTGCGGCACATTCTCCCCCGCGCGGAATGCTGGGTAAAAGCCCCGCCATTGAAAGGCCACATTCGTGAAAAGAATAGAATTTAGAAGGATTGCATTGAGCACTGAACAATGTTCATTCTGGCAGTTAGAGTGTGTTTCTGCTGATCTTAATAACCCCTATAACTGGGCTGGAGATTAATATTCTGTATAAATATTGAATACATCAGCTGTGTTTCAAACTGACAGTCGGTCGAATAGTTGATCAGAGGAGACGAATTGATGTTGTTACAGACTGTTCTATTTTTGGGCCCTTTCTTACTCTAACTTATATCACTTCTCACCTAGTTCATCCTCCAACACATCAAATCCCAAGCTTGTTCCGTTTGAGTACATGGCTTGTGGGTGTCAGAGACTGAACTGCAGTGTCTCACTGTACACTCATCTGAGTCTCCCGGTGCGGAGGGGAGCGGGCAGATCGGAGGACCTCTTCGTAGGACTGCTCCTGGGCCTGGCCAAAAAAGCCATCAACTGGTCCAGGCAGCGAGCGGTCGAGGGGCGCGTTCGGCCCAATTGCCTGCCTCTCTTCCGCGGCCATGTTCGCGCCCGGGTGGCCCTGGAGATGGAGCACGCGGTGTCGGCCGGCACCCTTGAGGCCTTCCGCGACCGGTGGGCGCCGCGGGGACTGGAGTGCATCATCACCCCGGCCAACCAAATTTTAATTTAATTTGTTCAGGTTCCTTTAAAGTTTTATTAATTTACAGTCAATTTTGTTTAATCACCCCAATAAAAGAGTACACTCATCTGACTCTCCCGGTGCGGAGGGGAGCGGGCAGATCAGAGGACCTCCTCATAGGACTGCTCCTGGGCCTGGCCAAAAAGGCCATCAACTGGTCCAGCCAGCGGGCGATCGAGGGGGTCGTTCGGCCATGTTTGCGCCCGGGTGGCCCTGGAGATGGAGCACGCGGTGTCCGCGACCGGTGGGCACCGCAGGGACTAAAGTGCATCATCACCCCCGGCAACCAAATTTTAATTTAATTTATTAAGTTTAATTTAATGTATTTTTGTTAAGTTACAGTTTATTTGTTTATGGGTTGCTTAAAAAGAGTACACTCATCTGAAATTCCTTTGAACCACCCTTTATAGAACGATCTTGTATAAGATTTGCAATCCGTTATTTTCTGTATCATTTAACCCTTTTTGGATCCGATTTAGTAAAAACTCCTCCACACATATTGCATGTGATCGCCTTTGAAATGTTCTGATCTTTGTAATTGTCATTGCTGATTTTGATGGTCTCTTTGATTCAATCTCTTGTTATTAACATAACTTGCACTATTTCTTAATTGAGATAATTTTTTCTAATACTTCCTTTATCAGGTCTTTAGCTCCTCCATTGAACCCTGTCAATAATCCTTCATTTGGGTTTAGGGGCTGGGGTTCAGGTTAGGATGTTAGGCTTATGAGATAGTGATTAGGGATAGAAACCACTATTGACAACACCAGTGTCACTAGACATGTTCTCTTTCATTTCATGGTGTTTTAACCTCACGCAGATGAGTCAGAAAACAGCCTCATGAATTGTTCATTCAAGGAACTTCTTTCTGGCCTGAGCCTGATTTCCTCTCTTCTTTCACAACTCTACATTTGACACAGAAAAAGACATCAGGGTCATTAGATTTTGGGACAAGAACAGGCAGATCCAGGTGTTGTGCTGCTTACATCCAATCTTTGGCCTGCCTGTAAAGGGCTTCTGACAATAACCTGTCACCAGGCCCCACCAGTCGCCATCTGATTCCACCATCATATCTTCATCCATTACCTGCCCTCACTGGAGCTGGTTTCACCACCATGACCAGTCCCCATACAGAGGCTCTCTGATTCCCATTTATAGACTCAGTGTAAATGATCCCTGGATTCAGTATCGCAGTGTAAGTGGGCCCTGGATTTGGTGTATCAGTATAAGTGTTCCCTGGATTTGGTGTCTCAGAGAAAGTGGTCCCCAGATTTGGTGTCGCATTGTAAATGGGCCCTGGAATTGGTGTCACAGTGCAAATACTCCCTGGATTTGGTGTCACAATGTAAGGTGTCCCCGCATTTGGTATCAGAGTGTAAGTTGTCCTTGGATTTGGTGTCACAATGTAAGTGCTCCCTGGAATTGGTGCAACAGTGTAAGGGGTCCCTGGATTTGGTGTCAAGTTGTAAGTGGTCACTGGATTTAATGTCTCGATGTAAGTGGTCCCTGGATTTCGTGTCACACTGTAAGTCGGCCCTGGATTTGGTGTATCAGTAGTGTAAGTGGTCCCTGGATTTCGTGTCACACTGTAAGTCGGCCCTGGATTTGGTGTCACACAGTAAGTGGTCCCTGGATCTAGTGTCACAGTGTAAGTGCTCCCTGGAATTGGTGTAACAGTATAAGTGGTCCCTGGATTTGGTGTCTGGGTGTAAGTGGTCCCTGGATTTCGTGTCACACTAAGTGGTCCCTGGATTTGGTGTCTCAGTGTTAGTGGTCCCTGGATTTCGTGTCTCATTGTAAGTGGTGCTTGGATTTGGAGCCACAGTGTAAGTGATCCCTGGATTTAGTGTCGCATTGTAAGTGGGCCCTGGAATTGGTGTCACAGTGCAAATACTCCCTGGATTTGGTGTCACAATGTAAGTCGTCCCCGCATTTGGTGTCAGAGTGTCAAACCTGTCTGTTTCTGTGACTTGAGCCTTTCTAAAATGACTCACTATTTTTGATGATCCATTGCTTATTTAATTTGGAAAGACTTCAGAATTTTGCAGTGTGACGAAGGTTTCCTTTAAAGGTGGAGTAACATTTCTTTCAAAATTTTCTCTTCTAACCCTTCCCACCTTCACATTCACCCCGCTCCACCACTTTAAAACACTTTGCACGACTGACTGGGAAGGTCCAAAGTGCAGTCCTTGATCTGGGCTGTTAGTTGATCTCAGCCACGGCAACAGTTCAGGGGCCATAATTGGCCTCAGCACCACTGGGCTAAATAAGAGTAAAAATCAGCCACTGCCCCTGCTCTTGATGGAGATCCAGTCACATCAACTGAGAAGTGTATGGATGTCAATTGCGGGCAGGATTGGACTCGGCTGTGATGCCTACCACAGGGGAAATGCTGCTGACACTCACTGAGTCGGCTGGCGGTGAGGCACGAGAGATTAACTGATGCCTGTGGAATTTCACCCAGTCAGATTCAGCGCCTTCTGGAGAGAAGGGGAAAAACAAAATCCCAGCCAGTGCAAGGAATGTTGATTTTAGACAGTAAGGATGGAGGCAGCGTTTGTAGAATGGGGAATTTACAGCTTAGGAGGGGCAGGAGAGGACAGAACGTTCTATAGGAACTAGAATTGTCTGTTCTGACATTCTATCCTGCACTTAAAGTAACAACATTTATAAACCCCATTTCAGAGTGTCAATAGGGGAGGATCTGCTGATGGAAACTCAAACAAAATATCGCCTCAAGATCTGAGAGATTGACCAGTTTCATCAGGACCTGAATATCATCGGCCTTTGGCTATAGAAGGAAAAAACACCAATCACAGTGAGGAGAAACAGGACACGTGTTCTGTGTATTTTTTAAAATTTGTTTATGGGATGTGGGCATCGCTGGCAAGGCCAACATTTATTGCCCATCTCTAATTGCCGTTGAGAAGGTGGTGGTGAGCTGCCTTCTTGAACCGCTGCAGTCCGCGTGGTGAAGGTACTCCCACAGTGCTGTGAGGGAGGGAGTTCCAGGATTTTGACCCAGCGGCGATGAAGGATCGGCGATATTCTTCTCAGTCGGGATGGTGTGTGACTTGGAGGGGAACTTGGAGGTGGTGGTGTTCCCATGCACTTGCTGCCATTGTCCTTCTAGTTGGAAGAGGTCGCGGGTTTGGGAGGTGCTGCAAAGAAGCCTTGGTGAGTTGCTGCAGTGCATCTTGTAGATGGTACACACTGCAGCCACGGTATGCCGGTGGTGGAGGGAGTGAATGTTTAAGGTGGTGGATGGGGTGCCAATGTAGCGGGTTCATTGTCCTGGATGGTGTCGAGCTGCTTGAGTGTTGGAGCTGCACTCATCCAGGCAAGTGGAGAGTATTCCATCACACTCCTTACTTGTGCCTTGTAGATGGTGGAAAGGCTTTGTGGAGTCAGGAGGTGAGACACTCACTGCAGAATACCTAGCCTCTGACCTGCTCTTGTTGCCACAGTATTTATGTGGCTGGTCCAGTTAAGTTTCTGGTCAATGGTGACCCCCAGGTGGATTCGGTGATGGCAATGCCGTTGAATGTTGGGTGGTGGTTAGACTCTCGCTTGTTGGAGATAGTCATTGCCTGGCACTTGAGTGGCACGAACCCACCTTCAACCAATCATCTAGCCTGTGAGACTCGTGTGCCCACCTGAATCAACAGTGTAAATGTGGGGACTGTGGGAATGAATGGAGTTGATTGTCTGAGGTGGAAACTCATGGATACAGTCACACCAGGGAGAGGCCGTTCACCAGCTAAGTGTGGAAAGAGATTCACTCACTCATCTCACCTATTAGCACACGAACATGTTCATAAAGGGGAGAATCCGTTCAGTGGTCTGTATGTGGAAAGGGATTCAATCGATCATCCCATTTACTGACACACCAGAACAGTCACACCGGAGAGAGACCGTTTAGATACGTCATGTGTGGGAAGGGATTCACTCCGTTGTCCCAACTGTTGACACTCCAGAGTGTCCACATTGAGAACAGTAGGTTTAAATACTCTGACTGTGAGAAAAGCTGTCAAAGTTCAAAGCAGCTGATGCACGATCAGCGCATTGATACTGGAAAGAGAATGATTCAATATCCTGTGTGTGGGAAGAGATTCACCCGACCTGCTGAGACTCCAGTGAGTTCCCATGTGACTGCAGGGGTTTGGATTCTGTTATTAATCACATCCAGGACAGGACCATGGCAGAGTGCCCGTGCACTGTGGTTTCTGTGTGAATTATTGATGAATTTTCTCTCAATGGGATCACAGAAACTCATTCTCCATTCACTAATTGGGGCCTTCAATGTTCCCCAGCATGCCCCGCGGGGCAGAATGTGCCCCATTCACACTGGAGGAGCCCAGTGCGCAGGCGCAGAGCCCGCCTGTATTTGGAGCATGCGCAGTGTCACTGTGCTCAGGGCCGGGCGAGTGCGGAAGCGCTGAAAGGTCGGTGTCGCGATTTTTGCGCCGATTACGAATCAGCGGGACGCAGGGAGGTAACACACCTGTGGGTGGGCTTCATAAACACCTGGTGTAGGCCGCAAGCCCCGAATGAGAACCTACGGGTTCCCCGTTTGCAGCTCCGAGGCTTTTTCCCAGGAACTAGGCCGAGATTAACGGCGGCCATCTTTGTAAAGAAAGTCTGAGGTTTTGTTCGTCTCCCTCTTGTTTCATCGAGCAGTACAGCGCATGCGCCGCCATCTTTGGAAAGGGACCAGTAGTGGGCCGGGCTTCAGGGTCCCAGTGAGTGAACTGAACCCAGCCAGAGTCAGCACCTTCAGGGGAGGAGAGGGAGGGGAACCAGTGAGTGTAGAACTGAACCCAGCCAGAGTCAGCACCTTCAGGGGAGGAGAGGGAGGGGAACCAGTGAGTGCAGAACTGAACCCAGCCAGAGTCAGCACCTTCAGGGGAGGAGAGGGAGGGGAACCAGTGAGTGTAGAACTGACCCCAGCCAGAGTCAGCACCTTCAGGGGAGGACAGGGAGGGGAACCAGTGAGTGTAGAACTGAACCCAGCCAAAGTCAGCACCTTCAGGGGAGGAGAGGGAGAGGGAACCAGTGAGTGTCGAACTGAACCCAGCCAGAGTCAGCACCTTCAGGGAAGGAGAGGGAGGGGAACCAGTGAGTGTAGAACTGAACCCAGCCAGAGTCAGCACCTTCAAGGGAGGAGAGGGAGGGGAACCAGTGAGTGTAGAACTGAACCCAGTCAGAGTCAGCACCTTCAGGGAAGGAGAGGGAGGGGAACCAGTGAGTGTAGAACTGAACCCAGCCAGAGTTGGTGGTGAAAACTGGGAGCGGAGAACAAACTGTCTTGAGACGTGCGATGTGTTTGGATTTTAGCACAGGGAGGAGGGACAATGTGTGGGACGGGGATTTGGAGGAACAAGAGTGGAAAGAATATTCCATAGAAACTAGAATTGTCTGATCTGAATTTCTGTCCTGTACTTACGGTGATGAGTTTTGTAAACTTATTTTACAGGGTATTAGAAGGGGAGGATTTGAAGAAGGGAAACTCAAACCAAATATCAAGTCAAGATCTGACAGCGTCACTCGATTCATTAGGACATGAATATCATCGGCCTTTGAATGTGGAAGGAGAAATGTTTGTCTGTTCTGTCTGTGGGAAAAGATTTCAAACATCAGTGTGACTGGAAAAGCATCGAGACACACACACCCGAGTGAGAGTGTTCCAGTGCACTGACTGTGGAAAGAGCTTTAACCAGTTACACAGCCTGAAAAAACATCGCACCATTCACAGCGGGGAGAAACCGTACACGTGTTCTGTGTGACGAGGCTTCAACAGATCATCCAACCTGGAGAGACAAGAGGACACCCGCACCACGGAGAAACCGTGGAAATGTGGGGACTGCGGGAAGGGATTCAGTTACCCATCTCAGCTGGAAATTCATCATCGCAGTCACACTGGGGAGAGGCCGTTCACCTGCTCTGAGTGTGGGAAAGGATTCACTCAGTCATCCGACCTGCTGGCACACCAGCGAGTTCACACCAGGGAGAGGTCGTTCACTTGCTCTGAGTGTGGGAAGGGATTCACCCATTCATCCCACCTCCTGAAACATCGGCCTATTACACTGTTCCATGGAAGAGCAGCGTAAGCTCGAGGAACAGCACCTCATCTTTCGTTTAGGCACGCTACAGCCCTCTGAACTCAATATCGAGTTCAACAATTTTAGATCATAACCTCAGCTCCAATCACATTTATATTTTATTTTTTCCACCCTTTTATTTGTCCCCCCCCCACCTTTTTTTTCCTCCTAGAAGCAGGCAGCTGTCCTTCATTCTGCCAGTGGATTTCACACTTCTTTCAGCCTTAATCTGTCACATTAACACCACCTCTAGCCTTGCATATCTCTTAATGTCTCTTCATCTCCCCCTTTGTTCTTTTATCCCCTCCCCCTTTTCCCAGCTTTACTCTGGCCTTAAATCTATTTGATTTCCGGCTCTTCCCAGTTCTGACGAAAGGTCATCGACCTGAAACGTTAACTCTCTTTCTCTCTCCACGGATGCTGCCTGGCCTGCTGAGTTTTTCCAGCGTTTTCTGTTGTTATTTCAGATTTCCAGCATCCGCAGTATTTTGCTATCGTACATCCTGGACACAGTCCTTGAGGGCCACACTGAGAGGGGCAAACGGCACTTTGGTCTTTCTCGCCTCTCTTCACTGACAGCAATGTCCCCGTGCAGGTTAATCTTGAGGCCTGTAAGGAATGTGTCCCAGCCGCTCTCTTCCATGGGTCAGAGCTCCGAGGCACGGAACAGAAGGCTCCTTTACAACTGTGTTTAGAGTCAGGAAGAACAACGGTGAATGCTGGAAACGTGCTGTCAAATCAGAGATTGGTGTCAAACTGCGATCTGTTCCTGACTGAAAGTGAAACGGCAGGGTTAAGTTTCCAGTCTAAAAATGACTGGTAATTATTCCGCGAGGATTTAATATGTGTGTGTGACAGTCCTGAGTCTACCATTTTAAGGCAGGTGTTAGCTCATTTAAAATAAACCCGTTTAAAATAAATTGATTAAAGTCTGCATTAAAATAGCAGAGGGATGAGTTCACAGGAGCCTGTTAACTGCTGGTACAATTATACAACAGACATTTGATCTCCAGATAAAGAAGGACCTGCAGCGTGTTTCCAGGAATTCCCTGTTTTATTGATGTGTGCGTGTTAGACACCAGGATAACTCAAAATACACGACCCGGAACATCCACGGGGTTACTCCAGGATCACTCCCGCTGCGGAACTCCACCACTGACCCTGCACCAATCATCACCCACTGGAGGTTTATATCAGGAGCTTCTGTGTGATGGTGAGGTGATCACTGGACAATAAAGTGCAGAGACTGCTGGGTGGCTGCTCATTATCCTCGGTGTGATTTAATCCCCTTTCCCACTGAATACTGCGGACAGACAGGATCACCTTGGGAACGGAATGGTCAGTGTGACATCACTTTCTAAACAAGAGCCCACAAGACAATGGGTTCTCAATAAATGTTAAAGGGATTCAACGCTCTGAATTTACACTGTGAATAAAGGAAATAAAATGCTGATCAATAATTGGTGAAGATAATTTATCTCTGTGGAATGCACGAGTACACATTAAGAATTATGTGTTTTGTTTACACACTCACACACATAACAAACACTTTGTGTGAGCTCTTTTCAGTTGTTCTGTTTAACCCGATTGAAATAATACTTGCTGTGGCCTTTAGGACCCTGCGGCAGCCCATCCGGCGGGGCCCGCTGGGTCAGGATAAAAAGAGACCGCGCGCTGTTCCTCCTCCCACTGCCTGGGGGAATGGGCCAGATATTTAAAGGGACAGGGACTCCCCTTTCTCTGCCTATTTATAGTTAAAGGGACAGACCCGTTTATCTTTGGAGTGTCGGAGGACTTCACTAACAGAGCTCCCATGAACAGTCGCTCCCTTCTGTACTGTGCAGTGATTGTAAACCTGTCTGTTTCAGTGACTTGAGCCTTTCTAAAATGTCTCACTGTTTTTGATGATCCATTTGACTTGCTTGGTTAATTTGGAAAGACTTCAGAATTTTGCAGTGTGACTAAGGGGGGGGTGATATTTCTTTCTTTCTAAATATTCTGTTCTCACCCTCCCCCTTCCACTTTAGAACACTCTGAGCTACTGACTAGGAAGGTCACAAATTCATTCCTTGATCTGGGCTGTTAGTTGATCTCAACCAAGGCAGCAGTTCAGGGGCCATAATTGGCCTCAGTACCACTGGACTCAGTGTAAAAATCAGCCACTGCCCCTGCTCTTGATGGCGATCCAGTGACCTGAACTGGGAAGTGTATGGATGTCAATTGAGGACAGGATTGGACTCGGCTGTGATGCCTACCACAGTGGAAATGCTGCTGACACTCACTGAGTCGGCTGACGGTGAGGCACTCGAGATTAACTAATGTCTGTGGAATGGCACCCAGCCAGATTCAGCACCTTCTGGAGAGAAGGGGAGAAACAAAATCCCAGATGGTGTAATTAATGTTTTTAGACAGTAGGAATGGATTCAGTTGCCCGTCTGAGCTGGAAACTCGTGGATACAGTCACACCGGGGAGAGGCCGTTCACCAGTTGAGTGTGGAAAGAGATTCACTCACTCATCTCACCTATTAGCACACGGACATGTTCGTAATGGGGAGAATCCGTTCACTGCTCTGTATGTGGAAAGGGATTCTATCGACCATCCCATTTACTGACACACCAGCACAGTCACACCGGAGAGAGACCATTCAGATACTTCACGTGTGGGAAGGGATTGACTCCGTTCTCCCACCTGTTGACACTCCAGAGTGTCCACATTGAGAACAGTTGCTTTAAATACTCTGACTGTGAGAAAAACTTTCAAAGTTCAAAGCAGCTGATGCACGATCAGCGCATTGATACTGGAGAGAGGCTGTTTCAATATCCTGTGTGTGGGAAGAAATTCACCCCACCTGCTGAGACTCCAGTGAGTTCACAGGTGACTGCAGGGGTTTGGATTCTGTCATTAATCACATCCAGGACTGAACCATGGCAGAGTGCCCGTGCACTTGGGTTTCTGTGTGAATTATTGATGAATTTTCTCACAATGGGATCACAGAAACTCATTCTCCATTCACTAATTGGGGCTTTCAATGTTCCCCAGCATGCCCCGCGGGGGAGAATGTGCCCCATTCACACTGGAGGAGCCCAGTGCGCAGGTGCAGTGCCCGCCTATATTTGGAGCATGCGCAGTGTCACTGTGATCTGGGCCAAGCGAATGCGAAAACGCAGAAAGGTCGGTGTTACGATTTTAAGCCGATTACGAATCAGCGGGGCGCAGGAAGGTAACGCACCCGGCGGGTGAGCTTCATAAACACCTGGTGTAGGCCGCAAGCCCCGAATGAGAACCTACAAGTTCCGCGTTTGAAGCTCGGAGGCTTTTTCCCAGGAATAGGCCCAGATTAATGGCGGCCATCTTTGTAAAGGAAAGCTGAGGATTTATGTTCCGCAGTCCTGCGAGATCGAGCGGTAGAGCGCATGCGCAGCCATCTTTGTAAAGGAACCACGAGTGGGCGATGCTTCAGGGTCCCAGAGAGTGAACTGAACCCAGCCAGAGTCAGCACCTTCAGGGGAGGAGAGGGAGGGGAACCAGTGAGTGTCGAACTGAACCCAGCCAGAGTCAGCACCTTCAGGGGAGGAGAGGGAGGGGAACCAGTGAGTGTAGAACTGAACCCAGCCAGAGTCAGCACCTTCAGGGGAGGAGAGGGAGGGGAACCAGTGAGTGTGGAACTGAACCCAGCCAGAGTCAGCACCTTCAGGGGAGGAGAGGGAGGGGAACCAGTGAGTGTGGAACTGAACCCAGCCAGAGTCAGCACCCTTCAGGGGAGGAGAGAGAGGGGAACCAGTGAGTGTAGAACTGAACCCAGCCAGAGTCAGCACCTTCAGGGGAGAAGAGGGAGGGGAACCAGTGAGTGAACTGAACCCAGCCAGAGTCAGCACCTTCAGGGGAGGAGAGGGCTGGGAACCAGTGAGTGTAGAACTGAACCCAGCCAGAGTCAGCACCTTCAGGGGAGGAGAGGGAGAGGAACCAGTGAGTCTAGAACTGAACCCAGCCAGAGTCAGCACCTTCAGGGGAGGAGAGGGAGAGGAACCAGTGAGTCTAGAACTGAACCCAGCCAGAGTCAGCACCTTCAGGGGAGGAGAGGGCTGGGAACCAGTGAGTCTAGAACTGAACCCAGCCAGAGTCAGCACCTTCAGGGGAGGAGAGGGAGAGGAACCAGTGAGTCTAGAACTGAACCCAGCCAGAGTCAGCTCCTTCAGGGGAGGAGAGGGAGGGGAACCAGTGAGTGAACTGAACCGAGCCAGAGTCAGCACCTTCAGGGGAGGAGAGGGCTGGGAACCAGTGAGTGTAGAACTGAACCCAGCCAGAGTCAGCACCTTCAGGGGAGGAGAGGGTGGGGAACCAGTGAGTGAACTGAACCCAGCCAGAGTCAGCACCTTCAGGGGAGGAGAGGACTGGGAACCAGTGAGTGTGGAACCGAACCCAGCCAGAGTCAGCACCTTCAGGGGAGGAGAGGGAGGGGAACCAGCGAGTGTGGAACTGAACCCAGCCAGAGTCAGCACCTTCAGGGGAGGAGAGGGAGGGGAACCAGTGAGTGTAGAACTAAACCCAGCCAGAGTTGGGGGAGAAAAGTGGGAGCAGAAGACAAACTGCCTTCAGATGTGCGATGTGTTTGAATTTTAGCACAGGGAGGAGGGAGAGTGTGTGGGACGGGGATTTACAGCTTTGGGGGAACAAGAGAGGAAAGAATGTTCCATAGAAACTAGAATTGAATGTTCTATCCAGTACTTACAGTGATGACTTTTGTAAACTCCTTTTACAGGCTTTGAGAAGGGGAGGATTTGAAGACAGGAAACTCAAACCAAACATCACATCAAGATATGTCAGAGTCACTCGATTCATCAGGACCTGAATATCATCGGCCTTTGAATGTGGAAGGAGAAATGTTTGTCTGTACTGTCTGTGGGAAAAGATTTCAAACATCAGTGTGACTGGAAAAGCACCGAGACACACACCCGAGTGAGAGTGTTCCAGTGCACTGACTGTGGAAAGAGCTTTAACCAGTTACACAGCCTGAAAACACATCGCACCATTCACAGCGGGGAGAAACAGTACACGTGTTCTGTGTGTGACGAGGCTTCAACTGATCATCCAACCTGAAGAGACACAAGGACACCCGCACCACGGAGAAACCATGGAAATGTGGGGACTGTGGGAAGGGATTCAGTTCCCCGTCTGAGCTGGAAATTCATCATCGCAGTCACACCGGGGAGAGGCCGTTCACCTGCTCCGAGTGTGGGAAGGGATTCACTCAGTCATCCAGCCTCCTGGCACACCAACGGACTCACACTGGGGAGAGGCCATTCACCTGCTCCATGTGTGAGAAGAGATTCATTGATTCATCCAGCCTGCTGAAACACCAGCGAGTTCACACTGGGGAGAGGCCGTTCACCTGCTCCGTGTGTGGAAATAGATTCACTCGGTCATCCCACCTGCTGAGACACCAGCGAGTTCACACTGGGGAGAGCCAGTTCAACTGCTCTGTCTGTGGGAAGAGATTCACTCAGTCATCCACCCTGCTGACACACCAACGGACTCACACCGGGGAGAGGCCGTTCACCTGCTGTCAGTGTGGGAAGGGATTCACTCAGTCATCCAATCTTCTAACTCATCAGCGTGTTCACACTGGGGAGAGGCCGTTCACCTGCTCCGACTGTGGGAAGGGATTCACTACTTCATCCAGCCTGCTGAGACACCAGCGAGTTCACAAGTGACTGCAAAGGTTGGATTCTGCTGTTAATCACATCCCGACTGAATCGTGTCCATTCTGACAGTTGGGGTTTGTTTCTGCTGATGTTAATAACCCCTGTAACTGGGCTAGACTTTAATATTTTGATTTTTGAAATAACACAGTCTGTCGATATTTGATGTCTCCAAGATAAGAGGAGACTAATTGATGTCCTGTTACCGACTGCTCCATTTTTGGGCCTTTTCTCCTTTCTAACTCGAGATTATTTCAGTTCTCGTACCTTCGGTTACTCTCATGGACAAGTCCCAGCTCCCCATACCTTCCAGAGTGCCTCTCCTAGCCTTGGTATCCAGGGAAGGTCTCGGTAACACGCCCGAGATCACTAAACACAAAACCCAGTCTGTTAATCACTTTCAGCTACTGGACTTAGCGTGTGTCCCACAGCATCTCTCTCACCTTCGATGTGTGAATAGAGCATCACGCCTGCAAACCTGCTTTCAATTTAAATTTTAATCCACTCAGCAAGTGTATTTAAAAAAATACGTACAAGTAAACAGATCACATCAAATAATTGGCAAAGGTTTAGAGTCAACAAGATGAACACATCATGGCCCAATACCCCAGCTCTATATTCACAGGAGAAAGTCTGTTATCTAACTCCTCGAGTGGACAGAATAGAGAAAGATCCCAACTCTAAGAACATCTAGAATCTGTTGTAAATATCTTTCAAATCCTGACTGGTCCAATCTGTCAGTTTCCTTTCAATTGAAGTGAATGGAAGATGAGAGGGATGTTGGCATATGGACCTCGGTTAATTCAGCTTCTGAAAGGTGTTCATGTTTAGTTCATTCGATATCGGGGAAAATGTGGTCGGTATCATTAGAGAGAGAGAGATTTCACTGAGCAACAGCTGGTGTTTGCAACCAACTGGCCTTGGATATTTTCATCATAGAATGTTTCGATCAGAAATATGATGTTGGGATAAGGAAAGTCTGGAGATTAGTGGTTTGTGCTGCCCCAGGAAGGCCACAGTGTTTTTACCTGCTTCTAACGTTGTTGATGTGTGTTGAAGAAAATGCAGACTTGTGTCTCTGGACTGTGCAGTAGCCAGAGACGACCATATTAGGCAATGCCAGCTCCAGTTTGATAAGAGGTTGATGGCAGAGCAAGAGATCCAGCAGTTTTAAGAATTTATCTCCCGTTATCTGCAGACATCGAATGTCGCAGCGTGCTGACAAAATTGGACTTAAGACTTTAACCTATTGGGTTCAATTATTGGGATCGATTGTTATAGAATTGAATTGTTATAGAATGGAAAAGTAGTGAAGTTATGCTAAACTTGTATCAAACCTTGGTTAGACCACACTTGGAGCACTGCGTACAATTCTGGTCACCATATTACAAAAAGGATATAGAGGCACTGGAGAGGGTGCAGAGAAGATTTACAAGGTTGATACCAGAAATGAGAGGGTATACCTGTCAGGAAAGGATGGACAGGCTGGGTCTCTTTTCTCTTAAAAAAGGCTGAGGGGTGACCTAATAGAGGTCTTTAAAATTATGAAAGGTTTAGACAGAGTAGATACAGAGAGAATGTTTCCACTTGTGGGGAAGAGCAGAACTAGAGGCCATCAATATAAGATAGTCACCAAGAAATCCAATCGGGAATTCAGGAGAAACTTCTTTACCCAGAGAGTGGGGAGAATGTGGAACTCGCTACCACAGGGAGTGGTTGAAGCGAATAGTATCGATACATTTAAGGGGAGGCTAGACAAGCATATGAGGGAGAAAGGAATAGAGGGTTATGCTGATAGAGTTAGATGGGGAAAGACAGGAGGAGGCTCGAGTGGAGCATAAACGCCGGCATGGACTGGTTGGGCCGAATGGCCTGTTTCTGTGCCGCATATCCTGTGTAATCCTGTGTAGTCACAGCAAACAGACAGTTTAACAGACTGCCCATGGTCCACTCTAACCCCCACCTTCTCTCTCTCTCACTATTCATGGACACTGCTGCAGTAATTGCTCCTCTGACCTTTCCAAAAATGTGCGGGTTAGGTTGATTTGGCTATGATAAATTGACCCTTAGTGTTAGGGGGGGATTAAATATGTGGGGTTATGGGGATAGGATGGGATATGTTAGGGGGAATTAAATACGTGGGGTTACGGGGATAGGGTGGGATAGGTGCAGGCTCGATGTGGGGATTCTGTGTGAGAAAGCAGGGACAGGGTACTGGATTTGGATGATCAGCCATGATCGTATTGAATGGTGGAGCAGGCTCGACGGGCCGAATGGCCTACTCCTGCTCCTAGTTTCTATGTTTCCTCTCTTGTCCCTCCTACACCCCTAATACACGGCCCGACACAATCTCCCTCCCACTACATCCTCACTGTGCTGGAATCCACACCAGTATCCCCATCTGCTCCTTGTTCTCTCCCTGGATCCGAAAACTACTGAACTCAGTCTTCCCTCCTGAAGTCTATAGGCTCTAAAACTGAAGCTTGGTGTCCCTCAGTCCCTACTGCTCCCCTTCTCTCCTCCTCTTTTCCCCCTTGGTTGTGTTCCACACTCTGGGACTTGGGCCTTGTCCGGGGATTCTCAGTATGAACAGGTGGGGTGTGTTTTGAGACAGGGTGTCTCCGCTCTCCACCTTTAAAGGGACAAGGAGACGACCAGCTGGGCTGAATGGCCCGGCTTTATGACATCACTGCAGTGCCTAGCAACCAATCTCCCTGAGCCATGCTCATTATGGGCTGGCAGTGTTTGATGGGACAGTGTATAGGGAGCTTTACTCTGTATCTAACCCATGCTGTACCTGCCCTGGGAGTGTTTGATGGGACAGTGCAGAGGGAGCTTTGCTCTGTATCTAACCCGTGCTGAACCTGCACTGGGAGTGTTTGATGGGACAGTGTAGAGGGAGCTTTACTCTGTAGCTAACCTATGCTGTACCTGCTCTGGGAGTGTTTGATGGGACAGTGTAGAGGGAGCTTTACTCTGTATCTAACCCGTGCTGAACCTGCCCTGGGAGTGTTTGATGGGACAGTGTAGAGGGAACTTTACTCTGTATCTAACCCGTGCTGAACCTGCCCTGGGATAGTTTGATGGGACAGTGTACAGGGAGCTTTACTCTGTATCTAACCCGTGCTGTACCTGCCCTGGGAATCTTTAAAATAAATATAAACAAAAATATTACGGAACCCATGAGTTCTACGTCCACCTGAGAGGACAGATATGGCCTCAGTTTAACGTCTCGATGGAAAGACGATAGCTCTGACAGTGCATCAACCACTCAATACTGCACAGAGCGACAGGGTCTAGTGCAGTAATAATGAGACATGGTCGAGTGTCATATAAACAGTGACAGGGCCCAGTGTAATATAAAGAGAGACAGGGTCTAGTGTAATATAAACAGAGACAGGTTCTAGTGTAATATAAACAGAGACAGGGTCTAGTGTAATATAAACAGAGACAGGGTCTAGTGTAATATAAACAGAGACAGGGTCTAGTGCGACATAAACAGAGACAGGGTCTAGTGCGACATAAACAGAGACAGGGTCTAGTGTGACATAAACAGAGACAGGGTCTAATGTAATATAAACAGAGACAGGGTCCAGTGTAATATAAACAGAGACAGGGTCCAGTGTAATATAAACAGAGACAGGGTCAAGTGTAATATAAACAGAGACAGGGTCTAGTGTAATATAAACAGAGACAGGGTCTAGTGTAATATAAACAGAGACAGGGCCTAGTGTAATATAAACAGAGACAGGGTCTAGTGTAATATAAACAGAGACAGGTCTAGTGTAATATAAACAGAGACAGGGTCTAGTGTAATATAAACAGAGACAGGGTCTAGTGTAATATAAACAGAGACAGGGTCTAGTGTATATAAACCGAGACAGGGTCTAGTGTAATATAAACAAAGACAGGATCTAGTGTAATATAAACAGAGACTGGGACTAGTGTAATATAATAAACAGAGACTGGGTCTAGTGTAATATAAACAGACAGGGTCTCGTGTAATATAAACAGAGACAGGGTCTCGTGTAATATAAACAGAGACAGGGTCTAGTGTAATATAAACAGAGACAGGGTCTAGTGTAATATAAACCGAGACAGGGTCTAGTGTAATATAAACAAAGACAGGGTCTAGTGTAATATAAACAGAGACAGGTCTAGTGTAATATAAACAGAGACAGGGTCTAGTGTAATATAAACAGAGACAGGGTCTAGTGTAATATAAACAGAGACAGGGTCTAGTGTAATATAAACAGAGACAGGGTCTAGTGTAATATAAACAGAGACAGGGTCTAGTGTAATATAAACAGAGACAGGGTCTAGTGTAATATAAACAGAGACAGGGTCTAGTGTAATATAAACAGAGACAGGGTCTAGTGTAATATAAACAGAGACAGGGTCTAGTGTAATATAAACAGAGACAGGGTCTAGTGTAATATAAACAGAGACAGGGTCTAGTGTAATATAAACAGAGACAGGGTCTAGTGTAATATAAACAGAGACAGGGTCTAGTGTAATATAAACAGAGACAGGGTCTAGTGTAATATAAACAGAGACAGGTCTAGTGTAATATAAACAGAGACAGGGTCTAGTGTAATATAAACAGAGACAGGGTCTAGTGTAATATAAACAGAGACAGGGTCTAGTGTAATATAAACAGAGACAGGGACTAGTGTAATATAAACCGAGACAGGGTCCAGTGCAATATATACCGAGACAGGGTCCAGTGCAATATATACCGAGACAGGATCTAGTGTAATATCAACAGAGACAGGGTCTAGTGTAATATCAACAGAGACAGGGTCTAGTGTAATATAAACAGAGACAGGGTCTAGTGTAATATTAGCAGAGACTGGGTCGAGTGTGAAGAAACAGAGACAGGGTCTCGTTTAATATAAACAGGGACAGGGTCTGGTGTAATATAAACAGAGACAGGGCCTAGTGTAATATAAACAGAGACAGGGCCTAGTGTAATATAAACAGAGACAGGGTCTAGTGTAATATAAACAGAGACAGGGTCTAGTGTAATATAAACAGAGACAGGGCCTCGTGCCAGGATCTCGGGTCAGGCCCACCTTGGAAATGAGTTTGACTCCCCTGCGGTTGTTCTCCTTCGAGCAGAGAATCCCTACAGGAGATTTGAGAGAGGTGTTTAAAATCACGAAGGGTTTAGAGTAAATAAAGAGAAACTGTTTCCAGTGACTGAAGGGTCGATAACCAGAGGGCACTGATTGAAGCTGATTGGCAAAAGAACCAGAGGGGACACGAGGAAAAACCTTTTTACACAACGAGTGGTTAGGATCTGGAATGCGCTGCCTGATAGGCTGGTGGATACAGATTCAATAGTAGCCTTCAAAAGGGAATTGGAGAAATACTTGAAGGAGAAAACATTGCAGGGGTTTGGGGAATGAGCAGGGGAGTGGGACTAACTGGATTGCTCTTCGAAAGAGCCGGCACAGACTCGATGGGCAGAATAGCCTCCTTCTGTGTGGTACTATTCGATGATTGTATGACAATCTCTTTCTATTTTAATATTTATGATGTTATTGTCGACAGCACATCCCACAGCTGGAATCTGAGCATCACCCACAGGAGTGTAGACTGATGTGAAACCATCTTTAACGGTCTACTGACTCCTGACCTAGCTGGAAAAGCTTCTGCTGTTATTCCCACAATTGGGCACCATCAGCTTTTCCAAAGATCTCTGAGCTTCTCTAATGGCTGCTTTCCTCTCCCTCCATTGTGGGTGATATTTCTCCCTATTCTCCTGTAAACTGAATCCATCTTGATCTGAACTGGGTTCAATGTGAGACAGTTCGGGGAGTCAGGCATCATTCACCCCTAGACCTACACTGACAGGTTAAACCCCAGACAGCTCCTTAGTAACGATTCCTCTGGTTCCTCACCATATATGTGTCAGGATACTGAAACCCAGCTTTCTCACAGTCCACTCCTGGAGGCCCCACTCCCTGAGCCTACAACCTTCAGCAGGGTCAGTGCTGGAGTTCCGCAGCGGGAGTGATCCCAGAGTAACTGTCGGGATCGCACCCCGTGGATGTTCCGGGTCGTGTATTTTTAGTTATCCTGGTGTCTAACACGCACACATCAATAAAACAGGGAATTCCTGGAAACACGCTGCAGGTCCTTCTTTATCTGAAGATGAAATGTCTGTTGTATAATTGTACCAGCAGTTAACAGGCTCCTGTGAACTCCTCCCTCTGCTATTTTAATGCAGACTTTAACCAATTTATTTTAAACGGGTTTATTTTAAATGAGCTAACACCTGCCTTAAAATGGTAGACTCAGGACTGTCTCACACACACATATTAAATCTTTGTGGAATAATTACCAGTCATTTTTAGACTGGAAACTTAACCTGCCGTTTCATTTCAGTCAGGAACAGATCGCAGTTTGACACCAATCTCTGATTTGACAGCACGTTTCCAGCATTCACCGTTGTTCTTCCTGACTCTAAACACAGTTGTAAAGGAGCCTTCTGTTCCGTGCCCAGGAGCTGTGACCCATGGGAGAGAGCAGCTGGGACACATTCCTTCCAGGCCTCAAGATTAACCTGCACGGGGACATTGCTGTCAGTGAAGAGAGACGAGAAAGACCAAAGTGCCGTTTGCCCCTCTCAGTGTGGCCCTGAAGGACTGTGTCCAGGCTGTAGTTCTGTTCCCGCCGTACGATCCTCCCCCCAGATTGTCCTTTCTGAGCTCCAGCCAGGTGATGCTAAACACTCAGGTGGGAACGACAAAAATCCACAACAATGTGTTCAAAGCAAAGCTGATTTATTTGACATATATCCAGAATATTAAACTCCAGCCCAGTTACAGGGGTTATTAACATCAGCAGAAACAAACTCCAACTGTCAGAATGAACACGATTCAGTCCGGGATGTAATTAACAGCAGCAATAACAGTAGAATCCAACCCCTGCAGTCACTTGTGAACTCGCTGGTGTGACAGCAGGTTGGATGAATGAGTGAATCCCTTCCCACACTCAGAGCAGGTGAACGGCCTCTCCCCAGTGTGAACTCGCTGGTGTGTCAGCAGATCCGTTTTTCTTTTAAATCTCTTCTCACAGTCAGAACATTTAAAAGGTCTCTCATCAGTATGAACAAGTTGGTGTCTCAGCAGGTGGGATGACCGAGTGAATCCCTTCCCACACTCGGAGCAGGTGAACGGTCTCTCCCCAGTGTGAGTGCGCTGGTGTACAATGAAGTCAGATGATTCCCTGAACCCAGTCCCACAGTGAGAGCATCTGAACGGTCTCTCGTCAGTGTGAACATGTTGATGGCGCGTCAATTCCCCGGAACTTTTATAGCACTTCCCACAGTTCAAGCATTTAAAAGGTCTCTTGTCAGTGTGAACTCGCTGGTGTCTCAGCAGGGCGGATGAATTAGTGAATTCCTTCCCACACTCAGTGCAGGTGAACGGCCTCTCCTCGGTGTGACTGCGCTTGTGACTCGACAGGCTAGAGAATCGGCTGAAGCCTCGTCCACACACAGAACACGTGTACGGTTTCTCCCTGCTCTGAACGGTGCTTTCTGCTTCCATGCTCAAAGGTCCTGATGAATCGAGTGACTCTGTCAGATCTTGAAGTGATGTTTGGTTTGAGTTTCCCGTCTGCAAATCCTCCCCTTCTAACAGCCTGTAAAATGAATTTAAAATAAGAAAAAGGGAGGGTGAGAGAGAACCCACAAAAACACAAAGGCAGGTTGTGAAATTGAGCTGAATGAATCTGGGAATTTGTGGGGCCGGCACTAGAAAAAAGTGACCATGAAAGCTGCCAGATTGTCGTAAAAACCCAACTGGTTCACTAATGTTCTTCAGGGAAGGGAACCTGCCAACCAGTCTGGGCCTACACAAGACTCTGGCCTCTATGGGAGGAGAGAGAGCGAGGTGGGAGGGGGTGGGGTGAAGGAGAGAGAGTGAGGTGGGAGGGGGAGGGGTGAAGGAGAGCGACTTTATACATCTGTAACTCGACTAGAACTTTGACAGATTCCAACCCTGGTTCTGTACCTGGGGATTCCAACCCTGGGAATGTACATGGGGATTCCAACCCTGGGACTGTACATGGGGATTCTAACCCTGGGACTGTACATGGGGATTCCAACCCTGGGACTGTACATGGGGATTCCAACCCTGGGACTGTACATGGGGATTCTAACCCTGGGACTGTACATGGGGATTCCAACCCTGGGACTGTACATGGGGATTCCAACCCTGGGACTGTACATGGGGATTCTAACCCTGGGACTGTACATGGGGATTCTAACCCTGGGACTGTACATGGGGATTCTAACCCTGGGACTGTACATGGGGATTCTAACCCTGGGACTGTACATGGGGATTCTACCCCTGGGACTGTAGAAGGGGATTCCAACCCTGGGACTGTACATGGGGATTCTAACCCTGGGACTGTAGAAGGGGATTCTAACCCTGGGACTGTACATGGGGATTCTAACCCTGGGACTGTACATGGGGATTCTAACCCTGGGACTGTACATGGGGATTCCAACCCTGGGACTGTACATGGAGATTCTACCCCTGGGACTGTAGAAGGGGATTCCAACCCTGGGACTGTACATGGGAATTCCTATCCTGGGACTGTACAAGGGGGCCCAGCTCTGGGGCTCTTCTGTTACAATTGTGTGGGATGTTAACCGTCTGCTCTGCTTTTACCAGCGCCTTCAGGAGAGATGGTGAGAAAGCCGAAGTGTGGAGAGTCTGAATCAAATAACTGAGTCAATGATTTACTCTCCCAGGCACTAGGACCCGGTTGGGAACAGACACTGAAGCCCCGCCCACTCTTTGTTCCTGACCAATTTGACCGCGCATGCGCTTTGCTACTCACTGAATCAAGATGGCGGCCGTTATCCTGGGCCTGTGACCGGAGAAGCCCCGAAGCTGCAAACGCGGGACCTTCAGGTTATTATTCGGGGTCTGCGGCCTGCACCAATTGTTTATGAAGCCTCCCCGCCCACCTGCCGGTCCATTACTCCGCTCCGTTGGCCGCTTCTCACGGATTGATCAGGAGCTGATCCACAGCCACCGTGCTCTGAGATGACACGAACCGCGCATGCCCAAACCAGGCGATCCCGCGCCTGCGCACTGGGCTCCTTCAGTCCGGGTGCGGCACATTCTCCCCCGCGGGGAATGCTGGGTAAAAGCCCCGCCATTGAAAGGCCACGTTTGTGAACAGAACAGAATATACTAGGATCGCATTGAGCACTGAATCATGTTCATTCCAGCAGTTAGAATGTGTTACTGCTGTTCTTAATAACCCCTATACCTGGGCTGGAGATTGATATTCTGTATAAATATTGAATAAATCAGCTTTGTATAAACACAGTGGGTCGAATATTTGATTTCTCCATGATAAGAGGAGACTAATTGGTGTTCTGTTACCGAATGTTCCATTTTTTGGGCCCTTTTCTTCCTCTAACTTATATCACTTCTCACCTAGTTTTCCTTCTACCACATCAAACCCCAGGCTGGTTCTGTTTGAGTACATGGCTTGTGAGTGTACTAGACTGAACTGGAGTGTCTCACTTTACACTCATCTGAAGTTCCTTTGAACCACCCTTTTATAGAACGATCTTGCATAAGATTTGAAATCTGTTAGTTGCTGTATCAGTTAACCCTTTTTGGATCCGATTTGGTAAAAACACATCCACATATATTGCATGTGATCACCTTTGAAATGTTCTGATCTTTGTAATTGTCATTGCTGATTTTGATGCGCTCTTTGATTTAATCTCTTGTTATCAACATACCTTGCACTATTTCTTTAATTGAGATAATTGTTTCTAATACTTCCTTAATCACGTCTTTAGCTCCTCCATTGAACCGTCAATAATCCTTGGTTAGGGTTTAGGGGTTGGCGTTAGGGGTTCGGGTTAGGATGTTAGGCTTATGAGACAGTGATTAGGATGTTAGGCTTATGAGACGGTGATTAGGGATAGAAACCACTATTGACAACACCAGTGTCACTGGACATGTTCTCTTTCATTTCATGGTGTTATAAGCTTATGCAGATGAGTCAGAAAACAGCCTCATGAATTGTTCATTCAAGGAACCTTCTTTCTAGCCCGAGCCTGATTTCCTCTCTTCTTTCACATCTCTACATTTGCCACAGAAAAAGACATCAGGGTCATTAGACTTTGGACAGGAAAAGGTGGATCCAGGTGTTGTGCTGATTACATCTAATCATCGGCCAGCCTGAAAGGGGTTCTGACAATAACCTGTCACCAGGCCCTAGCAGTAACCATCTGATTCCAACATCATATCTTCATCCATTACCCGCCCTCACGAGAGCTGGTTTCACCATCATGACCATTCCCCATACTGAGGCTCTCTGATTCCCATTTATACTCAGTGTAAGTGGTCCCTGGATTTGTTGTCTCAATGTAAGTGATCCCGACACAGAGCAGGTTCCTACATGTTGCAACCCATCCGGCGGGGCCCGCTGGATCAGGATATAAAGAGACCGTGCGCTGTTCCTCCTCCCACTGCCTGGGGCAATGGGGCAGATATTTAAAGGGACAGGGACTCCCCTTTCTCTGCCTATTTATAGTTAAAGGGACAGACCCGTTTATCTTTGGAGTGTCAGCGGACTTCACTAACAGAGCTCCCATTAACAGTCGCTCCCTTCTGTACTGTGCAGTGATTGGAAAGCTGTTTATTTCAGTAACTTACATTACATAGGATTACAAGATTATACAATATAGGGTCAGGATATAAAGAGACCACGCGCTGTTCCTCCTTCCACTGCCTGGGGGAATGGGCCAGATATTTAAAGGGACAGGGACTCCCCTTTCTCTGCCTATTTATAGTTAAAATGAGACAGACCAGTTTAACTTGGCGTGTCGGAGGACTCGACTAACAGAGCTCCTATTAATGGGTTTGGATTAGGGGTTAGGGATAGAAACAACTATTGACAACACCAGTTTCACTAGACGCAGCCTTTTTCATTTGGAGTCACAGTGTAAGTAGTCCCTGGATTTGGTGTCACAATGTAAGTAGTCCCTGGATTTGGTGTCTCAGTGTAAGTAGTCTGCACATAAAGCAGTTTTCTGAGGCCCCCCACCCACCCACCCACAGACAAAGCAGGTTCCCGCTGGGTCAGGATATAAAGAGACTGCGCGCTGTTCCTCCTCCCACTGTCTGGGGGAATGGGCCAGATATTTAAAGGGACAGGGACTCCCCTTTCTCTGCATACTTATATTTAAAGGGACAGACCCGTTTATCTTGGAGTGTCGGCGGACTTCACTAACAGAGCTCCCATGAACAGTCGTTCCCTTCTGTACTGTGCAGTGATTGTAAACCTGTCTGTTTCAGTGACTTGAGCCTTTCTAAAATGTCTCACTATTTTTGACGATCCATTTGACTTGCTTGGTTAATATTGAGACTTCAGAATTTTGCAATGTTGGAGCAACATTTCTTTCAAAATATTCTGTTCTAACCCACCGTCCCCGCCCACCCCAACGCCACTTTAGAACACACTGCACTACTGACTAGGAAGGTCCCATGTTCAATCCTTGATCAGACCACTCACCATTTCTCCTCCATTTACAGACGCTCCCTGACCACTCACCTGTTCTCCTCCATGTACAGACGCTCCCTGACCACTCACCTTTTCTCCTCCATTTACAGACGCTCCCTGACCAGTCTCCATTTACAGACGCTCCCTGACCAGTCTCCATTTCTCCTCCATTTACAGACGTTCCCTGACCAGTCTCCATTTCTCCTCCATTTACAGACGTTCCCTGACCACTCACCTTTTCTCCTCCATTTACAGACGCTCCCTGACCACTCACCATTTCTCCTCCATTTACAGACGTTCCCTGACCAGTCTCCATTTCTCCTTCATTTACAGACGCTCCCTGACCAGTCTCCATTTACAGATGCTCCCTGACTCACTTCCTCCCTGTCCCGGAGTTTGCCGCGGGGCCGCTTTGTGGACTTTCTGTTGTTTGCTCCACACCACAGATGGAACCCTGTGGGGTGGAGCAAACATTGCAACATTTGGCAGTGAAATGGATTCACTCAGGACAGACAGCAGGGATTATTTCAGGAAATAACACAGTGTAGTGAGAAAGGAAATGCAGTGGATGTTGTGGAGATGGATTGTCAAAAGGTGTTTGATAAGGTGCCGGACAGGAGGCTTGTTGATCAAATGAAGGCTGACGGTATTAAAGGGAGTGGGGCAGCGTGGATAGCAAGTTGGGTAAAGGGCAGAAAACAGAGAGTAGTGGTTAATGGATGTTCTTCAGACTGGAGGGATGTACACAGTGGTGTCCCCCAGGGTCAGTGTTGGGACCACTGCTCTTCTCAATACAGAGAAATGATCTGGGCTTGGGTATGTGGGGCACAAGATCAAAATCTCCAGATGAGACCAAAATAGGGACCCTGGCCAACTGTGAAGAGGACTGTAAGTGACTTCAGTGTGAATACACAGGTTAGTAAATGGGGCAGGTAGATGGCAGCTGAAATTTAATGCAGAGAATTGTGAGGTGATGCATTTTGGGAGGAAGAAAAAAGTAGGGAATCTACATTAAATGGAAAAAGTTTAAAAGGAGTAGAGGAGCAGAACAGTAAAGAGGTGTAAGATTCCAGCTGATGCCTTGTCTTATTAATTAGCAGGTTCGAGAGTCTCGTGTCAGCAACTTCAATACCTGATTAGAAATATAAGATGAGCAGATTCTCTGTCCACTACCGTACCTTACATTGATCCATCAATCAGAGTAAACTTGCAAGTTCCGCGTGTCCACAGAAACTTACACTGTCCCATCAAACACTCCCAGGGCAGGTACAGCACGGGTGAGATACAGAGTAAAGCTACCTCTACACTGTCCCATCAAACACTCCCAGGGTAGGTACAGCACGGGTTAGATACAGAGTAAAGCTCCCTCTGCACTGTCCCATCTAACACTCCCAGGGCAGGTACAGCACGGGTTCGATACAGAGTAAAGCTCCCTCTACACTATCCCATCAAAAACTCCCAGGGAATGTACAGCACAGGTTAGATACGGAGTAAAGCTCCCTCTTTTCTGCCCCATCAAACACTTCCAGGGAAGGTACAGTACGGGGTTAGATACAAAGTAAAGCTCCCACTACACTGTCCCATCAAACACTCCTAGGGCAGGTACAGCACGGGTGAGATACAGAGTAAGGCTCCCTCGACACTGTCCCATCAAACAGTCCCAGGGCAGGTGCAGCACAGCTCAGATACAGAGTAAAGCTCCCTTTAGACTATCCCATAAAACACTCCCAGGGCAGGTACCGCACAGGTTAGATACAGCGTAAAGCTCCCTGTACACTATCCCATCAAAAACTCTCAGGGCAGGTACAGCACGGGTTAGATACAGAGTAAAGCTCCCTCTACACTGTCCCATCAAACAGTCCAAGGGCAGATACAGCACGGGTTAAATACAGGTTAAAGCTCCCTCGACACGGTCCCATCAAACACTCCCAGGGCAGGGACAGCACGGGTAAGATACAGAGTAAAGCTCCCTCTACATTGTCCCATCTAACATTCCTAGGGCAAGTACAGCACAGGTTCGATACACAGTAAAGCTCGCTCTATACTGTCCCATCAAGCACTCCCAGGGCAGGTACAGCACGGGTTAGATACAGAGTTAAGCTCCCTCTGCACTGTCCCATCAAACATTCCCTGGGCAGGGACAGCACGGGTTAGATACAGAGTAAAGCTCCCTCTACACTGTCCCATCAAACACTCCCAGGGCAGGTACAGCACGGGTTAGATACAGAGTAAAGCTCCCTCGACACTGTCCCATCAAACACTCCCAGGGCAGGTACAGCACGGGTTAGATACAGAGTAAAGCTCCCTCTACACTGTCCCATCAAACACTCCCAGGGCAGGTACAGCACGGGTTAGATACAGAGTAAAGCTCCCTCTACACTGTCCCATCAAACACTCCCAGGGCAGGTACAGCACGGGTTAGATACAGAGTAAAGCTCCCTCTACACTGTCCCATCAAACACTCCCAGGGCAGGTACAGCACGGGTTAGATACAGAGTAAAGCTCCCTCTACACTGTCCCATCAAACACTCCCAGGGCAGGTACAGCAGGGGTTAGATACAAAGTAAAGCTCCCTCTACAATGTCCCATCAATCACTCCCAGGGCAGGTGCTGCACAGGTTAGATACAGAGTAAAGCTCCCTCTACACTGTCCCATCAAACACTCCCAGGGCAGGAACAGCACGTTTTAAATACAGAGTAAAGCTCGCTCTGTACTGTCCCATCAAACACTCCCAGGGAAGGTACAGTACGGGGTTAGATACAGAGTAAAGCTCCCTCTGCACTGTCCCATCAAACACTTCCAGGGCAGGAACAGCACGGTTTAAATACAGAGTAAAGCTCCCGCTGCACTGTCCCATCAAACACTCCCAGGGCAGGTACAGCACGGGTTAGATACAGAGTAAAGCTCGCTGTATACTGTCCCATCAAACACTCCCAGGGCAGGTACAGCACAGGTTAGATACAGAGTAAAGCTCCCTCTACACTGTCCCATCAAACACTCCCAGGGCAGGAACAGCACGTTTTAAATACAGAGTAAAGCTCCCTCTGCACTGTCCCATCAAACACTCCCAGGGGAGGTACATTACGGGGTTAAATACAGGGTAAAGCTCCCTCTACACTGTCCCATCAAACACTTCCAGGGCAGGAACAGCACGGGTTAAATACAGAGTAAAGCTCCCTCTGCACAGTCCCATCAAACACTCACAGGGGAGGGACAGTACGGGGTTAGATACAGAGTAAAGCTCCCTCTACACTGTCCCATCAAACGCTCCTAGGGCAGGTACAGCACGGGTTAGATACAGAGTAAAGCTCCCTCTACAGTGTTCCATCAAACACTCCCAGGGCAGGGACAGCACGGGTTAGATACAGAGTAAAGCACCCTCTACACTGTCCCATCAAACACTCCCAGGGCAGGTACATCACGGGTTAGATGCAGAGGAAAGCTCCCTCCATACTGTCCCATCAAACACTCCTAGGGCAGGTACAGCACGGGTAAGATACAAAGTAATGCTCCCTCCACACTGTCCCATCAAACTCTCCCAGGGCAGGTACAGCACGGGTTAGATACAGAGTAAAGCTCCCTCTGCATTGTCCCACCAAACACTCCCAGGGCAGGAACAGCACGGGTTAGATACAGAGTAAAGCTCCCTCTGCATTGTCCCACCAAACACTCCCAGGGCAGGAACAGCACGGTTTAAATACAGAGTAAAGCTCCCGAGGCACTGTCCCATCAAACACTCCCAGGGGAGGTACAGTACGGGGTTAGATACAGAGTAAAGGTCCCTCGACACTGTCCCATCAAACACTCCCAGGGCAGGTACAGCACGGGTTAGATACAGAGTAAAGCTCCCTCTACACTGTCCCATCAAACACTCCTAGGGCAGGTACAGCATGGGTTAGATACAAAGTAAAGCACCCTCTACAATGTCCCATCAACCACTCCCAGGGCAGGTACTGCACAGGTTAGATACAGAGTAAAGCTCCCTCTACACTGTCCCATCAAACACTCCCAGGGCAGGTACCGCACAGGTTAGATACAGAGTAAAGCTCCCTCTACACTGTCCCATCAAACACTCCCAGGGCAGGTACAGCACGGGTTAGATACAGAGTAAAGCTCACTCCATACTGTCCCATCAAACACTCCCAGGGCAGGTACAGCTCAAAGCTCCCTCCACACTGTCCCATCAAACACTTCCAGGGCAGGTACAACACGGGTTAAATACAGAGTAAAGCTCCATCTGCACTGTCCAATCAAACACTCCCAGGGAAGGTACAGTATGGGGTTAGATACAGAGTAAAGCTCCCTCTACACTGTCCCATCAAACACTCCCAGGGCAGGTACAGCACGGGTTAGAGACAGAGTAAAGCTCCCTCGACACTGTCCCATCAAACTCTCCCAGGGCAGGTACAGCACTGGTTAGCTACAGAGTAAAACTCCCTCGACACTGTCCCATCAAACACTCCTAGGGCAGGTACAGCACGGGTTAGATACAGAGTAAAGCTCCCTCTACACTGTCCCATCAAACACTCCCAGGACAGGTACAGCACGGGTTAAATACAGAGTAAAGCTCCCTCTACACTGTCCCATCAAACACTCCCAGGGCAGGTACAGCACGGGTTAGATACAGAGTAAAGCTCGCTCTACACTGTCCCATCAAACACTCCCAGGGCAGGTACAGCACGGGTTAGATACAGAGTAAAGCTCCCTCTACACTGTCCCATCAAACACTCCCAGGGCAGGTACAGCACGGGTTAGATACAGAGTAAAGCTCCCTCTACACTGTCCCATCAAACACTCCCAGGGCAGGTACAGCACGGGTTAGATACAGAGTAAAGCTCCCTCTACACTGTCCCATCAAACACTCCCAGGGCAGGTACAGCACGGGTTAGATACAGAGTAAAGCTCCCTCTACACTGTCCCATCAAACACTCCCAGGGCAGGTACAGCACGGGTTAGATACAGAGTAAAGCTCCCTCTACACTGTCCCATCAAACACTCCCAGGGCAGGTACAGCACGGGTTAGATACAGAGTAAAGCTCGCTCTACATTGTCCCACCAAACACTCCCTGGGAATGTACAGCACGGGTTAGATACAGAGTAAAGCTCCCTCTACACTGTCCCATCAAACACTCCCAGGGCAGGTTCCGCACGGGTTCGATACAGAGTAAAGCTCGCTCTATACTGTCCCATCAAACACTCCCAGGGCAGGTACAGCACGGGTTAGATACAGAGTAAAGCTTCCTCTACACTGTCCCATCAAACTCTCCCAGGGCAGGTACAGCATGGTTTAAATACAGAGTGAAGCTCCCTCTGCACTGTCCCATCAAACACTCCCAGGGGAGGTACAGTACGGGGTTAGATACAGAGTAAAGCTCCCTCAACACTGTCCCATTAAACACTCCCAGGGCAGGTACAGTACTTGTTAGATACAGAGTAAAGCTCCCTCTACACTGTCCCATCAAACACTTCCAGGGCAGGAACAGCACGGTTTAAATACAGAGTAAAGCTCCCGCTGCACTGTCCCATCAAACACTCCCAGGGGAGGTACATTACGGGGTTAGATACAGAGTAAAGCTCCCTCGACACTGTCCCATCAAACACTCCCAGGGCAGCTACAGCACGGGTTAAATACAGAGTAAAGCTCCCTCTACACTGTCCCATCAAACACTTCCAGGGCAGGAACAGCACGGGTTAAATACAGAGTAAAGCTCCCTCTGCACTGTCCCATCAAACACTCCCAGGGGAGGGACAGTACGGGGTTAGATACAGAGTAAAGCTCCCTCTACACTGTCCCATCAAACGCTCCTAGGGCAGGTACAGCACGGGTTAGATACAGAGTAAAGCTCCCTCTGCACTGTCCCATCAAACACTCCCAGGGCAGGGACAGCACGGGTTAGATACAGAGTAAAGCACCCTCTACACTGTCCCATCAAACACTCCCAGGGCAGGTACATCACGGGTTAGATGCAGAGGAAAGCTCCCTCCATACTGTCCCATCAAACACTCCTAGGGCAGGTACAGCACGGGTAAGATACAAAGTAATGCTCCCTCCACACTGTCCCATCAAACTCTCCCAGGGCAGGTACAGCACGGGTTAGATACAGAGTAAAGCTCCCTCTGCATTGTCCCACCAAACACTCCCAGGGCAGGAACAGCACGGGTTAGATACAGAGTAAAGCTCCCTCTGCATTGTCCGACCAAACACTCCCAGGGCAGGAACAGCACGGTTTAAATACAGAGTAAAGCTCCCTAGGCACTGTCCCATCAAACACTCCCAGGGGAGGTACAGTACGGGGTTAGATACAGAGTAAAGGTCCCTCGACACTGTCCCATCAAACACTCCCAGGGCAGGTACAGCACGGGTTAGATACAGAGTAAAGCTCCCTCGACACTGTCCCATCAAACACTTCCAGGGCAGCGACACCACGGGTTAAATACAGAGTAAAGCTCCCTCTACACTGTCCCATCAAACACTCCCAGGGCAGGTACAGCACTGGTTAGCTACAGAGTAAAACTCCCTCGACACTGTCCCATCAAACACTCCCAGGGCAGGTACAGCACGGGTTAGATACAGAGTAAAGCTCCCTCTACACTGTCCCATCAAACACTCCCAGGGCAGGTACAGCACGGGTTAGATACAGAGTAAAGCTCCCTCTACACTGTCCCATCAAACACTCCCAGGGCAGGTACAGCACGGGTTAGATACAGAGTAAAGCTCCCTCTACACTGTCCCATCAAACACTCCTAGGGCAGGTACAGCACGGGTTAGATACAGAGTAAAGCTCCCTCTACACTGTCCCATCAAACACTCCCAGGGCAGGTACAGCACGGGTTAGATACAGAGTAAAGCTCCCTCTACACTGTCCCATCAAACACTCCCAGGGCAGGTACAGCACGGGTTAGATACAGAGTAAAGCTCCCTCTACACTGTCCCATCAAACACTCCCAGGGCAGATACAGCACGGGTTAGATACAGAGTAAAGCTCCCTCTACACTGTCCATCAAACACTCCCAGGGCAGGTACAGCACGGGTTAGATACAGAGTAAAGCTCCCTCTACACTGTCGCATCAAACACTCCCAGGGCAGGTACAGCACGGGTTAGATACAGAGTAAAGCTCCCTCCACACTGTCCCATCAAACACTCCTAGGGCAGGTACAGCAAGGGTTAGATACAGAGTAAAGCTCCCTCTACAATGTCCCATCAATCACTCCCAGGGCAGGTACTGCACAGGTTAGATACAGAGTAAAGCTCCCTCTGCACTGTCCCATCAAACACTCCCAGGGCAGGTACAGCACGGGTTAGATACAGAGTAAAGCTCCCTCTGCATTGTCCCACCAAACACTCCCAGGGCAGGTACAGCACGGTTTAATACAGAGTAAAGCTCCCTCTACACTGTCCCATCAAACACTCCCAGGGCAGGTACAGCACGGGTTAGATACAGAGTAAAGCTCCCTCTGCAATGTCCCACCAAACACTCCCAGGGCAGGTACAGCACGGGTTAGATACAGAGTGAAGCTCGCTCTGCACTGTCCCATCAAACACTCCCAGGGCAGGTACAGCTCAAAGCTCCCTCTACACTGTCCCATCAAACTGTCGCAGGGCAGGAACAGCACGGGTTAGATACAGAGTAAAGCACCCTCTGCACTGTCCCATCAAACACTCCCAGGGCAGGTACATCACGGGTTAGATACAGAGGAAAGCTCCCTTCATACTGTCCCATCAAACACTCCCAGGGCAGGCACAGCACGGGTTATATACAGAGTAAAACTCGCTCTACATTGTCCCACCAAACACTCCCTGGGAATGTACAGCACGGGATAGATACAGAGTAAAGCTCGCTCGAGATTGTCCCATCAAGCACTCCCAGGGGAGGTATAGTACGGGGTTAGATACAGAGTAAAGCTCCCTCTACACTGTCCCATCAAACACTCCCAGGGCAGGTACAGCAGAGGTTACATACAGAGTAAAGCTCCCTTTACACTATCCCATCAAACACTCCCAGGGCAGGTAAAGCACGGGTTAGATACAGAGTAAAGCTTCCTCTACATTGTCCCATCAAACACTCCAGGGCAGGTACAGCACGGGTTAGATACAGAGTGAAGCTCCCTCTGCACTGTCCCATCAAACACTCCCAGGGCAGGTGCAGCACTGGGTTAGATACAGAGTAAAGTTCCCTCGAAACTGTCTCATCAAACACTCCCAGGGCTGGTACAGCACGGGTTCGATGCAGAGTAAAGCTCCCTCTACACTGTCCCATCAAACACTCCCAGGGCAGGTACCGCACGGGTTAGATACAGAGTAAAGCTCCCTCTGCAATGTCCCATCAAACACTCCCAGGGCAGGTACAGCTCAAAGCTCCTTCTACACTGTCCAATCAAACACTTCCAGGGCAGGTACATCACGGGTTCGATACAGAGGAAAGCTCCCTCCATACTGTCCCATCAAACACTCCTAGGGCAGGTACAGCACGGGTTAGATACAGAGTAAAGCTCCCTCTACAGTGTTCCATCAAACACTCCTTGGGCAGGTACAGCACTGGTTAGATGCAGAGCAAAGCTCCCTCTACACTGTCCCATCAAACACTCCCAGGGCAGGTACAGCACGGGTGAGATACATAGTAAAGCTCCCTGTACACTGTCCCATTAAACACTCCCAGGGCAGGTATAGCACGAGTTAGATACAGAGTAAAGCTCCCTGTACACTGTCCCATCAAACAGTCCCAGGGCAGGTGCAGCACGGGTTACATACAGAGCAAAGCTCGCTCTATACTGTCCCATCAAACACTCCCAAGGCAGGTACAGCACAAAGCTCCCTCTACACTGTCGCATCAAACACTCCCAGGGCAGCTACAGCACGGGTTAAATACAGAGCAAATCTTCCTCTGCACTGTCCCATCAAACACTCCCAGGGAAGGTACAGTACGGGGTTAAATACAGAGTAAAGCTCCCTCTGCATTGTCCCACCAAACACTTCCAGGGTCGGTACAGCACGGGTTAGATGCAGAGTAAAGCTCCCTCGACACTATCCCATTAAACACTCCCAGTGCAGGTACAGCACTGGTTAGATACAGAGTAAAGCTCCCTCTGTACTGTCCCATCAAACACTCCCCGGGCAGGTGCAGCACGGATTAGATACAGAGTAAAGCTCCTACTACACTGTCCCGTCAAACACGCACAGGGCAGGTACAGCACAGGTTAGATACAGAGTAAAGCTCCCTCTGCACTGTCCCATCAAACTCTCGCAGGGCAGCTGAAGCATGGGGTAAATACAGAGCAAATCTTCCTCTGCACTGTCCCATCAAACACTCCTAGGGCAGGTACAGCATGGGTCAGATACAAAGTAAAGCTCCCTCTACAATGTCCCATCAAACAGTCCCAGGGCAGGTGCAGCACCTGTTACATACAGAGTAAAGCTCCCTTTACACTAACCCATCAAACACTCCCAGGGCAGGTACCACACGGGTTAGATACAGAGTAAAGCTCCCTCTGCATTGTCCCACCAAACACTCCCAGTGCAGGTACAGCACGGGTTAGATACAGAGTAAAGCTCGCTCTGCACTGTCCCATCAAGCACTCCCAGGGAAGGTACAGTACGGGGTTAGATACAGAGTAAAGCTCCCTCTGCACTGTCCCATCAAACACTCCCAGGGCAGGTACAGCACGGGTTAGATACAGAGTAAAGCTCCCTCTACACTGTCCCATCAAAAGCTCCCAGGGCAGGTCCACGGACATGTTACCAATACCTTTGCTTGATACCAAGGCTAGGAGAGGCACTCTGGAAGGTTTGGGGAGCTGGGGCTTGAGCACGAGAGTAACTAAAGGTGTGAGAACTGAAATACTCTTGAGTTAGAAAAGAGAAAAGGCCCAAAAGTGGAGCAGTCATTAACAGGACATCAATTAGTCTCCTCTTATCTTGGAGAAATCAAGGATTCGACCCACAGTGTGTTAGAAACAAAGTTAATCTGTTTGACAGATATCAAAATATTAAACTCCAGCCCAGTTAGAGGGGTGATTAACATCAGCAGAAACAAACTCCAACTGTCAGAATGAACATGATTCAGTCCTGGATGAGATTAACAGCAGCAAAAACAGCAGAATCTAAGCCCTGCAGTCACTTGTGAACTCGATGATGTCTCAGCAGGGTGGATGACTGAACGAATCCCTTCCTACATACGGAACAGGTGAACGGCCTCTCCCCAGTGTGAACTCGCTGGTGTGTCAACAGGTGGGATGACTGAGTGAAACCGTTCCCACACAGGGAGCAGGTGAACGGCCATTCCCCAGTGTGAACTCGCTGGTGTGTCAGAAGATCCCATGTGCTTTTAAAGCTCTTCTCACACTCAGAACATTTAAAAGGTCTCTTATCAGTGTGAACGCGTTGGTGTGCAGTGAGGATGGAGGAGTTAGTGAATCCCTTCCCACACACAGAGCAGGTGAACGGCCTCTCCCCAGTGTGAAGTCGCTCGTGTGTCAGCAGGTGGGATGACCGAACGAATCTGTTCCCACACACAGAGCACGTGAACAGTCTATCCCCAGTGTGACTGCGTTGATGAGCTTCCAGCTCAGACAGGGAACTGAATCCCTTCCCACAATCCCCACATTTCTCCGGTTTCTCCGTGGTGCGGGTGTCCTTGTGTCTCTCCAGGTTGGACGATCAGTTGAAGCCTCGTCACACACAGAACACGTGTACGGTTTCTCCCCGCTGTGAACGGTGCGATGTGTTTTCAGACTGTGTAACTGGGTAAAGCTCTTTCCACAGTCAGTGCACTGGAACACTCTCACTCGGGTGTGTGTGTCTCGGTGCTTTTCCAGTCACACTGATGTTTGAAATCTTTTCCCACAGACAAAACAGACAAACATTTCTCCTTCCACATTCAAAGGCCGATGATATTCAGGTCCTGATGAATCGAGTGACTCCGTCAGATCTTTAAATTTTGTTTGGTTTGAGTTTCCGGTCTGTACATCCTCCCCTTCTCACAGCCTGTAAAAGGAGTTTACAAAATTTATCACTAAGTAGAGGATAGAAATTCAGAACAAACAATTCTAGTTTCTATGGAACATTCTTTCCTCTCTTGTTCCCCCAAAGCTGTAAATCTCCGTCCCACACACTCTCCCTCCTCCCTGTGCTAAAATCCAAACCCATCGCACCGTCTCCAACACATTTTCCTTCTCGCTGAAGGTGCTGAATTTGGCTGGGTTCAGTTCCACACTCAATGGTTCCCCTCCCTCTCCTCCACTGAAGGTGCGGAATCTGGCTGGGTTCAGTTCTACACTCACTGGTTCCCCTCCCCTGAAGGTGCTGACTCTGGCTGGGTTCAATGCGAATCTCACTGGTTCCCCTCCCTCGAAGGTGCTGACTCTGGCTGGGTTCAGTTCACTCACTGGTTCCCCTCCCTCTCCTCCCCTGATGGTGCTGACTCTGGCTGGGTTCAGTTCTACACTCACTGGTTCCCCTCCCTCTCCTCCCCTGAAGGTGCTGACTCTGGCTAGGTTCAGTTCTACACTCACTGGTTCCCCTCCCTCTCCTCCCCTGAAGGTGCTGACTCTGGCTGGGTTCAGTTCACTCACTGGTTCCCCTCCCTCTCCTCCCCTGAAGGTGCTGACTCTGGCTGGGTTCAGTTCTACACTCACTGGTTCCCCTCCCTCTCCTCCCCTGAAGGTGCTGACTCTGGCTGGGTTCAGTTCACTCACTGGTTCCCCTCCCTCTCCTCCCCTGAAGGTGCTGACTCTGGCTGGGTTCAGTTCCACACTCACTGATTCCCCTCCCTCTCCTCCCCTGAAACCACGCCCCCTAGTGGCTCCTTTACAAAGATGGCCACGCATGCGCTCTACTATCGACGAAGCAAGATGGCGACGCACAAACCCTCGGAGCTCCTTTACAAAGATGGCCTCCGTTAACCCCGGCCTTGTTTCTGGGAAAAAGCCTCCGAGCTGCAAACACGGAACCTGTAGGTTCTCATTCCGGGCTTGCGGCCTATGCCAGGTGCTTATGAAGCTCACCCGCCGGGTGCGTTACCTCCCTGCGCCCCGCTGATTCGTAATCGGATCAAAAACCGTGTCTCCCAAATCGGCCCGCTCCCTGCACTCGCATGGCTCTGATCACAGTGACACTGCGCATGCTCCAGCTACGGGCGTGCACTGCGCCTGCGCACTGGGCTCCTCCAGTGGAAATTTTTATTCAAAAACAATAATACCTGTTCAACTCATCAATTACATAGTAAATCCATTACATAGTAAATCCATTACATTCATCCATCACAGTAAAAAATAAAGCCTTAAAAACAGCCTTATAGTTAATATAAATGCAATGATTAATTTTACAAATAATCAATAATGTTTACAGTGCAAATACCCTTAAACAATACCACACAACTTTTTAGATTTAAAATAATAAATCTCAAAGTTAACTCCACATAAAACAAAAACCATTTCAACACCAGTGTACAAACACATAGCACCATCATAATCCAATTAAATGCTACAGATAACATTTATTCCAATAAACCAAGAAAAAACCCGTTTTACGCCAGTCCTATTGGCATTGTTCGTTCGATCATTCGATCATTCATTCAATTGTTCGTTCGTTCATTCACGTGTTCGTTCGTGCGTAAGTTCCAATATGTATGTCTGAATGCGTGCGTGCGTATCATTTGTCTAAGTGCGAGCCTGCGTGCGTTCGCTCGAATCGTTCGTTCTATCACTGCACATTCGTTCGATCGAGTGTAAGTTCCAATATGCATGAATGCGTTCATTTGAATCGTTCGTTCACTCGAGCATCCGTTCGTTCAATAAATTACCAATATTAATTTACTTTATCTTTTCAAACACACCAACACTAGACAATAACCACAAAGTAAATTCCCACATAACCACCAATACATCACCATGTGCAAATTCCCACAGTCCTTATCAGAAAAGCAATTAAGCTTCAAGTAAACTGCTTTCAAACAGAAAACTGAAACCTTCACAACAAAACAATTAAATACCAGTTCTACGCCAGTCCTATTGGCAATCCATTAACGAATATCATTTGATGTTGTCGAACCATGTAAAGTCATAGTCCTTGTCCACAGTCTTCAGCCCTTCCACGGAAAAAGAAGCCATCCACTTCCTGAAATCCCGTAAAAAGACCGAACACTCAAATCTTCTTCTGCTTGCTGTTATCGCTCACAGGACCCAACCATCAAAGAATACTCATCATTCCTTACTGATATTACTTTGCTCTGTCTTTTAATTTCCTTTTATTTTCCGTCTTTTAACCATTCACATTTTCCATCTTGTAACCGCTCACGCGCCCCATTACAGATGGAAACAATTTGTCTTTCCTTCACCAATATGGCGACGCATAAACCGGTCCCATGACCAAGAAAAAGCTTCACAGCTGCCGCCAGGCAGAGCAGATGCTGGGCCGCTGGAACTCATTCAGGCCCGAAATCATTCTGCAACTTTCAGAACCAGTGCAGCAATGCTCAACAACCGCATCTCCCGACTGCACCTCTGCCGACCAGCCGCCCCGCCCTGGGCCCCCCGCCCAGGCCACTCTCCTCTGAGTCTTCCACCTTGGGCCTTCTGCACCGGGCCCTCCGCACAGGCATTCCCCCGCGAGCAGCCGGGGTGCGGAGCAGCCCGTTCACACAGCACCGAGTTAAGCCGAGTTGAAAATCTCACAGCCTTTCCTCCCCGGGCCTTCTGCACTGGGCCCTCCGCACCGGCATTCCCCGCGAGCAGCCGGGATGTGGAGTTCACACAGAACCAAACTGAGCTGAGAATCTTGCAGCCTGGGCTTCGATGAACATGGTTCAGTGCTCAATACAATCCTGGTAAATGCTTTTCCACTCACGAATATGGCCTTTCAATGGCGGGGGATTTACCCAGCATTCACCGCGTGGGAGAATATACCGCACCCAGACTATAAAAGACCAGTGCGCATGCGCAGAACCCGCTTGGTGTTGGAGTATGCGTAGTGTGTGTCATCACAGAGACGGAGGCTGCAGACCAGGTCCGCATCAATTGGTAAGAAACGGCCCGACTTAGCGGAGCAACGGACCGGCGGGTGGGCGGAGCGGCGTAATGCATCGGCGGGTGGGCGGGGAGGCTTCATAATCAACTGCTGTAGTCCGCACACCCCGAATAATAACCTGAAGGTCCCGAGTTTGCAGCTTCGGGGCTTCTCCCGGTCACAGGCCCAGGATAACGGCCGCCATCTTGATTCAGTGAGTAGCAAAGCGCATGCGCGGTCATCTTGGTGAGGAAAAAAGAGTGGGCGGGGCTTCTTCTGAGGCAGTCCCTCCGAACCGCGGATGACTTGCTTCCACATTAAAAATGAGTTCTCAGGTGACTGATGAGTCCAATGCGGGACCTACAGTCTCTGTCACAGGTAGGGCAGACGGTGGTTGAAGGGGCAGGTGGGTGGGGTGCTTGGGTTGACGTGCGCTCCTTGCACTTGGCTTCCGCTTGCTCCCGGCGAAGAGACTCGAGGTGTTCGGGGCCTTCCCGGATGCTTCTCCTCCAGAATCCCCATGTACAGTCCCAGGGTTAGAATCCCCATGTAATTCTGAGCTGTGAGCCTGTACTGAAGGTGCTGTGTGATGGTGGGGTTCGGTCCCAGTCACTGTTTGCCCTCTAGTACCTTGCCGAGTGGTCATTCTGAGCTGTGAGCCTGTACTGAAGGTGTTGTGTGATGGTGGGGTTCGGTCCCAGTCACTGTTTGCCCTCCAGTACCTTGCCGAGTGGTAATTCTGAGCTGTGAGCCTATACTGAAGGTGCTGTGTGATGGTGGGGTTTGGCCCCAGTCACTGTTTGCCCTCCAGTACCCTGCCGAGTGGTAATTCTGAGCTGTGAGCCTATACTGAAGGTGCTGTGTGATGGTGGGGTTCGGCCCCAGTCACTGTTTGCCCTCCAGTACCTTGCCGAGTGGTAATTCTGAGCTTTGAGCCAATACTATGAGCTGCCAGCACTTTGACCATGGGGAGCAGCACAGCTGCCGTCCCTGACTGATTCTGTCTGGCGAAGCTGAGGCCAATGGTAGCACACCAACAACAACTTGCATTTACATAGTGCCTTTAATGTAGTAAAACGTTCCAAGGCCCTTCACAAGAGCGAAATCCGTAAAAAACTGACTCCAAGCCAAAGAAGGAGAGATTCGGACAGTTGACCAAAGACTTGGTCAAAGATCTTGGGGCCGAGGTAACTGAAGGCACGGCTGCCAATGGTGGAGCCTAGGGAGTGGGGGTTGTACAAGAGGCCCGAGTGGGAAGAACGCCGATTTCATAGAATCACAGTATGATACACAAGAGGTTATTTCACAAAATTAGGGCTCATGTGGTTGGGGTAAAATATTAGCATGGATTGAGGATTGGTTAACGGGCAGAAAACAGAGAGTAGGGATAAACGGGTCACTTTCGGGTTGGCAGGCTGTAACTAGTCGGGTACAGCAAGGATCAGTGCTTGGGCCTCAGCTATTTACAATCTGTATCAATGACTTCGATGAGGGGACCGAGTGTAATGTATCCAAGTTTGCTGACGATACAAAGCTCGGTGGGACAGTAAGATGTGAGGAGGACACAAAGAGCATGCAAAGGGATATAGACAGGATAAGTGAGTGGGCAAGAACGTGGCAGATGGAATATAATGTGGAGAAATGTGAAGTTATCCACTTTGGTGGGAAAAATAGAAAAGCAGAATATTTTTTAAATGGTGAGAGACTCGGAAATGTTGGTATTCAGAGACACCTGTGTGTCCTTGTACACGAATCACAGAAAGTTAACATGCAGGTACAGCAAGCACATGGTAAGTTAGCCTTTATTACAAATGCATTGGGGTATAAGAGTAAAGAATTCTTCCTGCAATTATATAGGGCCTTGGTGAGACCACACCTGGAGTACTGTGGACAGTTCTGGTACTCTCAGAATGCTGTTAGGTGAGGAGTTCCAGGATTTTCACCCAGTGACGATGTAGGAACGGCGATATATGCCCAGGTCAGGATAGTGTGTGACTTGGAGGGGAACTGGGAGGTGATGGTGTTCCCATGCACCTGCTGCCCTTGTCCTTCTAGGTGGTGGAGGTCGCGGGTTTCGGAGGTGCTGTCAAAGTTCTAGTCGAGTTGCAGATGCATAAAGTAACTCCTTCACTCCTCCCCCTCCCACCTCGCTCTCTGTCCTCCCATAGAGGCCAGAGTCTTGTGTAGGCCCAGACTGGGTGGCGGGTTCCCTTCCCTGAAGGACATTAGTGAACCAGTTGGATTTTTACGACAATCCGGCAGCTTTCATGGTCACTTTTTTCTAGTGCCGGCCCCACAAATTCCCAGATTCATTCAGCTCAATTTCACAACCTGACTTTGTGTTTTTGTGGGTTCTCTCTCACCCTCCCTTTTTCCTGTTTGAAATTCATTTTGCAAGGTATTAGAAGGGGAGGATTTGCAGACGGGAAACTCAAACCAAGCATCACTTCAAGATCTGACAGAGTCACTAGATTCATCAGGACCTTTGAGCATGAAAGCAGAAAGCACCGTTCAGAGCGGGGAGAAACCGTACACATGTTCTGTGTGTGGATGGGGCTTCAGCCGATCCTGTGGCCTGTCGAGACACAAGCGCAGTCACACCGAGGAGAAACCGTGTAAATGTGGGGACTGTGGGAAGCGATTCAACTTCCCGTTTGAGCTGGAAACTCATCGACGAGTTCACACCGGAGAGAGGCCGTTCACCTGCTCCGAGTGTGGGAAGGGATTCACTCGGGCATCCCACCTGCTGACACACCAGCGAGTTCACACTGGGGAGAGGCCGTTCACCTGCTCAGAGTGTGGGAAGGGATTCACTAATTCATCCCACCTGCTGCAGCACCAGCGAGTTCACACTGGGGAGAGGCCGTTCACCTGCACCGAGTGTGGGAAGGGATTCATTCGGTCATCCCACCTGCTGACACATCAACTTGTTCATACTGATGAGAGACCTTTTAAATGTTCTGACTGTGAGAAGAGATTCAAAAGAAAAATGGATCTGCTGGAACACCAGCGAGTTCACACTGGGGAGAGGCCGTTCACCTGCTCCGAGTGTGGGAAGGGATTCAAGTGTTCATCCCACCTGCTGAGACACCAGCGCATTCACACTGGGGAGAGGCCGTTCACCTGCTCCGAATGTGGGAAGGGATTCACTTGTTCATCCAACCTGCTGAGACACCAGCGAGTTCACAAGTGACAGCAGAAGTTAGATTCTGCTGTTATTGCTGCTGTTAATTACATCCAGGACTGAACCATATTCATTCTGACAGTTGGGGTTTGTTTCTGCTGATGTTAATAACCCCTGTAACTGGGCTGGAGTTTAATATTCTGGATATCCATCAAATAAATCAGTTTGCTTTAAACACATTGTTGTGGATTTTTGTCATTCCCACCTGAGTGTTTAGCATCACCTGGCTGGAGCTCAGAAAGGACAATCTGGGGGGAGGATCGTACGGCGGGAACAGAACTACAGCCTGGACACAGTCCTTCAGGGCCACACTGAGAGGGGCAAACGGCACTTTGGTCTTTCTCACCTCTCTTCACTGACAGCAATGTCCCCGTGCAGGTTAATCTTGAGGCCTGTAAGGAATGTGTCCCAGCCACTCTCTCCCATGGGTCAGAGCTCCTAGACACGAAACAGAAGGCTCCTTTACAACTGTGTTTAGAGTCAGGAAGAACAACGGTGAATGCTGGAAACGTGCTGTCAAATCAGAGATTGGTGTCAAACTGCGATCTGTTCCTGACTGAAAGTGAAACGGCAGGGTTAAGTTTCCAGTCTAAAAATGACTGGTAATTATTCCACGAAGATTTAATATATGTGTGTGAGACAGTCCTGAGTCTACCATTTTAAGGCAGGTGTTAGCTCATTTAAAATTAACCCGTTTAAAGTAAATTGGTTAAAGTCTGCATTAAAATAGCAGAGGGAGGAGTTCACAGGAGCCTGTTAACTGCTGGTACAATTATACAACAGACATTTGATCTCCAGATAAAGAAGGACCTGCAGCGTGTTTCCAGGAATTCCCTATTGATGTGTGCGTGTTAGACACCAGGATAACTAAAAATACACGACCCGGAACATCCACGGGGTGCGATCCCGACAGTTACTCTGGGATCACTCCCGCTGTGGAACTCCAGCACTGACCCTGCTGAAGGTTGTAGGCTCAGGGAGTGGGGCCTCCAGGAGTGGACTGAGAAAGCTGGGTTTCAGTATCCTGACACATATATGGTGAGGAACCACAGCAATCCTTACTAAGGAGCTGTCTGGGGTTTAACCTGTCAGTGTAGGTCTAGGGGTGAATGATGCCTGACTCCCCGAACTGTCTCACATTGAACCCAGTTCAGATCAAGATGGATTCAGTTTACAGGAGAATAGGGAGAAATATCACCCACAATGGAGGGTGACGAATGCAGCCATTAGAGAAGCTCCGAGATCTTTGGAAAAGCTGATGGTGCCCAATTGTGGGAATAACAGCAGAAGCTTTTCCAGCTACGTCAGGAGTCAGTAGACCGTTAAAGATGGTTTCACATCAGTCTCAACTCCTGTGGGTGATGCTCAGATTCCAGCTGTGGGATGTGCTGTCGACAATAACATCATAAATATTAAAATAGAAAGAGATTGTCATACAATCATCGACTAGTACCACACAGAAGGAGGCTAGTCTGCCCATCGAGTCTGTGCCGGCTCTTTCGAAGAGCCATCCAGTTAATCCCACTCCCCTGCTCATTCCCCAAACCCCTGCAATGTTTTCTCCTTCAAGTATTTCTCCAATTCCCTTTTGAAGGCTACTATTGAATCTGTATCCACCAGCCTATCAGGCAGTGCATTCCAGATCCTAACCACTCGTTGTGTAAAAAGGTTTTTCCTCGTGTCACCTCTGGTTCTTTTGCCAATCACCTTCAATCAGTGCCCTCTGGTTATCGACCCTTCAGTCACTGGAAACAGTTTCTCTTTATTGACTCTATCTAAACCCTTCGTGATTTTAAACTCCTCTCTCAAATCCCCTCTTGGGATTCTCTGCTCGAAGGAGAACAATCGCAGGGGAGTCAAACTCATTTTACATGGTGGGCCTGACCCGATATCCTGGCCCTAGGCCCTGTCTCTGTTTATATTACACTAGACCCTGTCTCTGTTTATATTACACTAGACCCTGTCTCTGTTTATATCACACTAGACTCTGTCTCTGTTTATATTACACTCGACCCTGTCTCTGTTTATATTACACTAGGCCCTGTCTCCGTTTATATTACACTAGACCCTGTCTCTGTTTATATCACACTAGACCCTGTCTCTGTTTATATTACACTAGACCCTGTCTCTGTTTATATTACACGAGACCCTGTCTCTGTTTATATTACACTAGGCCCTGTCTCTGTTTATATCCCACGAGACCCTGTCTCTGTTTATATTACACTAGACCCTGTCTCTGTTTATATTACACTAGACCCTGTCACTGTTTATTTTACACTAGACCCTGTCTCTGTTTATATTACACTAGACCCTGTCTCTGTTTATATTACACTAGGACCCTGTCTCTGTTTATATTACACTAGGCCCTGTCTCTGTTTATATTACACTAGACCCTGTCTCTGTTTATATTACACTAGACCCTGTCTCTGTTTATATTACACTAGACCCTGTCTCTGTTTATATTACACTAGACCCTGTCTCTGTTTATATTACACTAGACCCTGTCTCTGTTTATATTACACTCGACCCTGTCTCTGTTTATATTAGCACTAGACCCTGTCTCTGTTTATATTACACTAGACCCTGTCTCTGTTTATATTACACTAGGCCCTGTCTCTGTTTATATCACACGAGACCCTGTCTCTGTTTATATTGCACTAGGCCCTGTCTCTGTTTATTTTACACTAGACCCTGTCTCGGTTTATATTACACTAGACCCTGTCTCTGTTTATATTACACTAGACTCTGTCTCTGTTTATATTGCACTAGACCCTGTCTCTGTTTATATTGCACTCGACCCTGTCTCTGTTTATTTTACACTAGACCCTGTCTCTGATTATATTGCACTAGACCCTGTCTCTGTTTATATTGCACTCGACCCTGTCTCTGTTTATTTTACACTAGACCCTGTCTCGGTTTATATTACACTAGACCCTGTGTCTGTTTATATTACACTAGGCCCTGTCTCTGTTTATATTACACTGGGTCCTGTCTCTGTTTATATTACACTTGGCCCTGTCTCTGTTTATATTACACTAGACCCTGTCTCTGTTTATATTACACTAGACCCTGTCTGTTTATATTACACTGGGCCCTGTCTCTGTTTATATTACACTAGACCCTGTCACTGTTTATATTACACTGGACCCTGTCTCTGTTTATATTACACTAGGCCCTGTCTCTGTTTATATTACACTAGACCCTGTCTCTGTTTATATTACACTAGATCCTGTCTGTTTATATTACACTAGACCCTGTCTCTGTTTATATTACACTAGACCCTGTCTCTGTTTATATTACACTAGACCCTGTCTCTGTTTATATTACACTAGGCCCTGTCTCTGTTTATAGTACACTAGACCCTGTCTCTGATTATATTGCACTCGACCCTGTCTCTGTTTATTTTACACTAGGCCCTGTCTCTGTTTATATTACACTAGACCCTGTCACTCTTTATATTACACTGGACCCTGTCTCTGTTTATATTAATGAGAAGACGCACAACACCAGGTTATAGTCCAACAGTTTTATTTGAAATCACGAGCTTTCGGAGCTCTGCTCCTTCGTCAGGTACAGTGAGGGAATACAAATCGATTACACAGTATATACAGACAGAGAACAATGTGTCTGCAGAGATACAATCCGTCAGGGAGGCATTACATCAAAGACACAGCAGAGTACAGCTAAGACAATGAGGTGGGGTCACAGGGGGTCCAACATGACAAATGCTGCAGTCTGCAGTTAAGCTTTTTACTTTTTTTTTTAAACTGGAAATCACACCCGTGAACCAGACAACGATGTCGAGTCACGTTCTGTAGCATGACATGAAACCAAGATCCCGGTTGAGGCCGTCCTCATGGGTGCGGAACTTGGCTATCAGTTTCTGCTCGATGATTTTGCATTGTCGTGTGTCTCGAAGGCCGCCTTGGAGAACGCTTACCCGCAGATCCGAGGCTGAATGTCCTTGACTGCTGAAGTGTTCCCCGACTGGGAGGTAACAATCCTGCCTGGCGATTGTTGCGCGGTGTCCGTTCATACGTTGTCTCAGTGTCTGCATGGTCTCGCCGATGTACCATGCCACGGTGCATTCTTTCCTGCAACGTATGAGGTAGACAACGTTGGCCGAGTCACATGAGTATGTACCATGTACCTGGTAGGTGGTGTCCTCACGTGTGATGATGGTATCTGTGTTGATGATCTGGCCTGTCTTGCAGAGGTTGCCGTGGCAGGGTTGTGTGGTGTCGTGGTCGCTGTTATCCTGAAAACTGGGTAATTTGCTGCGAACGATGGTACTTTTGAGGTTAGGCGGCTGCTTGAAGATGAGTAGTGGAGGCGTGGGGATGGCCTTAGCAAGGTGTTCTTCGTCATTAATGACACGTTGAAGGCTGCGAAGAACATGGCGTAGTTTCTCCGCTCCGGGGAAGTACTGGACGACGTAGGGTATTCTGTTGGTTGTGTCCCGTGTTCACCTTCTGAGGAGGTCCATGCGATTTTTCGCTGTGGCCCGTTGGAACTGTCGATCGATGAGTCGAGCGTCATATCCCGTTCTTACGAGGGCGTCTTTCAGCGTCCCTAGGTGTCCATCGCGTTCCTCCTCGTCTGAGCAGATCCTGTGTATTCGCAGGGCTTGTCCATAGGGGATGGCTTCTTTAACGTGGTTAGGGTGGAAGCTGGAGAAGTGGAGTATCGTGAGGTTGTCCGTGGGCTTGCGGTAGAGTGAAGTGCTGAGGCATCCGTCTTTGATGGAGATTCGTGTGTCCAAGAATGAAACAGATTCTGAGGAGTAGTTCATAGTGAGTTTGATGGTGGGATGGAACCTGTTGATGTTATCGTGTAATCCATTCAGTGATCTTTCGCCGTGGGTCCAAAGGAAGAAGATGTCGTCGATGTATTTGGTGTACACCAAAGTTCTCATCCCATGTAATCCCCGCATGGGAAACTTCTACTGCCTCCCAAAGATACACAAAGCCAACACACCCGGACGTCCTATCGTATCAGGCAACAGAACCCTGTGTGATTCCCTCTCTGGGTATGTCGAGGGCATCCTGAAACCCATCGTACAGGGAACCCCCAGCTTCTGTCGCGACACTACAGACTTCTTACAGAAACTCAGCACCCATGGACCAGTTGAACCAGGAACACTCCTCGCCACGATGGACGTATCGGCACTCTACACCAGTATCCCCCACGATGATGGCATCGCTGCGACAGCCTCAGTACTCAACAGCAACAACAGCCAATCTCCAGACGCCATCCTGCAACTCATCCGCTTCATCCTTGACCACAATGTCTTCACCTTCGACAACCAGTTTTTTATCCAAACAAACGGAACAGCCATGGGGACCAAATTCGCACCCCAATACGCCAACATCTTCATACATAGATACATAGATACATAGAAGATAGGAGCAGGAGTAGGCCATCCGGCCCTTCGAGCCTGCTCCGCCATTTAATGAGATCATGGCTGATCCTTCAATTCAGTATCCCGTCCCCGCCTTCTCTCCGTAACCCTTAACCCCTTTTGCCTGTAGAAATATATCTAATTCCCTCTTAAATATATTTAATGAGCTGGCGTACACTGCCCTCTGTGGCAATGAGTTCCACAGGTTCACCACTCTCTGAGTGAAGAAATTCCCCCTCATTTCTGTCCTAAATGGTTTAGCCCTTATCCTTAAATTATGTCCTCTAGTTCTGTTCTCACCCGCCAAGGGAAACATTCCTTCTGCATCTAATCTGTCTAGACCTGTCAGAATTTTATACACTTCTATGAGGTCCCCTCTCAATCTTCTAAACTCCAGTGTGTACATCCCTAAACTACATAGTCTCTCCTCATAGGTCAATCCCGCCATTCCTGGTATCAGCCTGGTGAATCGCCGCTGCACCCCCTCCATGGCAAGAACATCTTTCCTCAGATGAGGCGACCAAAACTGTACACAGTACTCGAGGTGTGGTCTCACCAGTGCCCTGTACAGCTGCAGCAAGGTATCCCTGTTCCTGTATTCCAACCCTTTTGCTATGAAGGCCAGCATACCGTTTGCCTTCTTGACCGCCTGTTGCACCTGCATGCTCGCCTTCAGTGACTGGTGTACAAGAACACCCAGGTCTCTCTGTACTTCCCCCTCTCCCAATTTATTGCCATTTAAATAATAATTTGCCCTCCCGTTCCTGCACCCAAGGTGGATAACTTCGCACTTGTCCACATTATAGTGCATCTGCCATTTATCCGCCCAATCACCCAGTCTGTCCAAATCGCTCTGGAGCTTCCTGGTCTCCTCCTCTGAGCCCACCCCCCCTCCTAGTTTAGTGTCGTCTGCAAATTTGGAAATGCTGCATTCGACTCCCTGATCCAGGTCATTAATATAAATTGTGAACAGCTGGGGACCCAGGACAGATCCCTGTGGTACCCCACTTGTTACTGCCTGCCATTCAGAAAATGAGCCGTTTATTCCAACTCTCTGTTTTCTATCTGACAGCCAGTTCTCTATCCACGTCAATACTTTCCCCTTTATCCCATGAGCTTCAATTTTCCATGCTAATCTTTTATGTGGGACCTTATCGAAGGCCTTTTGGAAGTCCAGGTACACCACATCTACTGGCTCTCCCCCATCTATTTTACCAGTTACTCCCTCAAAAAATTCCAATAGATTAGTCAAGCACGATTTACCCTTTGTAAATCCATGTTGACTCTGTCCTATCCTGTCCCCATTTGCTAAGTGCTCGGCTATTTCATCCTTAATGATGGACTCCAGCATTTTGCCCACAACTGATGTAAGGCTTACAGGTCTGTAATTACCTGCTTTTTCCCTACCCCCCTTTTTGAATAGTGGGGTAACGTTAGCTACCCTCCAATCCATGGGCACTGTTCCCGAGTCTAATGAATTCTGAAAAATCATGCTTAGTGCATCCGCTATCTCTAGGGCCACCTCCTTCAGTACCCTAGGATGCATGTTATCAGGCCCTGGGGATTTGTCCGCCTTCAATCCCTTTAGCTTCCTTAACACCATATCCTTAGAGATATTGATTTGCGTCAGTTCCTCCTTTGCCAATGTCCCTATTTTTCCCGATATCCCAGGGAGGTTTTTTGTGTCTTCCTTCGTAAAGACTGACCCAAAGTATGCATTTAGTTGGTCTGCCATTTCCTTATTTCCCATTATATATTCCCCCGTATCTGACTGCAATGGACCAACTTTGGTTTTCACCAGTCTTTTCCTCTTGATATACTTATAAAAGCTTTTGGAGTTAGTTTTTATATTTTCCGCCAGCTTGCTTTCGTAAGCTATTTTGCCCTTCTTGATTAAGCCCTTTGCCCTCCTTTGCTCTATCTTAAACTGTTCCCAATCTTCCGCTCTGGCGCGTTTTTTGGCTATTTTATACGCCCTATCTTTGGATTTTATGCTGTCTCTAATTTCCCCTGTTATCCACGGTTGAGTCACCTTTTTAGATTTCCTTTTATGCCAGATTGGTATAAACAATTTTTGCAATTTTGTCATTCTATCTTTAAATGCTTGCCATTGTTTATCTACCTCCAGTCCTCCCAGGAACGTTGTCCAATCAGACCTACTCAGTTCCCGTCTAATGGCATCATAATTCCCCTTGTTTAAATTCAGGACCTGAGTCTCTGAGTCAATTTCTTCGCTCTCCATTTCGAGTGAGAAATCGATCATGTTATGATCGCTCTGACCCAAGGGTCCCCGTACAACAAGATTACTAATTAGTCCCTTCTCATTGCACAGTACCCAGTCCAATATAGCCTGTTCCCGAGTTGGTTCCTCGACATATTGATCCAGATAACCATCCCTTAAACACTCAAGGAATTCCTCCTCCTCATTATTTTTACTGATTAGGCTAGTCCAATCTATATGTAAGTTAAAGTCACCTATGATGACAGCTGTGCTCTTATTGCACGCTTCTCTAATTTCCCTCGTGATGCCCTCCCCAACCTCTATTTTACTATTTGGAGGCCTATATACCACTCCTATTAATGTTTTTCGCCCCTCGCTATTTCTTAGCTCCACCCATATAGATTCTGTATTAACTGAGTTAATATCCTTCCTTTCAATTGCATTTATCCCCTCTTTTACCAGCAATGCTACCCCTCCTCCCTTTCTTTTTTGTCGATCCTTCCTAAATACTGAATACCCCTGTATGTTAAGCTCCCAGCCCTGCTCACCCTGCAACCATGTTTCCGTAATCCCAATTAGATCATAATTATTAACCTCTATTTCCACAGCTAATTCATCTACCTTGTTCCTGATGCTTCTCGCATTAAGGTATAAAACCCTCAGGCTTTTTTTATGCTCACATTTTTTATGAATTAGTTTGGCCCTTTGTTTTTTGTTCCTCTCCTTTTTACCATTTATTTCTGTCTGCCTTTCACTTTCCTCTATTTCACTACATGGGTTTCTAGCCCCTTGCCATACTAGTTTAAATGCTCCCGAACTGCTTTATCAAAATTTACCCCGAGAACATCAGTTCCATCATTGCACAGGTGTAGACCGTCCCTTTTGTATAGGTCACACCTACCACAAAACTGGTCCCAATGCCTCAAAAATTTAAAACCCTCCCTCTTACACCACTGCTCAAGCCACGTATTTAGCCTAACTATCCTGTTCTCTGTACTCTTACTAGCACGTGGCACTGGTAGTAATCCAGAGATTACTACCTTCGAGGTCCTACTTTTTAGCTTGGCTCCTAACTCCCTAAATTCTACTTGTAGGACCTCTTCCCTTTTTTTAGCTACGTCGTTGGTACCAACATGTATCACGACAACTGGCTGTTCCCCCTCCCCCTCCAGAATGTTCTGCACCCGCGCCGAGACATCCTTGACCCTTGCACCAGGGAGGCAAATTACCATCCTGGAGTCTCGGTCGCGACCACAGAAACTCCTATCTATTCCCCTTACAATCGAATCCCCTATTACTATAGCCCTGCCACTCTTTTTCCCTCCCTTCTTTGCAACAGAGCCAAGTCATGCACAAGTTCGAGCAAGACTTCTTCGCTGCACAGGACCTCCAACCAACGCTGTACAACAAATATAATATTACACTCGGCCCTGTCTTTGTTTATGTTACACTAGACCCTGTCTCTGTTTATATTACACTAGACCCTGTCTGTTTAAATTACACTAGACCCTGTCTTTGTTTATATTACACTAGACCCTGTCTTTGTTTATGTTACACTAGACCCTGTCTCTGTTTATATCACACTAGACCCTGTCTGTTTAAATTACACTAGACCCTGTCTTTGTTTATATTACACTAGACCCTGTCTCTGTTTATATTACACTAGACCCTGTCTCTGTTTATTTTACACTAGACCCTGTCTCTGTTTATATTACACTAAGCCCTGTCTCTGTTCATATTACACTAGACCCTGTCTGTTTATATTACACTAGACCCTGTCTGTTTATATTACACTAGACCCTGTCTCGGTTTGTATTACACGAGGCCTGGTCTCTGTTTACTAGACAATGTCTGAGTTATTACTGCACTCACTCCCACACACACAAAGACAGACAGACAGAAATTAATTAATATAAATAAAGACATTATATTTGAGTGGGTGGGAGGATGCAATCATTTTTTGCTTTGAACCATAGATCTAGTCTTGTTAATAACTGTCAGAAGCTGTGTGCCATGTCTAATTGATGTGGGATTATGTGGGTAATATCTGTGTTGAAAGGACGGGGTGAACCTTGTAACAATCCCCAGAGATGAGCTGGGATTGAGGGACAGGACTGAAGGTGAGCAATAGTGCCCTGCACTTTGTACTAATTAGTGACAGACTCTGTGTGTTAAAGTTTACTAATTCACACTTGTGTTGTGCTGTGCCGATTGCTCCCAGTTTGTGAATGTTCAGGATTGTTTTTGCTGCAGTATTTTCTATTGAGCTTTGGCGGGACCCACTGATTGGGTGAGACAGAGCCTGGAACCGTGACCTCACAGCACCGCCGGATGGGCGGCCGCAGGGTCCGAATGCCCACCGGGTGCACCAGCTCTCAGCGGGTTCAGAGCAACAACTGAAAAGAGCCTCACAAAGTGTTTGCTGTGTGTGTGTGTGTACAAAGCTCATCATTATTAATGTGTGCAAGCACATTCCACAGAGAGAAATCATTATCTTCACCCATTACTGATCAGCATTTTATTTCCTTTATTCACAGTGTAACTTCAGAGCGTTGAATCCCTTTAACATTTATTGAGAACCCATTGTCTTGTGGGCTCTTGTTCAGAAAGTGATGTCACACTGACCATTCCGTTCCCAAGGTGATCCTGTCTGTCCGCAGTATTCAGTGGGAAAGTGGAATAAATCACACCGAGGATAATGAGCAGCCACCCACCAGTCTCTGCACTTTATTGTCCAGTGATCACCTCACCATCACACAGAAGCTCCTGATATAAACCTCCAGTGTGAGCTGATCGGTGCAAGTGATGGTAAAAATGAAACTGTACCTGGACCTGACATGCCTCTCCACATTCCCAGGACAGGTACAGCACGGGTCAGATACAGAGTAAAGCTCCCTCTACACTGTCCCATTAAACACTGCCAGCCCATAATGAGCAGGGCTCAGGGAGGTTGGTTGCTAGGCACTGCAGTGATGTCATAAAGCAGGGCCATTCAGCCCAGCTGGTCATCTCCTTGTCCCTTTAAAGGTGGAGAGCGGAGACACCCTGTCTCAAAACACACCCCACCTGTTCATACTGAGAATCCCCGGGCAAGGCCCAAGGCCCAGAGAGTGGACACACCCCGGGGAAAAGAGGAGGAGAGCGGGGACACCCTGTCTCAAAACACACCCCACCTGTTCATACTGAGAATCCCCGGGCAAGGCCCAAGGCCCAGAGAGTGGACACACCCCGGGGAAAAGAGGAGGAGAGCGGGGACACCCTGTCTCAAAACACACCCCACCTGTTCATACTGAGAATCCCCGGGGAAGGCCCAAGGCCCAGAGTGTGGTACACAACCAAGGGGGAAAAGAGGAGGAGAGCGGAGACACCCTGTCTCAAAACACACCCCACCTGTTCATACTGAGAATCCCCGGGCAAGGCCCAAGGCCCAGAGAGTGGACACACCCCGGGGAAAAGAGGAGAGCGGGGACACCCTGTCTCAAAACACACCCCACCTGTTCATACTGAGAATCCCCGGGCAAGGCCCAAGGCCCAGAGAGTGGACACACCCCGGGGAAAAGAGGAGGAGAGCGGGGACACCCTGTCTCAAAACACACCCCACCTGTTCATACTGAGAATCCCCGGGGAAGGCCCAAGGCCCAGAGTGTGGTACACAACCAAGGGGGAAAAGAGGAGGAGAGTGGGGACACCCTGTCTCAAAACACATCCCACCTGTTCATACTGAGAATCCCCGGGCAAGGCCCAAGGCCCAGAGTGTGGAACACACCCCGGGGGAAAAGAGGAGGAGAGAAGGGGAGGAGTAGGGATTGAGGGACACCAAGCTTCAGTTTTAGAGCCTGGAGACTTCAGGAGGGAAGACTGAGTTCAGTAGTTTTCGGATCCAGGGAGAGAACAAGGAGCAGATGGGGAGACTGGTGTGGATTCCAGCACAGTGAGGATGTAGGGGGAGGGAGATTGTGTCGGGCCGTGTATTAGGGGTGTAGGAGGGACAAGAGAGGAAAGGTCAGAGGAGCAATTACTGCAGCAGTGTCCATGAATAGTGAGAGAGAGAGGTGGGGGTTAGAGTGGACCATGGGCAGTTCTTGCCCCACGGAACTTATCTCTTCCTATCTCGACTCTATTTTTTCTCCCCTTGTCCAGTCTCTTCCCACCTACATCCGCGACTCTTCCGATGCCCTCCGCCATTTTAACAGTTTCCAGTTTCCCGGCCCCAACCGTCTCCTCTTCACTATGGACGTACAATCCCTCTACACCTCCATTCCCCACCAGGATGGCCTGAGGGCGCTCCGCTTCTTCCTTGAACAGAGGCCCAACCAGTCCCCATCCACCACCACCCTCCTCCGCCTGGCTGAACTTGTTCTCACATTGAACAACTTCTCCTTTGACTCTACCCATTTCCTCCAAATTAAAGGTGTTGCTATGGGTACCCGCATGGGTCCTAGCTATGCCTGCCTTTTCGTGGGATATGTGGAACACTCTTTGTTCCAGTCCTACTCGGGTCCCCTCCCTCACCTCTTTTTCCGGTACATTGATGACTGTATCGGTGCCGTCTCCTGCTCTCGCCCTGAACTAGAACATTTCATTCACTATGCTTCCAATTTCCACCCTTCCCTCACCTTCACATGGTCCACCTCCGACTCTTCCCTTCCCTTCCTCGACTTCTCCATCTCTGGGGATAGGTTATTGACTAACATTCACTACAAGCCCACTGACTCCCACAGCTACCTGGACTACACTTCCTCCCACCCCGCCTCCTGTAAGGACTCTATTCCATTCTCCCAGTTTCTCCGTCTCCGCCGCATCTGCTCTGATGATGCCACCTTCCATACCAGTGCTTCCGACATGTCTTCCTTTTTCCTCAACCGAGGATTCCCCTCTACCGTGGTCGACACGGCCCTCGACCGTGTCCGTTCTATCTCCCGCACTTCTGCCCTCACCCCTGCCCCTCCCTCCCGGAACCACGATAGGGTTCCCCTTGTCCTCACCTTTCACCCCACCAGCCTCCACATTCAACGGATCATCCTCCGCCATTTCCGCCACCTCCAGCGTGATCCCACCACCAAACACATCTTCCCCTCACCTCCCCTTTCAGCATTCCGCAGGGACCGCTCCCTCCGCGACACCCTAGTCCACTCCTCTACCAACCCCAGCACCCCTTCCCCGGCACCTTCCCGTGCACGCGCAGGAGATGCAACACATGCCCTTACACCTCCCCTCTTCCCACTGTCCAGGGCCCCAAACACCCCTTCCAGGTGAAACAGCGATTTACTTGTACTTCCTGCAATTTAGTATACTGTATTCGCTGCTCACGATGTGGTCTCCTCTACATTGGGGAGACCAAACGCAGATTGGGTGACCGCTTTGCGGAACACCTCCGTTCAGTCCGTAAGGGGGACCCCGAGCTCCCGGTGGCCTGTCACTTTAATTCACCGCTTCACTCCCACTCTGACCTCACCGTCCTCGGCCGATTACACTGTTCCACGGAAGCGCAGCGTAAGCTCGAGGAACAGCACCTCATCTTTCGTTTAGGCACGCTACAGCCCTCTGGACTCAATATCGAGTTCAACAATTTTAGATCATAACCTCAGCTCCAATCACATTTATATTTTATTTTTTCCACCCTTTATTTGCCCCCCCCCCACCTTTTCTTTCCTCCTAGAAGCTGGCAGCTGTCCTTCATTCTGCCAGTGGATTTCACACTTCTTTCAGCCTTAATCTGTCACATTAACACCACCTCTAGCCTTGCATATCTCTTAATGTCTCTTCATCTCCCCCTTTGTTCTTTTATCCCCTCCCCCTTTTCCCAGCTTTACTCTGGTCTTAAATCTATTTGATTTCCGGCTCTTCACAGTTCTGACGAAAGGTCATCGACCTGAAACGTTAACTCTCTTTCTCTCTCCACGGATGCTGCCTGGCCTGCTGAGTTTTTCCAGCGTTTTCTGTTGTTATTTCAGATTTCCAGCATCCGCAGTATTTTGCTATCCTGTTAAACTGTCTGTTTGCTGTGACTACACAGGATTACACAGGATATACGGCACAGAAACAGGCCATTCGGCCCAACCAGTCCATGCCGGCGTTTATGCTCCACTCGAGCCTCCTCCCGTCTTTCCCCATCTAACTCTATCAGCATAACCCTCTATTCCCTTCTCCCTCATATGCTTATCTAACCGCCCCTTAAATGTATCTATACTATTCGCTTCAACCACTCCCTGTGGGAGCAAGTTCCACATTCTCCCCACTCTCTGGGTAAAGAAGTTTCTCCTGAATTCCCTATTGGATTTCTTGGTGACTATCTTATATTGATGGCCTCTAGTTATGCTCTTCCCCACAAGTGGAAACATTCTCTCTGTATCCACTCTATCAAAACCTTTCATCATTTTAAAGACCTCTATTAGGTCACCCCTCAGCCTTCTTTTTTCAAGAGAAAAGAGACCCAGCCTGTCCATCCTTTCCTGACAGGTATACCCTCTCATTTCTGGTATCATCCTTGTAAATCTTCTCTGCACCCTCTCCAGTGCCTCTATATCCTTTTTATAATATGGTGACCAGAATTGTACGCAGTGCTCCAAGTGTGGTCTAACCAAGGTTCGATACAAGTTTAGCATAACTTCACTACTTTTCCATTCTATAACAATTCAATTCTGTAACAATCGATCCCAATAATTGAACCCAATAGGTTAAAGTCTTATGTCCAATTTTGTCAGCACGCTGCGACATTCGATGTCTGCAGATAACGGGAGATAAATTCTTAAAACTGCTGGATCTCTTGCTCTGCCATCAACCTCTTATCAAACTGGAGCTGGCATTGCCTAATATGGTCGTCTCTGGCTACTGCACAGTCCAGAGACACAAGTCTGCATTTTCTTCAACATACATCAACAACGTCAGAAGCAGGTAAAAACACTGTGGCCTTCCTGGGGCAGCACAAACCACTAGTCTCCAGACTTTTCTTATCCCAACATCATATTTCTGATCGAAACATTCTATGATGAAAATATCCAAGGCCAGTTGGTTGCAAACACCAGCTGTTGCTCAGTGAAATCTCTCTCTAATGATACCAACCACATTTTCCCCGATATCGAATGAACTAAACATGAACACCTTTCAGAAGCTGAATTAACCGAGGTCCATATGCCAACACCCCTCTCATCTTCCATTCACTTCAATTGAAAGGAAACCGACAGATTGGACCAGTCAGGATTTGAAAGATATTTACAACAGATTCTAGATGTTCTTAGAGTTGGGATCTTTCTCTATTCTGTCCACTCGAGGAGTTAGATAACAGACTTTCTCCTGTGAATATAGAGCTGGGGTATTGGGCCGTGATGTGTTCACTTGTTCATCTTGTTGACTCTAAACCTTGGCCAATTATTTGATGTGATCTGTTTACTTGTACGTATTGTTTTAAATACACTTGCTGAGTGGATTCAAATTTAAATTGAAAGCAGGTTTGCAGGCGTGATGCTCTACTCACACATCGAAGGTGAGAGAGATGCTGTGGGACACATGCTAAGTCCAGTAGCTGAAAGTGATTAACAGCCTGGGTTTAGTGTTTAGTGATCCCGGGCGTGTTACCGAGACCTTCCCTGGATACCAAGGCTAGGAGAGGCACTCTGGAAGGTATGGGGAGCTGGGACTTGTCCATGAGAGTAACCGAAGGTACGAGAACTGAAATAATCTCGAGTTAGAAAGGAGAAAAGGCCCAAAAATGGAGTATTCGGCAACAGGACATCAATTAGTCTCCTCTTATCTTGGAGACATCAAATATCAACTCACTGTTACTTGAAATATCAAAATATTAAACTCCAGCCCAGTTATAGGGGTTATTAACATCAGCAGGAAGAAACTCCACCTGTCAGTGTGAAGACGATTCAGTCCGGGATGCAATTAACAGCAGCAATAACCCCTGCAGTCACTTGTGAACTCGTTGAAGTCTCAGCAGGTCGGATGACCGAGTGAAGCCCCTCCCACACTCAGACCAGATGAACGGCCTCTCCCCAGTGTGAACTCGCTGGTGTGTCAGCAGGTGTGATGAATCAGTGAATCCCTTCCCACACTCAGAACAAGTCAACAGTCTCTCCACTGTGTGAACTCGCTGGTGTGTCAGCAGGCTGGATGACTGAGTGAATCTCTTCCCACACACGGAGCAGGTGAACGGCCTCTCCCCAGTGTGAACTCGCTGGTGTATCAGCAAGTCGGGTGACCGAGTGAATCCCTTCCCACACTCAGAGCAGGTGAATGGCCTCTCCCCAGTGTGAACTCGCTCGTGTGTCAGCAAGTCAGATGATCGAGTGAATCCCTTCCCACACTCAGAGCAGGTGAATGGCCTTTCCCCAGTGTGAACTCGCTGGTGTGTCATCAGGTTGGATGACTGAATGAATCCCTTCCCACACACGGCGCAGGTGAATGGCCTCTCCCCAGTGTGAACTCGCTGGTGTATCAGCAGCCTGGATGATGAAGGGAATCCCTTCCCACACACGGAGCAGGTGAACGGTCTCTCCCGAGTGTGAACTCGCTGGTGTTTCAGCAAGTGGGACGGCGAAGTGAATCCCTTCCCACACTCAGAGCAGGTGAACGGTCTCTCCCCATTGTGAACTCGCTGGTGTGTCAGCAGAGTGGATGACCGAGTGAATCCCCTCCCACACTCAGAGCAGGTGAATGGCCTCTCCCCAGTGTGACTGCGACGATGACTTTCCAGCTCAGACGGGTAATTGAATCCCTTCCCACAGTCCTCAGATTTCCACGGTTTCTCCGTGGTGCGGGTGTCCTCGTGTCTCTCCAGGTTGGACGATCAGTTGAAGCCTTGTCCACACACAGAACACATGTACGGTTTCTCCCAGCTGTGAATGGTGCGATGTTTTTTCAGGTTGTGTAACTGGTTAAAGCTCTTTCCACAGTCAGTGCACTGGAACACTCTCACTCGGGTGTGTGTGTCTCGGTGCTTTTCCAGTCACACTGATGTTTGAAATCTTTTCCCACAGACAGAAGAGACAAACATTTCTCCTTCCACATTCAAAGGCTGATGATATTCAGGTCCTGAGTAAACGAGTGACTCTGTCAGATTTTGACGTGATGTTTGGTTTGAGTTTCCCGTCTGCAAATCCTCCCCTTCTAATACCCTGTAAAAAGGAGTTTACAAAATTCATCACTAAGTACAGGATAGAAATTCAGAACAGACAATTCTAGTTTCTATCATACATTCTTTCCTCTCTTCTTCCTCCAAAGCTGTAAATCCCCGTCCCACATATTGTCCCTCCTCCCTGTGCTAAAATCCAAACACGTCTCAAGATAGTTTGTCCTCCGCTCCCAGTTTTCAGTATGATCAGTTCTACACTCACTGGTTCTCCTCCCCCAAAGGTGCTGACTCTGGTTGGGTCCAGTTCAACACTCACTGGGTCATCTCCCTCTCCACCCCTGAAGGTGCTGACTCTGGCTGGGTTCAGTTCTATACTCACTGGTTCCCCTCCCTCTCTTCCCCTGAAGGTGCTGACTCTGGCTGGGTTCAGTTCTACACTCACTGGTTCCCCTCCCTCTCCTCCCCTGAAGGTGCTGACTCTGGCTGGGTTCAGTTCTACACTCACTAGTTCCTCTCACTCCTCCCCTGAAGGTGCTGACTCTGGCTGGGTCACTACCTCACTAAAGGGGACCCTGAGGCCTTGCCCACGTTTGGGTCCTTTACAAAGATGGTCGTGCGAATCAAGATGGCGTCGAACAAAGACAATGCTTTCCTTTACAAAGATGGCCGCCGTCAATCTGGGCCTGTTCCCGGGAAAAAGCCCCGGAGCTGTAAACGGGGAACCTGTAGGTTCTCCTTCGGGGCTTGCGGCCTGCACCAGGTGTTTATGAAGCTCACCCGCCGGATGCGTTACCTCCCTCCGCCCCCTGATTCGTAATTGGCGCAAAAACCGCGTCTCCCAACACGGCCTGCTCCCAGCCCTCGCCTGGCTCTGATCACAGTGACACTGCGCATGCTCCAAATACAGGCGGACACTGCGCCTGCGCACTGCGCTCCTCCAGTGTGAATGGGGCACATTCTCCCCGCGGGGCATGCTGGGGAACAGCCATTGAAAGCCCCAATTCGTGAATGGAGAATGAGATACTGTGATCCCATTGAGAGAAAATTCATCAATAATTCACACAGAAACCCAAGTGCACGGGCACTCTGCCATGGTTCAGTCCTGGATGTGATTAATAACAGAATCCAAACCCCTGCAGTCACCTGTGAACTCACTGGAGTCTCAGCAGGTGGGGTGAATTTCTTCCCACACACAGGACATCGAATCAGCCTCTCTCCAGTATCAATGCGCTGATCGTGCATCAGCTGCTTTGAACTTTGAAAGCTTTTCTCGCAGTCAGAGTATTTAAAGCAACTAATACGATAGCAAAATACTGCGGATGCTGGAAATCCGAAATAACAACAGAAAACGCTGGAAAAACTCAGCAGGCCAGGCAGCATCCGTGGAGAGAGAAAGAGAGTTAACGTTTCAGGTCGATGACCATTCATCAGAACTGGGAAGAGCCGGAAATCAAATAGATTTAAGGCCAGGGTAAAGCTGGGAAAAGGGGGAGGGGATAAAGGAACAAAGGGGGAGATGAAGAGACATTAAGAGACATTAAGAGATATGCAAGGCTAGATGTGGTGTTAATGTGACAGATTAAGGCTGAATGAAGTGTGAAATCCACTGGTAGAATGAAGGACAGCTGCCAGCTTCTAGGAGGAAAAAAAAAAGGTGGGGGGGGGGGGACAAATAAAAGGGTGGAAAAAATAAAATATAAATGTGATTGGAGCTGAGGTTATGATCTAAAATTGTTGAACTCGATATTGAGTCCAGAGGGCTGTAGCGTGCCTAAACGAAAGATGAGGTGCTGTTCCTCGAGCTTACGCTGCGCTTCCGTGGAACAGTGTAATCGGCCGAGGACGGTGAGGTCAGAGTGGGAGTGAAGCGGTGAATTAAAGTGACAGGCCACCGGGAGCTCGGGGTCCCCCTTACGGACTGAACGGAGGTGTTCCGCAAAGCGGTCACCCAATCTGCGTTTGGTCTCCCCAATGTAGAGGAGTCCACATCGTGAGCAGCGAATACAGTATACTAAATTGCAGGAAGTACAAGTAAATCGCTGTTTCACCTGGAAGGGGTGTTTGGGGCCCTGGACAGTGGGAAGAGGGGAGGTATAAGGGCATGTGTTGCATCTCCTGCGCGTGCACGGGAAGGTGCCGGGCGAAGGGGAAGGGGCACTACAAGCCCACTGACTCCCACAGCTACCTGGACTACACTTCCTCCCACCCCGCCTCCTGTAAGGACTCTATTCCATTCTTCCAGTTTCTCCGTCTCCGCCGCATCTGCTCTGATGATGCCACCTTCCATACCAGTGCTTCTGACATGTCTTCCTTTTTCCTCAACCGAGGATTCCCCTCTACCATGGTCGACACGGCCCTCGACCATGTCCGTTCTATCTCCCGCTCTTCTGCCCTCACCCCTGCCCCTCCCTCCCGGAACCACGATAGGGTTCCCCTTGTCCTCACCTTTCACCCCACCAGCCTCCACATTCAACGGATCATCCTCCACCATTTCTGCCACCTCCAGCGTGATCCCACCACCAAACACATCTTCCCCTCACCTCCCCTTTCAGCATTCCGTAGGGACCGCTCCCTCCGTGACACCCTAGTCCACTCCTCTACCACCCCCAGCACCCCTTCCCCTTCGCCCGGCACCTTCCCGTGCACGCGCAGGAGATGCAACACATGCCCTTATACCTCCCCTCTTCCCACTGTCCAGGGCCCCAAACACCCCTTCCAGGTGAAACAGCGATTTACTTGTACTTCCTGCAATTTAGTATACTGTATTCGCTGCTCACGATGTGGACTCCTCTACATTGGGGAGACCAAACGCAGATTGGGTGACCGCTTTGCGGAACACCTCCGTTCAGTCCGTAAGGGGGACCCCGAGCTCCCGGTGGCCTGTCACTTTAATTCACCGCTTCACTCCCACTCTGACCTCACCGTCCTCGGCCGATTACACTGTTCCACGGAAGCGCAGCGTAAGCTCGAGGAACAGCACCTCATCTTTCGTTTAGGCACGCTACAGCCCTCTGGACTCAATATCGAGTTCAACAATTTTAGATCATAACCTCAGCTCCAATCACATTTATATTTTATTTTTTCCACCCTTTTATTTGTCCCCCCCCCCCCACCTTTTTTTTTTCCTCCTAGAAGCTGGCAGCTGTCCTTCATTCTACCAGTGGATTTCACACTTCATTCAGCCTTAATCTGTCACATTAACACCACATCTAGCCTTGCATATCTCTTAATGTCTCTTAATGTCTCTTCATCTCCCCCTTTGTTCCTTTATCTCCTCCCCCTTTTCCCAGCTTTACCCTGGCCTTAAATCTATTTGATTTCCGGCTCTTCCCAGTTCTGATGAAAGGTCATCGACCTGAAACGTTAACTCTCTTTCTCTCTCCACGGATGCTGCCTGGCCTGCTGAGTTTTTCCAGCGTTTTCTGTTGTTATTTAAAGCAACTGTTCTCAATGTGGACACTCTGGAGTGTCAACAGTTGGGACAACGGAGTCAATCCCTTCCCACATGTGAAGTATCTAAATGGTTTCTCTCCGGTGTGACTGTGCTGGTGTGTCAGTAAATGGGATGATCGATTGAATCCCTTTCCACATACAGAGCAGTGAACGGATTCTCCCCTTTATGAACATGTCCGTGTGCTAATAGGTGAGATGAGTGAGTGAATCTCTTTCCACACTCAGCTGGTGAACGGCCTCTCCCCGGTGTGACTGTATCCATGAGTTTCCAGCTCAGACGGGCAACTGAATCCATTCCTACTGTCTAAAAACATTAATTACACCATCTGGGATTTTGTTTTTCCCCTTCTCTCCAGAAGGTGCTGAATCTGGCTGGGTGCAGTTCCACAGACATTAGTTAATCTCGAGTGCCTCACCGTCAGCCGACTCAGTGAGTGTCAGCAGCATTTCCACTGTGGTAGGCATCACAGCCGAGTCCAATCATGTCCTCAATTGACAGTCATACACTTCCCAGTTGAGGTCACTGGATCGCCCTCAAGAGCAGGGGCAGTGGCTGATTTTTACACTTAGCCCAGTGGTACTGAGGCCAATTATGGCCCCTGAACTGCTGCCTTGGTTGAGATCAACTAACAGCCCAGATCAAGGACTGAATTTGTGACCTTCCTAGTCAGTAGCTCAGAGTGTTTTAAAGTGGAAGGGGGAGGGTGAGAACAGAATATTTAGAAAGAAATATCACTCCACCTTTGAATGAAATCTTCGTCACACTGCAAAATTCTGAAGTCTTTCCAAGTTAACCAAGCAAGTCAAATGGATCGTCAAAAACAGTGAGACATTTTAGAATGGCTCAAGTCACTGAAACAGACAGGTTTACAATCACTGCACAGTACAGAAGGGAGCGACTGTTAATGGGAGCTCTGTTAGTGAAGTCCGCCGACACGCCAAGATAAACGGGTCTGTCCCTTTAACTATAAATAGAGGTCATGATGTGGAGATGCCGGCGTTGGACTGGGGTGGACAAAAATGAGAAGTCGCACAACACCAGGTTATAGTCCAACAGATTTATTTAAAATTACAAGCTTTCGGAGCTGTTGCTCCTTCTTCAGGTAGGGTAGCTGTGAGAGAATCTCCCAGAATTCACAATTTAAACTCAGAAAAAATGTATTCAAATCTTTCCCTACATCAAAGACACACTAAGATCACAGCCAAGACAATGAGATGTGTCCCAGGGGGTCCAACGTGTCAAAACACCTGCTGGCTGCATATCCTCTCCATTTGGGTTTGGTTCTTGTGTTAGTTTTTTTAAAAAAAACCTGGAAAGACCGGCCATGATGTCAAGTCACGTTCTGTATCGTGACATGAACCCGATATCGCGATTGAGGCCATCCTCATGAGTGCGGAACTTGGCTATCAGTTTCTGCTCTATGATTTTGCGCTGTCGTGTATCCCAAAGGCCGCCTTGGAGAACGCTTACCCGCAGATCCGAGGCTGAATGCCCCTGACTGCTGAAGTGTTCCCCGACACGTTGGACCCCCTGGGACACATCTCAATGTCTTGGCTGTGCTCTTAGTGTGTCTTTGATGTAGGGAAAGATTTGAATACATTTTTTCTGTGTTTATATTGTGAATTCTGGGAGATTCTCTCACAGCTACCCTACCTGAAGAAGGAGCGACAGCTCCGAAAGCTTGTAATTTTAAATAAATCTGTTGGACTATAACCTGGTGTTGTGCGACTTCTCATTTTTAACTACAAATAGGCAGAGAAAGGCGAGTCCCTGTCCCTTTAAATATCTGGCCCATTCCCCCAGGCAGTGGGAGGAGGAACAGCGCGCGGTCTCTTTATACCCTGACCCAGCGGGCCCCGCCGGATGGGCTGCCGCAGGGTCCTAAAGGCCACAGAAGTTAAACTCCATCGGGTTAAACAGAACAACTGAAAAGAGCTCACACAAAGTGTTTGTTATATGTGTGAGTGTGTAAACAAAACACATAATTCTTAATGTGTGCTCGTGCATTCCACAGAGATAAATTATCTTCACCAATTATTGATCAGCATTTTATTTCCTTTATTCACAGTGTAACTTCAGAGCGTTGAATCCCTTTAACATTTATTGAGAACCCATTGTCTTGTGGGCTCTTGTTTAGAAAGTGATGTCACAATGACCATTCCGTTCCCAAGGTGATCCTGTCTGTCCGCAGTATTCAGTGGGAAAGGGGATTAAATCACACCGAGGATAATGAGCAGCCACCCACCAGTCTCTGCACTTTATTATCCAGTGATCACCTCACCATCACACAGAAGCTCCTGATATAAACCTCCAGTGGGTGGTGATTGGTGCAGGGTCAGTGGTCGAGTTCCGCAGCGGGAGTGATCCTGGAGTAACCCCGTGGATGTTCCGGGTCGTGTATTTTGAGTTATCCTGGTGTCTAACACGCACACATCAATAAAACAGGGAATTCCTGGAAACACGCTGCAGGTCCTTCTTTATCTGGAGATCAAATGTCTGTTGTATAATTGTACCAGCAGTTAACAGGCTCCTGTGAACTCCTGTGACTCTATCAAGGTGCTGACTCTGGCTGGGTTCAGTTCTACACTCACTGGTTCCCCTCCCTCTCCTCCCCTGAAGGTGCTGACTCTGGCTGGGTTCAGTTCACTCACTGGTTCCCCTCCCTCTCCTCCCCTGAAGGTGCTGAGTCTGGCTGGGTTCAGTTCCACATTCACTGGTTCCCCTCCCTCTCCACCCTTAAGGTGCTGACTCTGGCTGGGTTCAGTTCTACACTCACTGGTTCCCCTCCCTCTCCTCCCCTGAAGGTGCTGACTCTGGCTGGGTTCAGTTCCACACTCACTGGTTCTCCTCCCCTGAAGGTGCTAACTCTGGCTGGGTCCAGATCTACACTCACTGGTTCCCCTCCCTCTCCTCCCCTGAAGGTGCTGACTCTGGCTGGGTTCAGTTCTGCACTCACTGGTTTCCCTCCCTCTCCACCCCTGAAGGTGCTGACTCTGGCTGGGTTCAGTTCCACACTCACTGGTTCCCCTCCCTCTCCTCCCCTGAAGGTGCTGACTCTGGCTGGGTTCAGTTCCACACTCACTGGTTCCCCTCCCTCTCCTCCCCTGAAGGTGCTGACTCTGGCTGGGTTCAGTTCCACACTCACTGGTTCCCCTCCCTCTCCTCCCCTGAAGGTGCTGACTCTGGCTGGGTTCAGTTCTACACTCACTGAAGCCCCGCCCACTCGTGGTTCCTTTTTTCCAGTTCTGACGAAAGGTCATCGACCTGAAACGTTAACTCTGTTTCTCTCTTCACAGATGCTGCCTGACCTGCTGAGTATCTCCAGCATTTTGTTTTTATTCCTTTACAAAGATGGCCGCGCACTATCACGCAAGATGGCGACGCACAAACCCTCAGCTGTCCTTTACAAAGATGGCGGCCGTTAACCTGGGCCTATTCCTGGGAAAAAGCCTCCGAGCTGGAAACGCGGAACCTGTAGGTTCTCATTTTGGGGCTTGCGGCCTACACCAGTTGTTTATGAAATCCACCCGCCGGGTGCATTACCTTCCTGCGCCCCGCTGATTCGTAATTGGCGTAAATTGTATCTGCAGTTTTTATTCCGTTGTCGCCCTCGCCGCCCCGGATCAGAATGACACTGCGCATGCTCCAAATACAGCCGGGCGCTGCGCCTGCGCACTGGGCTCCTCCAGTGTGAATAGGGCACATTCCACATACAGAGCAGTGAATGGATTCTCCCCCTTACCAATATGTTAGGGTGGGAATCGATGAGATGAGTGAGTGACTCTCTCTCCACACTCAGCTGGTGAACAGCCACTCCCCCGGTGTGACTGTAGCCATGAGTTTGCACCTCAGACGGGCAACTGAACCCGTTCCCACATTCCCCACATTTACACTGTTGATTCAGGTGGGCGCACGAGTCTCAGACTAGACGATTTGTTAAAAATGGATCCAGGCACAGAACACGTGTCCTGTTTCTCCCCGCTGTGATTGATGCTTTTTCCTCCTATATCCAAAGGCCGATGATATACAGGTCCTGATTATCCGTCGAATCTGTCAGATCTTGACGCAATGTTTGGAGTGTGTTTCCATCTGCAGATCCTCCCCTTCTAATACCCTCAAATGGTGTTTACAACAGGATAGAACTTCAGAACAGACAAATCTAGTTTCTATACAACATTCTTTCCCCCCCTGTCCCTCCTAAGCTGTAAATTCCCCATTCTACACACTCTCCCTCCATCCTTACTGTCTAAATACAACATTCATTACATCGTCTGGGATTTTGTGTCTCCCCTTCTCTCCAGAAGGAACTGAATCTGGCTGGGTGCAATTAGTTAACCTCTACATTTTGGTAGGAAGAACGAGGACAGGCAATATATACTAAAAGGTACAATTCTATAGGGGGTGCCTGAACAGAGAGACCTGGGGGTGTATGTGCACAAATCGTTGAAGGTGGTAGGGCAGGTTGAGAACGCGGTTAAAAAAGCCTTCGGGATCCTGGGCTTCATAAATAGAAGCATAGAGTACAAAAGCAAGGAGGTTATGATGAACTTTTATAAAACACTGGTCCGACCTCTCTGGAGTTTAGAAGAATAAGAGGTGATCTCATTGAAACATACAAGATTCTGAAGGGGATTGACAGGGTAGATGCTGAGAGGTTATTTCCCCTGGCTAGACTGTCTAGAACTAGGGGGCATAGTCTCAGGATAAGGGGTAGGTAATTTAAGACCGAGAGGAGGAGGAATTTCTTCACTCAGAGGGTTGTGAATCTTTGGAATTCTCTGCCCCAGAGGGCTGTGAATGCTGAGTCTTTGAGTATATTCAAGGCTGAGATAGATAGATTTTTGGACTCTAGGGGAATCAAGGGATATGGAGATCGGGTGGGAAAGTGGAGTTGAGGTCGATGATCAGCCATGATCTTATTGAATGGCGGAGCAGGCTCGAGGGGCCGTATGGCCGACTCCTGCTCTTATTTCTTATGTTCTTATGTTCTTATGACCTCAACTGGAGTATTGTGTCCAATTCTGGGAACCACACTTTAGGAAGGATATGAAGGCCTTCGAGATAGTGCGGAAAAGATTTGTTCCAGAAAAAATGGTTCCAGGGACGAGTGACTTCAGTTACGTGGATAGACTGGAGAAGCTGGGGTTGTTCTCCTTGGAGCAGTGAAGGTCGAGAGAAGATTTGATAGACATCATGATCAACATCATGAGGGGTCTAGACAGAGTAGATAGAGAGAAGCTGTTCCCATTGGTGGAAGGGTCGAGAACCAGAGGACACAGATTTAAGGTGATTGGCAGATGAATCAAAGGTGACATGAGGAAAAACTTTTTTATGCAGCGAGTGGTTAGGATCTGGAAATCACTGCCTGAAAGGGTGGTGGAGGCAGATTCAACTGTGGCTTTCAAAAGGGAATTGGATAAGTACCTGAAGGAAAAATGTTGGCAAGGCTATGAGGAAAGGGCGGGGGGAGTGGGACTAGCTGAAGTGCTCTTGCAGAGAGCCGGCACGGGCTCGATGGGCCTCCTGCTGTGCTCCAATGAGTCTATGATTCTATGATTCTAGAGCCTCACCATCAGCCGACTCAGTGAGTGTCAGCAGTGACAGCAGTCCAATCCTGCCCTCAATTGACATCCATACACTTCCCAGTTGATGTCACTGGATCTCCATCAAGAGCAGGGGCAGTGGCTGATTCTTACTCTGAGTTAGCCCAGTGGTACTGAGGATAATTATAGCCCCTGAACTGCTGCCTTATCAGAGATCAACTAACAGCCCAGACCAAGGATTGAACTTGGTACCTTCCTAGTCAGTAGTGCAGAGTGTTTGAAAGTGGAAGGGGGAGGGGGAGAACAGAATATTTAGAAAGAAATATCACTCCAACTTTAAACGAAACCTTCGTTAAACTGCAAAATTCTGAAGACTTTCAATATTAAACAAGCAAGTCAAATGGATCATCAAAAATAGTGAGGCATTTTAGAAAGGCTCAAGTCACTGAAACAGACAGGCTTACAATCACTGCACAGTACAGAAGGGAGCGACTGTTAATGGGAGCTCTGTTGGTGAAGTCCGCCGACACTCCAAGATAAACGGGTCTGTCCCTTTAACGATAAATTGGCAGAGAAAGGGGAGTCCCTGTCCCTTTAAATATCATGCCCATTCCCCCAGGCAGTGGGAGGAGGAATAGCGCGCGGTCTCTTTATATCCTTATAAAAGCGAACAGCGCCGAAAGCTTGTAAAATTAAATAAATCTGTTGGACTATCTGACCAATTAATGGCTTTCTTGGCCAGGCCCAGGAGCAGTCCTACGAGGAGGTCCTCCGACCTACCCGCTCCCCTCAGCACCGGGTGACCGTAGATCAGGAGCGTGGGGCTGAAGTGCAACCAGAAATTGAGGAGCAGCCCCTTCAAATAATGAAAGAGGGGCTGCAACCTCTCACACTCAATATAAATGTGATAAACGGACTCCTCCAGGCCGCAAAAATGGCAAGCAGCCTGGGAGTCCGTAAACCTACTTAAAATCCTATTGCACGGGACTGCTCCGTGCAACACCCTCCAGGCCAAGTCCCCAATAGAACAAGGGAAGACTCCCGCGTAGAGAGCCTTCCAATGGGACCTTCGCCTCCGCCGGACGGCAGGATGGTACGCCAAGGCGTGTCCGGACGGCAGACGAAGATGGCAAAGTGGAGAGTGTGCAGGAGCAGCCCGTACAGGAAACGCCTCCGTGCGGATTGAAAGGGCACGGAGGGCATTTCTCCGAGAAGGCTCAAGTGGTGAGGCGGCGGCTCCCGAGGGAGGATTCGGGGCCGGGCGCCGATAAGGAATTCCGTCCGAACGGGGGTCAGTTCGGACGGGATCGCCCCACGTGCTTGAGCCTCCTCGACACACCTAGTGGAGACGGGGCCCAGTGCCACTTTTAGCGACTCGATGGCTTTGACCGCGAGCCGGACGTTGACCCAGGACATGCGCCTCGCCAACTCCTCCGGCGCCATCCAGCCCGCTCCTCCGCCATCGAGCAGGTCCCCGACTCTGGTCACCTTACCGGGCACAGCCCTGCCCTCCGCCAGCCAGCCGAACCCGCGGTCGTGGAGGTGCGGATTCCTGAACAGCGGCTCCCGAAGGACGGCCGCCGCTCCTGACGGGGGAGAACTGCGCTCGGAGGTGACGCTGTTCCAAACCCATAGCAGTTCCTGGTAGAAGACAGGCAGCTCCCGCAGGCTGGCACGCGTGCCACCCACTCTCACAAACAGGAGCTGCGTGTCGTAATTGAGGCCGTGCAGCTGGCGGAAGAAATACGTCGCCAGCGCACGCCACCTAGGAGGATTCTCCACGTACAGGTATCTCTGCAGCGTCTGAAGACGGAAAGTCGCCGCCTGGGTGCGAAGGCACACCAGCGCCTGACCGCCCTCCCTAAGCGGGAGACTCAAAACCGCGGCAGAGACCCAGTGCTTCCTTTTGTCCCAGAAGAAGTCGACGAGCTTCTTCTGCATCTTGGCGACAAACGCAGGGGGAGGGATCAAAGTGACCAACCGGTACCACAACATGGCGGCCACCAGCTGGTTTATGACCAGCGCTCGACCCCTGTAGGACAATACTCGGAGCAGTCCTGTCCAGCGCCCTAGGCGAGCGGTGACTTTGGCCTCCAGCTCTTGCCAGTTCGCCGGCCAGGCGTCCTCGGCCAGGCTGAGGTAGACTCCCAGGTAGAGGAGGTGCGTGGTGCTCCAGGCGAAAGGCCCGAACTCCTCCGGCAGGGAGTCCACCTGCCATGGGCCCACCAGGAGTCCAGAACATTTCTCCCAGTTGATCTTGGCGGAGGATGCGTCCGAGTAAATCTGCTGGCATTCTCGCATCCTCCGCAAGTCGACGGGATCCGTGACCGCGAGGAGCACGTCATCGGCGTAAGCCGAGAGGACCACCTCCACGCCCGGCCCTTGCAGAGCCAGTCCCGTCAACCTCTTCCGCAAGAGGCGCAGGAAAGGCTCCACGCAAACGGGGCATCCCTGACGCACCCCCCTCCCGAAGCGAAGGGGCGCCGTCAAAGACCCGTTAACTTTAATGAGACACTCCGCGGCGGCGTACAGAAGTCGGATCCGGGCGACGAAATGCGTCCCGAACCCGAATGCGCGCAGAGTCCCGAAAAGATACTCGTGATCCACCCTGTCGAACGCCTTCTCCTGATCCAGGGAAAGGAAGGCGACCGACAGACCAGCCCTCTGGGAATGGTGGACCAGATCCCGGACCAGATGGATGTTATCGTGGATACTCCGGCCCGGGACCGTGTAGGACTGGTCGGGGTGGATCATGCGGGCCAGCACGGTGCCAAGGCGAGCAGACATAGCCCTGGCGAAAATTTTGTAGTCCGTGCTGAGGAGGGAGACCGGGCGCCAGTTCTTAAGTAGGCGGAGATCGCCCTTCTTGGGCAGCAGGACGATGACCGCCCTGCGCCAAGAGAGGGGCATCTCCCCGGTCGCCAGACTTTCCCCCAGGACCCGCGCGTAGTCGTCCCCCAAGACGTCCCAGAACGCCCTGTGGAACTCCACGGTCAGCCCGTCCAGCCCCGGGGACTTGCCCCTCGAGAGCTGGCGCAGGGCGCCGGTCAGCTCCGCCAGGCTTAGCGGAGCTTCTAAATTCTCGGCGCCCTCCGGGCCGACCTTCGGCAGGTCCTCCCACAAAACTCTGCGCGCATCCTCGCTGGACGGATCCGAAGAGAACAGAGCCCCGTAATAGGCCCGGGCCTCCGCGCTGATGCCCTCCGGATCCGAGACCAGAGATCCGTCGTCGGCCAGCAGCCCCAAGAGCTGCTTACGGACCCCCCGTCTTTTTTCCAGCGAGTAGAAGAAGGGGGAGCCGCGGTCCAGGTCCCGCAGGAACTGGATCCGCGACCTCACGTACGCGCCTCGGGACCCGACCAGCTGCAGGTCCTTCAGCGCGCCCTTCTTCTCTTCGTACACCTTCCGCAGGGCCGGGTCCTCGACGACTTGACCGAGACGGGACTCCAGGTCGAGCACTTCTTTCTCCAATCGCCCGACCCGGGCCTCCCGCCTCTTGGTCGACCCCTTCGCGTACTCCTGACAGAAGACGCGGACGTGAGCCTTGCCCACGTCCCACCATAGCCTCAAGGAGGGGAAGCCTCCCCGCTTCCTTCTCCAGTCGGCCCAGAACCGGCGAAACGAATCCCGGAACCGCGCGTCCTCCAGCAGCAGGTTGTTAAAATGCCAGTACGCGGACCCCCCCCGCGCGCGCAGCGGAGCGAGCTCCGCCCACACCAGGTGGTGGTCCGTGCACGGCGCCGGCCGCATGGAAGCCGCCGGAACGCAGGAGACGTACGCCCGGGAAATGTAAAGGCGGTCGATTCTGGACCTTCCTCCTCCAGACCTCACGCTCGTGAAGGCGCTGGAGTCGGGATGGAGATTTCGCCAGACGTCCACCAAGTCGAAGGACCCGACCAGGTCCCGCAACTTCTCCATCGCCGCCGGGCTTCGCGGGGGACCCGACCGGTCCCGCGCCTCGAGGGTACAATTGAAATCCCCCCCGAGGATGACGCACTCGCCCACGTCGATGGAGCCCAGAAGAGCGGACACTTCTCCGAAGAAGCGCACTTGCTGCGCACCGGTCCGGGGGGCGTACACGTTCACTAAATGGAGCGGCACGCCTCCCAGGCGAACAGTGACCTGGAGCAAGCGGCCCGGCACGTGCTCCTTGACCCTCAAGATCTCCGGCTGAAAATGCGGGGCCAGCAAGACAGCCACCCCGCAGGAATTGTTAGAGAGGTGACTCATGCTGACCCCTCCTTGCCACTCCAGGAGCCACGTGGCCTCGTCTCCCGGAACGGTGTGGGTTTCTTGCAGGAAGCACACCGCATATTTCCCGTCCCGAAGGACCGAGAAGTTATTGAATCTACGGCGCGCCTCCCTGCTGCCGTTGATGTTGAGGCTGGCTATGGTTATCTTCATCTCAGAAGCATAGTGCAACATCTACCTAACGGAGGGGAGGGAGGGCGGTCACTGACGACCGCCACTCCCTCAGCAGCCCAGTGTGGAAACTCTTGAGCCGACGCAGCTCGAGCCGGCCAACGTCCTTGTCCGCGCCCATGATTTTAACGGCGGCGCGGACGGACACGACGAGCAGCGCCAGCTCCGACCACTTGTCGAGGGCCAGCCGGATCTTCTTGTGACGACACTGGCTCACGGCCATAAAATCCCGGAGTTCCCCTACGGGGATGAGGGGAGAGTCGGTGAAGGGCACGAGGGCGTCCATCGCCTCGCTGCTGATGGACTCCAAATCTTCCTCAGCGCCCAACACAGAGTCCCCGTCCTCCTCCGGGAGGTCGTCACCGGCGGCCGACCCGTCCGTCGCACAGGGTGCAGCGAACGGCTCGGCCGCACCGGCCGGCCCCGCCTCCGTCACGATCCCACCCCCAGGATCGGTGGCAGAGGAGTCCACCCTGGGCTCCTTCAGGGGCGCCGGGCCGGGAGGCGGCGGCGGCGGTTCGGGGCCCCCCCCCGCCTCAGGCGCCGGGGCGACCGGAGAAACCGGGGAGAAAATAATCCCAAATTCCTCCAGCACGTCCGGCGCCAACAACAGAGACGGAGTCAGGGGGCTTTCCGTCTCCCCGCCACCAACCTCCGACCCAGCGGGCTGGGGATTGCTACACTCCTCCACCAGGTCGAGCAGTCCCTGGGAGATATCTGGGTTATAAAAGGCGGGCTCGGCTTCAGCCTCTTTGGCCTCGCCCGCCCCAGTCCCCAGGACGCCCGACCCGGCGAGGAGCAACGGTTCCGTAACTACATTTCCCTCCGCGGGTTGTTCCGCGCCCCCCCCCACAGGCAGGGTCTCTTCCCCATCCCCGGGAGGCACAGGTCGGACAGACTCGGCTGTCTCACCCTCCCGAGGGACAGACGACCCCTGCCGATCGCGCGCGACGATGACGGTGGTGGGGTGGGGCGCAGCACCCGCGGCGGGCGACTGCCCCCCTTTTGCGGCGGGACCTTCCTCCTCGCAGTCCTCCTGCTGGGGGCGGAGCTTTCTTTTTAACAAGTTGGGGCCCGGAGAGGGGGAGGCCTCCATGTCTGCTGGGGCCTCCCTCTCTGCCCCTTTCCGACGACTGGGTTTCTTGGGCCCCTCGGGCCCGAGCCCGGCCGCAGGTCTTGATTTAGCTGCCTCAGCAGTTGCGGTCACGGTCACGGGCCCGGGCACGAGGACCCCCCCAGTCTCATGCGTCCCAACCAACTCCGCGATATACTCGGGCGTGAGTTCAGTCAACTCCGATGTTTCCTCCGCGAGGGGATCCGCCCTTAGATGTTTATTTTTCCTACGCGCCTTCCTTCCCCCCGGACGCCCTCCCTCCTCCCCGCCGGAGGCCGTGGTGGTGTTGGCCTCCGATTTCGACCGCGCATCCGTCGCCTTCGATGCGCGGACAGTATCAGGGGGAGGGGGGGCGGCGGCGCCAACCCTGGCCGCGCCAGGTGTCGTGGCGGCCTTGGAGGCGGGGCAGTTTTTGCGGACGTGCCCCACCTCCTTACAGGCGTAGCACCGCACGCCGTCCGAGGTCCAGAAGACGCGGTGGGCGGTCCCCCCGTGGAGCACCGTGAACGCGCCGTCCGCGTCCTCCTCCCGCGCCAGCCGGACGAAAAGCTGGCGCCGGAAGGAGAAGACGTGCCGAAGGCTGGCTTCCCGGAAGCCGAGCGGGATGGGTGTGATCCCCGACCTCACCTCCCCCAGTTGACGTAGGTGGGGGAGGAGGAGCTCACCCGGAACAAAGGGCGGGACGTTGGAAACCACAATCCTTTGCGCGGTGGCCTCAAGGGGGTCCACCGGCAGGAAGGTCCCGCCCACGGTGAGCCCCTTCTCGATGGCCAGGGACACCGCCCGCTCCGACCCCAGGAAGAACACAGCCTTGCCGTACATTTTAGAGGCGGCGACGATGGCTGAAGGGCCGACAACCCCAGCCATGGCTTTAACGCACGCCTCTATAGTCATGTTGGGGTGAGTGTAGCTCTTGACCCCATTCTTCCTCGTAAGGAGGGTAAAAGGTGACGGGGTAACAGGAGGACTCGTGGCTGCGGCCGTGGCCGCGGCTGCCACGCTCGCATACGTCCTCGCTGCCCCCGCCACCGACGAAGATGTACTCGCCATAATGGAGGGTTCTTTAAGGGCTACACTCACCCCAAGTCACAGGCCTGAAGGTGTTAATGGCCTCGGTTTTTTATTTCTGTTTTCCCCTGAGCAGAGGGAGCTCTTAAATTGAAGGCACACCTCTCCCTTTAGTTGATTGAATTAGGAGAGGGGCCTTCTCCCCTCTGCTCAATGGGTACTTAATTAAAATAGATTGAGGTGCCTCTTGGAGAGAGAGGCAGAGAGAGACAAGAGACAAAGAGAGAGAGAGAGAGGGGGGTGGGAAGGAGGGAAGCCGCAAGGGCAGGGTCGCCACTCAGGATGGTGGGTGGGTGGGTGTTGGCAGGGGGGTGCACTCTCCGATGTAATAAAAGTCTTTGGTTGTGGTCTTCTGGTGGGGGGAGAAGATGTCTTCACCTGGGATAGCTGGAGATGCCCAGGCTCAGTCCTGCACCAGGTCTTAACGATGCCCAATAAGATGAAATTAATTGGGGACTTCACCTAGGCAGCTCCAGCTGTCCCAGGTCAGGCAATGGGAAAGGGGTGTTTAATATGGTGTGTGCGGCCTAGCTTTTACAAAAGCCACACACACCCCTTGGATGTTCCGGCCCTCTTCTTATCTTCTTTCCTCCCCCCACCTACAAAACAAAGTCTCTGGGAGAGTGCACCAGAATCACACCCACCTGTAGCTGTTGTTCTTTCCTTCCTTCTTCCTTCCAAACAGATGATGTTTGTTGGTGATGTTTTTCTCCCCTCTCTCCCTCTCCTAAAATGGAGGCCAATTGAGGAGGCAGTGTGGAAAGGCCTCTCCTCTGTTGTTAATGGCCTTGGCCTTCCCTTCTTTTCTCTCCCCTCTCCTGTCCTCTCTCTCCAGGCACCTCAGTTGTGGTTGTTGGTTGTTGGTGGCCTGCTGTCTGGTCTCCGTCTCCTTCTCCTCTTCCTGGTCACAGAGACCACCACTCTGCTGCTGCTGCTCCTTCGTCAGCAGCTCCGAAAGCTTGTGATTTCAAATAAAGCTGTTGGACTATAACCTGGTGTTGTGCGACTTCTGATTTTTGTCCACCCCAGTCCAACGCCGGCATCTCCACATCATGATCTTTATATCCTGACCCAGCGGGCCCCGCCGGATGGGCTGCCGCAGGGTCCTAAAGGCCACAGGAAGTTATTTATATCGGGTTAAACAGAACAACTGAAAAGAGCTCACACAAAGTGTTTGTTATATGTGTGAGTGTGTAAACAAAACTCATCATTCTTAATGTCTGCTCGTGCATTCCACAGAGAGAAATTATCTTCAGCCATTACTGATCAGCATTTTATTTCCTTTATTCACAGTGTAACTTCAGAGCGTTGAATCCCTTTAACATTTATTGAGAACCCATTGTCTTGTGGGCTCTTGTTTAGAAAGTGATGTCACAATGACCATTCCGTTCCCAAGGTGATCCTGTCTGTCCGCAGTATTCAGTGGGAAAGGGGATTAAATCACACCGAGGATAATGAGCAGCCACCCACCAGTCTCTGCACTTTATTATCCAGTGATCACCTCACCATCACACAGAAGCTCCTGATATAAACCTCCAGTGGGTGGTGATTGGTGCAGGGTCAGTGGTCGAGTTCCGCAGCGGGAGTGATCCTGGAGTAACCCCGTGGATGTTCCGGGTCGTGTATTTTGAGTTATCCTGGTGTCTAACACGCACACATCAATAAAACAGGGAATTCCTGGAAACACGCTGCAGGTCCTTCTTTATCTGGAGATCAAATGTCTGTTGTATAATTGTACCAGCAGTGAACAGGCTCCTGTGAACTCCTCCCTCTGCTATTTTAATGCAGACTTTAACCAATTTATTTTAAACGGGTTTATTTTAAATGAGCTAACACCTGCCTTAAAATGGTAGACTCAGGACTGTCACACACACATATTAAATCTTCGTGGAATAATTACCAGTCATTTTTAGACTGGAAACTTAACCCTACCATTTCACTTTCAGTCAGGAACAGATCGCAGTTTGACACCAATCTCTGATTTGACAGCACGTTTCCAGCATTCACCGTTGTTCTTCCTGACTCTAAACACAGTTGTAAAGGAGCCTTCTGTTCCGTGCCTAGGAGCTCTGACCCATGGAAGAGAGCGGCTGGGACACAAGATTAACCTGCACGGGGACATTACTGTCAGTGAAGAGAGACGAGAAAGACCAAAGTGCTGTTTGCCCCTCTCAGTGTGGCCCTGAAGGACTGTGTCTAGGCTGTAGTTCTGTTCCTGCCGTACGATCCTCCCCCCAGATTGTCCTTTCTGAGCTCCAGCCAGGTGATGCTAAACACTCAGGTGGGAACGACAAAATCCACAACAATGTGTTTAATGCAAAGCTGATTTATTCGACATATATCCAGAATATTAAACTCCAGCCCAGTAACAGGGGTTATTAACATCAGCAGAAACAAACCTCAACTGTCAAAATGATCATGGTTCAGTCCTGGAAGTGATTAACTGCAGCAATAACATCAGAATCCAACCCCTGCAGTCACTTGTGAACTCGATGGTGTGTCAGCAGGTTAGATGACTGAGTGAATCCCTTCCCACACACGGAGCAGAGGAACGGCCTCTCCCCAGTGTGAACGCGCTGGTGTGTCAGCAGGCTGGATGAATGAGTGAATCCCTTCCCACACTCGGAGCAGGTGAATGGCTGTTCCCCAGTGTGAACTCGCTGGTGAATCAGCAGGTTGGCTGACCGAATAAATCCCTTCCCACACTCGGAGCAGGTGAACGGCCTCTCCCCAGTGTGAACTCGCTGGTGTGCCAGCAGGTCGGATGACTGAGTGAATCCCTTCCCACACTCGGAGCAGGTGAACGGTCTCTCCCCAGTGTGAAGTCGCTGGTGTGCCAGCAGGTCGGATGACTGAGTGAATCCTTTCCCACACTCAGAGCAGGTGAACGGCCTCTCCCCAGTGTGACTGCGATGATGAATTTCCAGCTGAGATGGGTAACTGAATCCCTTCCCACAGTCCCCACATTTCCACGGTTTCTCCGTGGTGCGGGTGTCCTCTTGTCTCTCCAGGTTGGATGATCTGTTGAAGCCTCGTCACACACAACACGTGTACAGTTTCTCCCCGCTGTGAATGGTGCGATGTTTTTTCAGGCTGTGTAACTGGTTAAAGCTCTTTCCACAGTCAGTGCACTGGAACACTCTCACTCGGGTGTGTGTGTCTCGGTGCTTTTCCAGTCACGCTGATGAAATCTTTTCCCACAGACAGAACAGACAAACATTTCTCCTTCCACATTCAAAGGCCGATGATATTCATGTCCTAATGAATCGAGTGACGCTGTCAGATCTTGACTTGATATTTGGTTTGAGTTTCCCTTCTTCAAATCCTCCCCTTCTAATACCCTGTAAAATAAGTTTACAAAACTCATCACTGTAAGTACAGGCAGAAATTCAGAACAGACAATTCTAGTTTCTATGGAACATTCTTTCCTCTCTTGTTCCTCCAAATCCCCGTCCCACACATTGTCCCTCCTCTCTGTGCTAAAATCCAAACACATCGCACGTCTCAAGACAGTTTGTTCTCCGCTCCCAGTTTTCACCACCAACTCTGGCTGGGTTCAGTTCTACATTCACTGGTTCTCCTCCCCTGAAGGTGCTGACTCTGGCTGGGTTCAGTTCAAGACTCACTGGTTCCTCTCCCTCTCCTCCCCTGAAGGATGAAACAAGTGGGAGACGAACAAAATCTCAGCTTTTCCTTACAAAGATGGCCGCCGTTAACCTGGGCCTTTTACCGGGAAAAAGCCTCCGAGCTGCAAACGCGGAACCTGTAAGTTCTCATTCGGGGCTTGCGGCCTACACCAGGTGTTTATGAAGCTCACCCACCGGGTGTGTTACCTCCCTGCGACCGCTGATTCGTAATCGGCGCAAAAATCGCGACACCGACCTTTCAGCGCTTCCGCACTCGCCAGGCTCTGATCACAGTGACACTGCGCATGCTCCAAATACAGGCGGGCACTGCGCCTGCGCACTGGGCTCCTCCAGTGTGAATAGGGCACATTCTCCCCCGCGGGGCATGCTGGGGAACATTGAAAGCCCCAATTAGTGAATGGAGAATGAGTTCTGTGATCCCATTGAGAGAAAATTCATCAATAATTCACACAGAAACCACAGTGCACGGGCACTCTGCCATGGTTCAGTCCTGGATGTGATTAATAACAGAATCCAAACCCCTGCAGTCACAAGTGAACCCACTGGAGTCTCAGCAGGTGGGGTGAATTTCTTCCCACACACAGGATATTGAAACAGCCTCTCTCCAGTATCAATGCGCTGATCGTGCATCAGCTGCTTTGAACTTCGAAAGCTTTTCTCACAGTCAGAGTATTTAAAGCAACTGTTCTCAATGTGGACACTCTGGAGTGTCAACAGTTGGGACAACGGAGTGAATCCCTTCCCACACGTGAAGTATCTGAGCAGTCTCTCTCCACGGAGTGTGACTGTGCTGGTGTGTCAGTAAATGGGATGATCGATTGAATCCCTTTCCACATACAGAGCAGTGAATGGATTCTCCCCATTACGAACATGTCCGTGTGCTAATAGGTGAGATGAGTGAGTGAATCTCTTTCCACACTCAGCTGGTGAATGGCCTTTGAAAGCTTTTCATCCTCTCCCAGACCTTCTCTTTTGTTCTTTCCTCCCCTCCCCACTTTCTCTGCCCCTTTGCAAAAGAACCAGAGGTGACACGAGGAAAAACCTTTTTACACAATGCGTGGTTAGGATCTGGAATGCACTGCCTGATAGGCTGGTGGATACAGATTCAATAGTAGCCTTCAAAAGGGAATTGGAGAAATACTTGAAGGAGAAAACATTGCAGGGGTTTGGGGAATGAGCAGGGGAGTGGGACTAACTGGATTGCTCTTCGAAAGAGCCGGCACAGACTCGATGGGCAGAATAGCCTCCTTTCTGTGTGGTACTATTCGATGATTGTATGACAATCTCTTTCTATTTTAATATTTATGATGTTATTGTCGACAGCACATCCCACAGCTGGAATCTGAGCATCACCCACAGGAGTGTAGACTGATGTGAAACCATCTTTAACAGTCTACTGACTCCTGACGTAGCTGGAAAAGCTTTTGCTGTTATTCCCACAATTGGGCACCATCAGCTTTTCCAAAGATCTCTGAGCTTCTCCAATGGCTGCTTTCCTCTCCCTTCATTGTGGGTGATATTTCTCCCTATTTTCCTGTAAACTGAATCCATCTTGATCTGAACTGGGTTCAATGTGAGACAGTTCGGGGAGTCAGGCATCATTCACCCCAAGACCTACACTGACAGGTTAAACCCCAGACAGCTCCTTAGTAAGGATTGCTCTGGTTCCTCACCATATATGTGTCAGGATACTGAAACCCAGCTTTCTCACAGTCCACTCCTGGAGGCCCCACTCCCTGAGCCTACAACCTTCAGCAGGGTCAGTGCTGGAGTTCCGCAGCGGGAGTGATCCCAGAGTAACTGTCGGAATCGCACCCCGTGGATGTTCCGGGTCGTGTATTTTGAGTTATCCTGGTGTCTAACACGCACACATCAATAAAACAGGGAATTCCTGGAAACACGCTGCAGGTCCTTCTTTATCTGGACATCAAATGTCTGTTGTATAATTGTACCAGCAGTTAACAGGCACCTGTGAACTCCTCCCTCTGCTATTTTAATGCAGACTTTAACCAACTTATTTTAAACGGGTTTATTTTAAATGAGCTAACACATGCCTTAAAATGGGAGACTCAGGACTGTCTCACACACACATATTAAATCTTCGTGGAATAATTACCAGTCATTTTTAGACTGGAAACTTAACCCTGCCGTTTCACTTTCAGTCAGGAACAGATCGCAGTTTGACACCAATCTCTGATTTGACAGCACGTTTCCAGCATTCACCGTTGTTCTTCCTGACTCTAAACACAGTTGTAAAGGAGCCTTCTGTTCCGTGCCCAGGAGCTCTGACCCATGGGAGAGAGCGGCTGGGACACATTCCTTACAGGCCTCAAGATTAACCTGCACGGGGACATTGCTGTCAGTGAAGAGAGACGAGAAAGACCAAAGTGCCGTTTGCCCCTCTCAGTGTGGCCCTGAAGGACTGTGTCCAGGCTGTAGTTCTGTTCCCGCCGTACGATCCTCCCCCAGATTGTCCTTTCTGAGCTCCAGCCAGGTGATCCTAAACACTCAGGTGGGAACGACAAAAATCCACAACAATGTGTTTAAAGCTAAGCTGATTTATTTGACATATGTCCAGAATATTAAACTCCAGCCCAGTTACAGGGGTTATTAACATCAGCAGAAACAAACCTCAGCTGTCAGTGTGAACACGATTCAGTCCTGGATGTGATTAACAGCAGCAATAACATCAGAATCTAACCTCTGCTGTCACTTATGAACTCGCTGGTGTCTCAGCAGGTTGGATGAACAAGTGAATCCCTTCCCACACTCGGAGCAGGTGAACGGCCTCTCCCCGGTGTGAACTCGCTGGTGTTTCAGCACTTCGGATGACCGAGCGAATCCCTTCCCACACTCAGAGCAGGTGAATGGCTTCTCTCCAGAGTGAACTCGCTGGTGCTGCAGCAGGTGGGATGACTGAGTGAATCCCTTCCCACACTCAGAGCAGGTGAACGGCCTCTCTCCGGTGTGAACTCGCTGGTGTGTCAGCAGGGTGGATAAACGCCTGAATCTCTTCCCACACTTGGAGCAGGTGAACGGCCTCTCCTCGGTGTGAACTCGCTGGTGTGTCAGAAGGTGGGATGAACACTTGAATCCCTTCCCACACTCGGAGCAGGTGAACGGCCTCTCCCCGGTGTGAACTCGTTGGTGTGTCAGAAGGTCGGATGAACAGTTGAATCCCTTCCCACACTCAGAGCAGGTGAACGGCCACTCCCCAGTGTGAGTGCGCTGGTGTAAAGTGAGGTGAGATGATCGCCTGAACCCAGTCCCGCAGTGAGAGCACCTGAATGGTTTCTCGTCAGTGTGAACATGCTGATGGCGTGTCAGTTCCCCGGAACATTTAAAGCACTTCCCGCAGTCTGGGCATTTAAAAGGTTTGTCGTCAGTGTGAACTCGCTGGTGTCTCAGCAGGTGGGATGACTGAGTGAATCCCTTCCCACACTCACAGCAGGTGAACGGCCTCTCTCCAGTGTGAACTCGTCGATGAGTTTCCAGCTCAAATGGGAAGTTGAATCGCTTCCCACAGTCCCCACATTTACACGGTTTCTCCCCGGTGTGACTGCGCCTGTGTCTCGACAGGCTAGAGGATTGGCTGAAGCCTCGTCCACACACAGAACACGTGTACGGTTTCTCCCCGCTCTGAACGATGCTTTCTGCTTCCATGTTCAAAGGTCCTGGTGAATTGAGCGAGTCTGTCAGATCTTGAAGTGATGTTTGGTTTGAGTTTCCCGTCTGCAAAACCTCTCCTTCTAATACCCTGTAGAATTAATTTAAAAAACAGGAAAAAGGGAGGGTGAGAGAGAACCCAAAAAAACAGAAAGGCAGGTTGTGAAATTGAGCTGAATGAATCTGGGAATTTGTGGGGCCGGCACTAGAAATAAGTGACCATGAAAGCTGCCGGATTGTCGTAAAAACCCAACTGGTTCACTAATGTCCTTCAGGGAAGGGAACCCGCCACCCGGTCTGGGCCGACACAAGACTCTGGCCTCTTTGGGAGGAGAGAGAGCGAGGTGGGAGGGGGAGGGGTGAAGGAGAGCGACTTTATACATCTGCAACTCGACTAGAACTTTGACAGCACCTCCCAAACACGCGACCTCCACCACCTAGAAGGACAAGGGCAGCAGGTGCATGGGAACACCATCACCTCCCAGTTCCCCGCCAAGTCACACACTATCCTGACTTGGGCATATATCGCCGTTCCTACATCGTTGCTGGGTGAAAATCCTGGAACTCCTCACCTAACAGCATTCTGAGAGTACCTTCACCACACGGACTGCAGAGGTTCAAGAAGAAGGCCCAGCATCACCTTCTCAACGGGCAACTGGGAACTGGCAATATATGCTGGCCTTGCTAGTGACACCCACATCGAATTAATTTAAAAAATCTGTATATATAAAATGGATTGAAAGCCTCTACAGAAATACTTGTTCCTAAAACAATAATCTTTTACACTGTACGGACAGTGTCTGTTTAGCAACTTAATCTCCCCTAGAATCCACCTCCCTTCACAGTCCCACATTGGAAATTGTTGGGTCCCACTGGGCTCAGAAGTACTGGGGGTTAAACCCAGCAGCTTCTCCCCCCTCTCCACTCCAGCTCAAACTGATGCAACAAGAAAGCCCTACACAGGAGTCCAGGGAGCGAGTTCCACATCCACCGCCCACCCTGATGCTAACCGGCTCTGAATTGCTCCCTCTGCTGTATAAATGCAAGTTGTTGTGTTTCTTGTCTGGGGGAGGTGCTGCACCCTGGGGTTAATGGTGCCGGGGTCCTGGCCGCACGTCCGCCGGCTCTGACTCGGGGCCTGAGACCCGCACTCGGTGTTGCTGAGGGATTCTAACCCTGGGACTGTACATGGGGATTCCAACCCTGGGACTGTACATGGGGATTCCAACCCTGGGACTGTACATGGGGATTCCAACCCTGGGACTGTACATGGGGATTCTAACCCTGGGACTGTACATGGGGATTCCAGCCCTGGGACTGTACATGGGGATTCCGACCCTGGGACTGTACATGGGGATTCCAACCCTGGGACTGTACATGGGGATTCCAACCCTGGGACTGTACATGGGGATTCCAACCCTGGGACTGTACATGGGGATTCTAACCCTGGGACTGTACATGGGGATTCCAACCCTGGGACTGTACATGGGGATTCTAACCCTGGGACTGTACATGGGGATTCCAACCCTGGGACTGTACATGGCGTTTCCAGCCCTGGGACTGTACATGGGGATTCCAACCCTACGACTGTACATGGGGATTCTAACCCTAGGACTGTACATGGGGATTCTAACCCTGGGACCGTACATGGGGATTTTAACCCTGGGACTGTACATGGGGATTCTAACCCTGTGACTGTACATGGAGATGCTAACCCTGGGACTGTACATGGGGATTCTAACCCTGGGACTGTACATGGGGATTCCAATCCTGGGACTGTACATGGGGATTCTAACCCTGGGACTGTACATGGGGATTCTAACCCTGGGACTGTACATGGGGATTCTAACCCTGGGACTGTACTTGGGGATTCTAACCCTGGGACTGTACATGGGGATTCTACCCCTGGGACTGTACATGGGGATTCTAACCCTGGGACTGTACATGGGGATTCTAACCCTGGGACTGTACATGGGGATTCCAACCCTGGGACTGTACATGGGGATTCTAACCCTGGGACTGTACATGGGGATTCTAACCCTGGGACTGTACATGGGGATTCTAACCCTGGGACTGTACATGGGGATTCCAACCCTGGGACTGTACATGGGGATTCCAACCCTGGGACTGCACATGGGGATTCCAACCCTGGGACTGTACATGGGGATTCTAACCCTGGGACTGTACATGGGGATTCTAACACTGGGACTGTACATGGGGATTCTAACCCTGGGACTGTACATGGGGATTCCAGCCCTGGGACTGTACATGGGGATTCCAGCCCTGGGACTGTACATGGGGATTCTAACCCTGGGACTGTACATGGGGATTCCAGCCCTGGGACTGTACATGGGGATTCCAACCGTGGGTCTGTACATGGGGATTCCAACCCTGGGACTGTACATGGGGATTCCAGCCCTGGGACTGTACATGGGGATTCCAGCCCTGGGACTGTACATGGGGATTCCAACCCTGGGACTGTACATGGGGATTCCAACCCTGGGACTGTACATGGGGATTCCTATCCTGTGACTGTACATTGGGATTCCAACCCTGGGACTGTACATTGGGATTCCAACCCTGGGACTGTACATGGGGATTCCTATCCTGGGACTGTACATGGGGATTCTAACCCAGGGCCTGTACATGGGGATTCCAACCCTGGGACTGTACATGGGGATTCCAACCCTGGGACTGTACATGGGGATTCCAGCCCTGGGACTGTACATGAGGAATCCAACCCTGGGACTGGACAGGGGGGCCCAGCTCTGGGGCTCTTCTGTTACAATTGTGTGGGATGTTAACCGTATGCTTTGCTTTTACCAGCACCTTCAGGAGTGATGGTGAGAAATCCAAAGTGTAGAGAGTTTGAATCAAATACCAGATGGCTTGCATCCCTGGTTGCTAAGGGAATTGGGGAAGGAGATAGTGGAAGGGCTTGCCATAATTTTCCAATCTTCCCTAGTGGCAAATGTGACACCATTGTTGAAGAAAGGGTGCAAGGACAATCCAAGTAACTACAGGCTGGTCAGTTTAACATCAGTGGTGGGTAAAGTTTCAGAAACAATAATCAAGGAAGAAAATTAAAGGGCATTTGGAGAGGTTTAAGCTAATTAAGGAGAGCCAACACGGATTTGTAAAAGGCAGATCGTGTTTCACTAATCTAATTGAATTTTTTGATGCAGTTACAGGGAGGATTGATGAAGGGAGAGCAATGGATGTTGTCCACATGGATTTTCGGAAGGCGTTAACAAAATTGAGGCTCATGGAATAGGTAGGTCAGTGGCAGCTTGGATAAGGAATTGGCTTAAGGACAGAAAACAGTGAGTTGTGGTAAATCGCTGTTTTTCAGACTGGAGGATGGTGGACAGTGTTGTTCCCCAAGGGTCAGTGCTGGGGCCACTGCTTTTTTTGATATATATAAATGACCTGGATATTGGAATACAGAGTAGAATTTCTAAATTTGCCGATGACACCAAACTTGGGGGTGTGGCAAACAGTGATGATGATATCAATCGACTGTAACAGGACATAGAAAGGCTAGCAGAATGGGCAGACAAGTGGCAGATGGAAATTAATACAGAGACGTGTGAGGTGATGCATTTTGGCAGAAGGAACAGGGAGAGGCAATATACACTTAATGGCACAGTTTTAAAGAGTGTGCAGGGACAGAGGGACCTGGGAGTTAATGTGCATAGGTCCCTGAAGGTGGCGGGACATATTGAGAGAGTGGTGTACAAAGCATATGGGATCTTGGGCTTCATAAATAGAGGTATTGAGTACAAAAGTAGAGAAGTTATGCTGAACCTTTATAAAGTGCTGGTTAGGCCACAACTGGAGTATTGTGTCCAGTTCTGGTCACCACACTTTAGGAAGGATGTGAAGGCCCTTGAGAGGGTGCAGAGGAGATTTACCAGAATGGTTCTGGGGGTGGGGGATCTTAGTTACAAGGACAGGATGGAGAAGCTGGATTTGTTTTCATTAGAGCAAAGGAGGTTGAGGGGTGATTTGATAGCGGTGTACAAGACTATGACGGGTTAGGATAGGCTAGACGGTAATTGGCTGTTCCCACTAGTTGATGGTACAAGGACTAGGGGACACAGATTTAGGTTTTGGGGAAGAGATACAGGGGGATGTGAGGAAAAACATTTTACACAGCGAGTGGTGATGACCTGGAACTCGCTGCCGATGGAAGTGGTGGAAGTGGAGACACTCAATGTTTTCAAGGGTAGACTGGATAGGCACTTGAGGGAAATAAACTTGCAGGGCTACGGGGATAGAGCAGGGGAATGGGATTGAATGGATTGCTGTACAGAGAGCCAGCATTGACTCGATGGGCCGAATGGCCTCCGCTGTGCCGTGATGACTGTATAAAAGGTGCTGACTCTGGCTGGGTTCAGTTCTACACTCACTGGTTCCCCTCCCTCTCCTCCCCTGAAGGTGCTGACTCTCGCTGGGTTCAGTTCTGCACTCACTGGTTCTCCTCTCTCTCCTCCCCTGAAGGTGCTGACTCTGGCTGGGTTCAGTTCCACACTCACTGGTTTCCCTCCCTCTCCTCCCCTGAAGGTGCTGACTCTGGCTGGGTTCAGTTCCACAGTCACTGGTTCCCCTCCCTCTGCACCCTTAAGGTGCTGACTCTGGCTGGGTTCAGTTCTACACTCACTTGTTCCCCTCCCTCTCCTCCCCTGAAGGTGCTGACTCTGGCTGGGTTCAGTTCCACAGTCACTGGTTCCCCTCTCCTCCCCTGAAGGTGCTGACTCTGGCTGGGTTCAGTTCTACACTCACTGGTTCCCCTCCCTCTCCTCCTCTGAAGGTGCTGACTCTGGCTGGGTTGAGTTCTACACTCACTGGTTCCCCTCCCTCTCCTGCCCTGAAGGTGCTGACTCTGACTGGGTTCAGTTCACTCACTGGTTCCCCTCCCTCTCCTCCCCTGAAGGTGCTGACTCTGGCTGGGTACAGTTCTACACTCACTGGTTCCCCTCCCTCTCCTCCCCTGAAGGTGCTGACTCTGGCTGGGTTCAGTTCTACACTCACTGGTTCCCCTCCCTCTCCTCCCCTGAAGGTGCTGACTCTGGCTGGGTTCAGTTCTACACTCACTGGTTCCCCTCCCGTCTCCTCCCCTGAAGGTGCTGACTCTGGCTGGGTTCAGTTCTGCACTCACTGGTTCCCCTCCCTCTCCTCCCCTGAAGGTGCTGACTCTGGCTGGGTTCAGTTCTACACTCACTGGTTCCCCTCCCTCTCCTCCCCTGAAGGTGCTGACTCTGGCTGGGTTCAGTTCTACACTCACTGGTTCCCCTCCCTCTCCTCCCCTGAAGGTGCTGACTCTGGCTGGGTTCAGTTCTACACTCACTGGTTCCCCTCCCTCTCCTCCCCTGAAGGTGCTGACTCTGGCTGGGTTCAGTTCTACACTCACTGGTTCCCCTCCCTCTCCTCCCCTGAAGGTGCTGACTCTGGCTGGGTTCAGTTCTACACTCACTGGTTCCCCTCCCTCTCCTCCCCTGAAGGTGCTGACTCTGGCTGGGTTCAGTTCTACACTCACTGGTTCCCCTCCCTCTCCTCCCCTGAAGGTGCTGACTCTGGCTGGGTTCAGTTCACTCACTGGGGCCCTGAAGCCACGTTCCCTCGTGGCTACTTTACAAAGATGGCCACGCATGCGCTCTACCGCTCGACGAAGCAAAATGGCGACGCATAGCACGCAGCGCTCCTTTACAAAGATGGCCGCCGTTAATCCGGGCCTAGTTCCTGGGAAAAAGCCTGCGAGCTGCAAACGCGGAACCCGTAGGTTCTCATTCGGGGCTTGCGGCCTACACCAGGTGTTTATGAAGCTCACCCGCCGAGTGCGTTACCTCCCTACGCCCCGCTGATTCGTAATCGGATCAAAAACCGTGACTGCCGCTCACATCCGCTCCGTGCACTCTCCCGGCTCTGATCACTGTGACACTGCGCATGCTCCAAATACAGGCGGGCGCTGCGCCTGCGCACTGGGCTCCTCCAGTCTGAATGGGGCACATTCTCCCCCGCGGGGCATGCTGGGGAACATTGAAAGCCCCAATTAGTGAATGGAGAATGAGTTTCTGTGATCCCATTGAGAGAAAATTCATCAATAATTCACACAGAAACCCAAGTGCACGGGCACTCTGCCATGGTTCAGTCCTGGATGTGATTAATAACAGAATCCAAACCCCTGCAGACACATGTGAACTCACTGGAGTCTCAGCAGGTGGGGTGAATTTCTTCCCACACACAGGATATTGAATCAGCCTCTCTCCAATATCAATGCGCTGATCGTGCATCAGCTGCTTTGAACTTGAAAAGATTTTCTCACTGTCAGAGTATTTAAAGCAACTGTTCTCAATGTGGACACACTGGAGTGTGAACAGGTGGGGCAACGGAGTGAATCCCTTCCCACACATGAAGTATCTAAACAGTGTCTCTCCGGTGTGACTATGCTGGTGTGTCAGTAAATGGGATGATCGATTGAATCCCTTTCCACATACAGAGCAGTGAACGGATTCTCCCCATTACGAACTTTCTGGTGTGTCAGTCAGTTAGATGAGCGACTGAATCGCCTTCCACATTCAGCAGGTGAATGGCCTCTCAAGGTGTGAACTCGCTGGTGTGCCTTTGGCTCCCAGGAGCTTTTAGAGCTCTTCCCACAGTCAGAACATTTAAACGGTCTCTCCCCAGTGTGAACTCGCTGGTGTCTCAGCAGCTGGGATGGGTGAGTGAATCCCTTCCCACAGATGGAGCAGGTGAACGGCCTCTCCCTGGTGTGAACTTGCTGGACCGAGTGAAACACTTCCCACAAAGGGAGCAGGGAAATGGCCTCTCTCCAGTGTGAGCAGGCTGCTGATTCGTCAGATTCCCAGAGATTTTAAAGCTTTTCCCACAGTCAGAACATTTAAACGGTCTCTCATCAATGTGAACAAGCGGATGTGTCAGCAGGTTGGATGTCTGACTGAATCCACCACACAGAGCAGGTGAACGGACTGTCCGCTGTGTGACTGCGCCGATGAACGTCCCACCTAGACGGGGAAGTGAATCCCTGCCCGCCGTCCCCATCTTTACCCGGTTTGCCCTCGGTTTTACGGTACACGTGTCTCACCAGGACAGGTGATCGGCAGAATCTAGGTCCACACACGGAACACGTGTGTGGTCTGTCCGCGCTGCGATCGCTGCTCTCTCCTTCCATGGGCAAAGGCCGATGATATTCAGGTCCTGAGGAATGGAGCGACTGTCAGATCCTGACCTGATGTTTGGTTTGAGCTTCCTGTCTGTAAACGCTCCAGGACTAACACCCTGTAAACGGAGTGTAGAAAGGGGTAAGAGGGAGAAAGCTGTCTCATGTCCCCCTTTCCCAGCCCAGGGGCAGTGAAGCTGATTTTCAGGCCCAGCTGCTGCCCAGGTTGGCTGAAATACCCACAAGCCCCCGCGCTGCGGCTGCCGCTGACACTGCGCATGCGCCCCATGGCCCCGCCCACTCCCTGCCCCGCGCATGCTCAGGACACCCGCTCGGGAGCCCGCCGCCTGAGAGCCCGGATCACCGGCGGAAAGTGAGTTTTAGGAGTTTTTTTTAAATATACCGCGGAGAGAAGCGCGCGCGAGGAGATAAATCAAAACAAAATCCAACCCGGAGCGTCCGAGCGCCTCCTCCCTCCCCCGGCACCGAGCGAGCGGATCGAAGGAGCGCAGCCCGACTGGGGCACGTGACCAATCCCGCCGCCGTGACTGACGTCCACTCCGACCAATAGGGAAAGGGTGGGTGGAGCCTGGAGGACAGAGGCAGCGGCGGGTCCGCCAACCAATCAGGGAGTCCGAGGGGCGGGATTTCCGCCGCCTGCTCCCCTCGCTGCGGAGACAGGGGGAATGCAGCAGAGGGCGCTCTTCTGAATTTAGGCTCAGGCAGGTTGGAGCAGAGCAGAGAGAACTGGACTCTGCACTGGGCTTCACTCTGGCATGTTGGAGCAGAGCAGAGAGAACTGGACTCTGTACTGGGCTTCACTCTGGCATGTTGGAGCAGAGCAGAGGGAACTGGACTCTGCACTGGGCTTCACTCTGGCATGTTGGAGCAGAGCAGAGGGAACTGGACTCTGCACTGGGCTTCACTCTGGTATGGAGCAGAGCAGAGGGAACTGGACTCTGCACTGGGCTTCACTCTGGCATGTTGGAGCAGAGGGAACTGGACTCTGCACTGGGCTTCACTCTGGCATGGAGCAGAGCAGAGGGAACTGGACTCTGCACTGGGCTTCACTCTGGCATGTTGGAGCAGAGGGAACTGGACTCTGTACTGGGCTTCACTCTGGCATGGAGCAGAGCAGAGGGAACTGGACTCTGCACTGGGCTTCACTCTGGCATGTTGGAGCAGAGCAGAGGGAACTGGACTCTGCACTGGGCTTCATTCTGGCATGTTGGAGCAGAGCAGAGGGAACTGGACTCTGCACTGGGCTTCATTCTGGCATGTTGGAGCAGAGCAGAGGGAACTGGACTCTGCACTGGGCTTCACTCTGGCATGTTGGAGCAGAGCAGAGGGAACTGGACTCTGCACTGGGCTTCACTCTGCGCTGGGCTGTACTCTGCGCCGGGCTGTACTCCGCGCTGGGCTTCACTCCCTCAGCACTGCACTGGAGTGGCAGCCTCGAGTTTTGTGCTGAAGTCTTTGGAGTGGGACTTCCACCCACAACTTTCTGACTCAGAGGCGAGAGTACTACCGCTTGAGCCATGTCTGACAGTCTGTATCTAACCTGTGCTGTAATTTGCCCTGGGAGTATTTGAATCATAGAAAAATTACGATAGCGAAGGAGGCCATTCAGCCCATCTTGTCCGTGCCGACCGACAAAGAGCTATCCACCCTAATCCCACCTTCCAGCTCTTGGTCCATAGCCTTGTAGGTTTTTGCCGCTCTCCCTTGGATCCCATGGGCTTTTACTTTTTTGATCAGCCTGCCATGTGGCACTTTGTCAAAAGCCCTGTTAAAATCCATAAGATCTTTGGGTTTTCTTTGACTCTATTTGCCAGTATTTTTTTCATGCCCTCTTTTTGCTTTCCAGTTTCCTTCTCAATTTCACCCTTACACTTTCTATACTCTTCTCGGCTTTCTGCAGTATTGAGCTCACGCTATCTGATCGAGGCTTCCCTTTTTGGCCTTATCTTACCCTGTAAGCACCTTGTCATCCAGGGGGCTCTAAGTTTAGCAGTTCTACCCTTTTTCTTTGTGGGAACATGTTTACCCTGAACTCCATGTATCTCCCTCTTGAATGCCTCCCACTGCTCTGACACTGATTTACCTTCAAGTAACTGTTTCCAGTCCACTTTTGCTAAATCACTTCTCAACCTCGTAAAATTGTCCTTCCCCCAATTTAGAACCCTTACTCCTGTTTTTTCTTTGTCCTTATGCATAATTATGCCAAAACGAACTGAATTATGATCACTGCCCCCAATATGCTCCCCCACTGATACTCCTTCCACCTGCCCAGCTTCATTCCCCAAAACCAAATCCAGAACTGCCCCCGCTGTTGTTGGGCTTGCTGTGTATTGGCTAAAAAAGTTCTCCAGAATGCAATTTCGGAATTCTGTGCCCTCTATCCCTTTTCCACTGGTAGTATCCCAGTTAATATTGGGGTCATTGAAATCTCCCACTATTACTGCCCTATTGTTTTTGCACTTGTCAGAAATTTGCCTACAAATTTGCTCTTCGATCTCCCTGGGACTGTTTGGGGGTCTAGCGTACACTCCCAGCAGTGTGAGTGCCCCTTTTTAGTTCTTTAGTTCAGCCCATATGGCCTCATTTGATGATCCTTCGAACATATCCTCCCTCCTCACAGCTGTAATTGTCTCTTTAATCAATACTGCGACCCCCCCCCCTCCTTTATTTACCCCCCTCTCTATCTCGTCTGAAAACCCTGTAACCAGGAATGTTGAGCTGCCAGTCCTGCCCTTCTTGCAGCCATGTCTCAGTAATGGCGATAATATCAGACTCCCACGTGTCTATCTGTGCCCTCAGCTCATCTCCCTTATTTCCTAGACTCCTTGCATTACAGTATACACCATTTAGCATTGCCAAACTGCCTTGTTGTCTATTTCCTAGCCCTTGTTTCCTCTGCCTTCCAAACTCACTTACTAATTTTCTGGGCCTCGCTCTCTCTCCCACTGCTTAAATCCTCGGTGTCCTCGTTCAGTCTCCACCCAGGGCCGCCGGTGAGTCTGGGCCTCGCTCTCTCTCCCACTGCTTAAATCCTCGGTGTCCTCGCTCAGTCTCCACCCAGGGCCGCCGGTGAGTCTGGGCCTCGCTCTCTCTCCCACTGCTTAAATCCTCGGTGTCCTCGCTCAGTCTCCACCCAGGGCCGCCGGTGAGTCTGGGCCTCGCTCTCTCTCCCACTGCTTAAATCCTCGGTGTCCTCGCTCAGTCTCCACCCAGGGCCACTGCTGCTGCTGCCGGTGAGTCTGCAGAGGCTTTTCATCCATTTTACGTACACAGTTTTTAAAAAAACATTCTTTGGATGTGGGTGTCGCTAGCAAGGCCAACATATATTGCCAGTCCTCAGTTACCCGTTGAGAAGGTGATGCTGGGCCTTCTTCTTGAACCTCTGCAGTTCGTGTGGTGAAGGTACTCTCAGAATGCTGTTGAAATGTGTCCCAGCCGCTCTCTTCCATGGGTCAGAGCTCCTGGGCACAGAACAGAAGGCTCCTTTACAACTGTGTTTAGAGTCAGGAAGAACAACGGTGAATGAGTGTGAGCTGAGCATGCGCGGCTCCAGCGGGCGAGAGGGAGGCGGGTTAATAAACCCCAGGAGAAAAAGTGAGTGGTCAGGGAGCATCTGTAAATGGAGGAGAAAGAGTGAGTGGTCAGGGAGCGTCTGTAAATGGAGGAGAAAGAGTGAGTGGTCAGGGAGCGTGTGGTAACACAATACAGCTTCCTGTGACTCGAACTTTATTGCATCACTTCCTGTGATTAGTCCAGGATAAATACTGGACTGATCAGTTGGATCCTGGAGAGGCATAGAGTAAGACCTCTTTTGTATGTAGCACCTTTTTAGTTGATTAAAGCTTACTTTAAGTTCACCACGCGTAAGGCTCATTCTTACGACAATTTAATCAACTTTGGAAAACTTCGCACTCAAACTTTTTGGACGAACTCGGAACTAAGGATCCAGGGAATCACCCATCATGGAAAACATCCTTAAACCATCGCGTCTTGACTTGGACCCAAACACCCCAGCAGCCGGTAAGGTGTGGAAACACTGGTATCACACGTTTGACAATTTTCTGGAATATTTGTAAGGCTGATGATGACTCAAAGTTGCGGATACTCATCAACTGTGTCACCCCGAATGTATTTCAGTATGTGGAGGAATGGGACAGTTACGAGGAGGCAATTCGGAAGCTTAAGAGACTATATACTAAGACACCGAATGAGGTCTATGCCAGACATCTACTTGCTACAGCCCAACAAGGGCCGGAGGAATCCATTGATAAATTCCTCCAACAGCTTCGCAGACTTAGTATGGACTGTAACTTTCGGGCGGCCTCAGCTGAGCTGTACCGTGAAGAAATGATCCGTGATGCTTTCATCTGCGGGCTTGCCTCCCCATTTATACGCCAGCGTCTACTGGAAAGTAAGACACTTGAGCTTCAGAGAGCTTATGACATGGCTTGCTCTCTAGATCTGGCAAAAAGAAATACAGACCTTTATACAGTGCCCAGACCTCGGTCTACTGCCTTAACTACAGTCAGGCAATTTAAGAGGCCACAGGTGAACTCTATTAGGGAGGTCTTTATCCCTGACGATCAATCTGATGACTTCACTGATGAAGAGGATAATGACCCCACTGTGGCAGCCTCTTGGCAATCTAAGAAATGCTTCTTTTGTGGTGATGAGTTCCACCCTCGGAAATTCTGCCCTGCTTGCAATGTGTTTTGCAGTCATTGCAACAAAAAGGGTCATTTTGCAAAGGTTTGCCTATCAAGAGCCTCTACGAGGGCTTATCAAGCTAAGTCCTACCGAACTGCCCCGGTAAGGGCCTATCAAGATGTTCCGGCTAAAATCTATCGTGCTTCCTCTCAAAGAAACACACCTAGAGTTTCAGCCACTCTTTGTGCAACGACACCAATTACAGCTGCTTGTCCTCAGAACCTATTCCATGCAGCTACAAAAGCATCAATTAATGGACATACTTTAGATGCCTTAATTGACTCAGGTAGCACTGATAGTTTCATTAGGGAACAGATTGTTGCAGAGTTAAAGCTACATGTTTTCCCATCAGACCAGGCAGTTGCGATGGCTCAGTCATCACTTAATACCAGAATTTCTGGCTTTTGTATGGTTGAAATAACACTTAATGGTCGCAGGTATCCCTCCACCCGGCTTTCGGTGCTCAAGGACTTATGTAGTGATCTTATCTTAGGGCTGGATTTTCAAAAGCAGCATAAGAAGCTCACCATTGAGTTCGGCGGATCCAAACCTGAACTCACTATTTCTAATATACTACCTCGATTACCGTTCTGTGCATTGTCAGCAGCTTCACTGGATGAACCCTCACTGTTTTCCAGTATCCCTCCTCGATGCAAACCGATTATAACAAAGTCACGACGTTTCAGTCAGGAAGACCAGTCTTTTATTGCGGCTGAGATTTCTCGGCTTTTAGCAGAGGATATCATCGAGCCTTGTTCGTCGCCATGGCGCGCCCAGGTCGTTATTGTTAAGAACCCTCTACAACTTCACAAGAAACGGCTGTGCATTGACTATTCACAGACCATCAATCAATATACGGACTTGGACGCATACCCATTGCCGCGCATCGATGATATGGTTAATAAATTGGCTGAGTACACGGTGTTCTCAACATATGATCTAAAAAGTGCCTATCATCAGGTACCCTTGAAGGTCTCAGACAAGCAGTATACGGCCTTTGAAGCCAATGGACGGCTGTATCAATTTCGTCGCCTCCCCTTTGGGGTCACTAATGGAGTGGCTGTCTTCCAGCAAGCAATGGATGACCTGGTCAAACAGGAAGACTTGAAGGATACGTTTCCTTATCTGGACAATATTACTGTCGCAGGTCGCAATCAGCGGGAACATGACGCCAATCTCCAACGATTTTGGGATGCACTCCAGCACCGTAATTTGACATTAAATGCGGCTAAATCCATTGAGTCACAACCAACCATCAACATCCTTGGCTATTGTGTGGGCAATGGCATCATTAAACCTGACCCTGAAAGGCTTCGCCCACTCCAAGAACTCCCGCCACCTAAGAATCCGGCCTCCTTGCGCCGGGCCCTCGGCCTGTTTGCATACTATGCTAAATGGATTCCTAACTTCTCGGACCGAATCCAACCTCTACTGAAGGCCAGCACATTCCCACTAGACACAGCGGCTGTTGCAGCCTTTAACCTCCTGAAAAAACAGTTGGAGAAAGCGACTCTTCACTCCATCGATGAGAGTCTTCCTTTTGTCGTTGAGTGTGATGCCTCGGAGGTGGCGATCTCGGCCACTCTGAATCAGGAAGGTCGTCCGTGGCATTTTTGTCCAGGACTTTTCAAGGGGCTGAGCTACATTATCCTCCAGTCGAGAAAGAAGCTACAGCCATCATAGAGGCAGTACGGAAGTGGAGTCACCTCCTAGCTCGCCAGCACTTTACCTTAATCACGGACCAGCGATCGGTCGCCTTCATGCTCGATAATCGAAAACGGACCAAAATTAAAAATAATAAAATCCAGCTTTGGCGGCTGGAATTGGCCTCTTTTGGTTACACCATCCACTATCGACCTGGCAAGGAGAATGTGGCTCCAGATACCCTCACACGAGCATTCTGCTCCGCCATGGCACCCTCTACACTCGTAGACATCCATGATGGGTTGTGTCATCCGGGCGTTACTCGCATGCTACACTTCGTGCGGTCCCGAAATCTCCCATTCTCTACCGGGGATGTAAAGAAGATGTGCTCGGACTGCAGAGTCTGTGCGGAATTGAAACCTCAGTTTTTCCGCCCCTCGGGTGGTATACTCATACATGCGACCCAGCCAATGCAACGGCTTAGCATCGATTTTAAGGGGCCGTTGCCCTCATCAACTCGCAACACTTATCTATTGACCATGGTCGATGAGTATTCCCGTTTTCCGTTTGCCTTTCCCTGCCCCAATATGCTGACGACCACGGTTATCAGCTGCCTTGAGCAGGTATTTGCTTTCTGTGGCATGGCATCCTATGTTCATTCGGATCGGGGCCCTTCTTTTATGTCAGGAGAACTCAAGGCCTATCTCTCGGAACGGGGTATTGCTGCCAGCAAAACGACGCCTTATCATCCGGTCGGGAATGGGCAAGTCGAGCGTTTTAACGCTATCATCTGGAATGCGGTACGTCTGGCTTTGAGATCTCGGGGCCTACCCAACCAGCAATGGGAAGCAGTACTTCCAGACGCATTACACTCCACACGGTCCCTCCTTTCGACCGCCACAAATACGACGCCTCATGAACGGTTCTTCCGATTTCAGCGTCGCTCATCCTATGGGATATCTCTCCCGTCGTGGCTGACTGCACCGGGACCAGTGCTACTCCGAAGATATGTCCGGGCGTCTAAGAATGACCCTCTGGTAGATGAGGTTGAGCTCACTGATGTCAACCCTACCTACGCCTATATTCGGTATCCTGATGGTCGGGAATCTACCGTGTCATTGCGGGATCTGGCTCCCTGCCCGCCAAAACATAGAGGGACACCAGGGGATGATATTGTACCAGGCACATCTCTGGGCTCGCCAGGTGCCTCTCATCACGATCTGGATCTGACGCCGGCTGGTACCTCACTCCAGCGTGCCGACCTGGGGCAGACTGACTATGAGCCCGTCGGGGCTCGCACGCGCAGCCACGATCCACCCCGTACCGTACGCTCGGAAACGGATCTGCCACAGCCCTGCCCGACACCCGTTCAGGCACCAGTACACAGTCAGGATCGTCCTGACCCCTCACAGAGCGGGCTGGATCACTCGGACTCTGGTCCACGGCCCGCGGCGGGTAAATGGGCTAGGGGCCCTCTACCGCTACGAGAACCCAAACGGGTGCGGCTCTCCCTCGTCCAGCGGCTACGAAATGGAGGGAGAATGTGGTAACACAATACAGCTTCCTGTGACTCGAACTTTATTGCATCACTTCCTGTGATTAGTCCAGGATAAATACTGGACTGATCAGTTGGATCCTGGAGAGGCATAGAGTAAGACCTCTTTTGTATGTAGCACCTTTTTAGTTGATTAAAGCTTACTTTAAGTTCACCACGCGTAAGGCTCATTCTTACGACAGAGCGTCTGTAAATGGAGGAGAATGAGTGAGCGGGCAGGGAGCATCTGTAAATGGAGGAGAAAGAATAAGTGGTCAGGGAGCGTCTGTAAATGGAGGAGAAAGAGTGAGTGGTCAGGGAGCCTCTGTAAATGGAGGAGAAAGGGTGAGTGGTCAGGGAGCGTCTGTAAATGGAGGAGAAATGGTGAGTGGTCAGGGAGCGTCTGTAAATGGAGAAAAAAGGGTGAGTGGTCAGGGAGCATCTGTAAATGGAGGAGAAAGAGTGAGTGGTCAGGGAGCATCTGTAAATGGAGGAGAAAGGGTGAGTGGTCAGGGAGCGTCTGTAAATGGAGGAGAAAGAGTGAGTGGTCAGGGAGCGTCTGTAAATGGAGGAGAAAGGGTGAGTGGTCAGGGAGCGTCTCTAAATGGAGGAGAAAGGGTGATTGGTCAGGGAGCGTCTGTAAATGGAGGAGAAATGGTGAGTGGTCAGGGCGGGTCTGTAAATGGAGGAGAAAGAGTGAGTGGTCAGGGAGCGTCTGGAAATGGAGGAGAAATGGTGAGTGATCGGGGAGTGTCTGTAAATGGAGGAGAAAGAGTGAGTGGGCAGGGAGCGTCTGTAAATGGAGGATAAAGGGCGAGTGGTCAGGGAGTGTCTGTAAATGGAGGAGAAATGGAGAGTGGTCAGGGAGCGTCTGTCAATGGAGGATAAAGAGTGAGTGGTCAGGGAGCATCTGTAAATGAAGGAAAAATGGTGATGGGTCAGGGAGCCTCAGTAAATGGAGGAGAAATGGTGATGGGTCAGTGAGAGGGATCGTTCACTTGCTCCGTGTGTGGGAAGGGATTCATTCAGCGATCCCACTTGGTGAGACACCAACATATTAACACTGATCAGAGCCTGTTCGCGTGTTCTCACTGTGCGAAGAGATTCACAAACTCATCCCACCTGATGAGGCACCTGTGTATTCACACTGGGGAGAGGCCGTTCACCTGCTCCGTGTGTGGGAAGGGATTTAACCAGTCCTCTCACCTGCTGACACACCAGCGAGTTCACACTGGGTAGAGTCCGTTCACCTGCTCCGTGTGTGGGAAGAGATTTAACCAGTCCTCTCACCTGCTGACACACCAGCGAGTTCACACTGGGGAGAGGCCGTTCACCCGCTCCGAGTGTGGGAAGGGATTCACTCCATCATCCTACCTGCTGGCACACCAGCGAGTTCACACTGGGGAGAGGCCGTTCACCTGCTCCGGGTGTGGGAAGGGATTTAACCAGTCCTCGCCCCTGCTGACACACCAGCGAGTTCACACTGGGGAGAGGCCGTTCACCTGCTCCGGGTGTGGGAAGGGATTTAACCAGTCCTCTCACCTGCTGACACACCAGCGAGTTCACACTGGGGAGAGGCCGTTCACCTGCTCCGGGTGTGGGAAGGGATTTAAACAGTCCTCTCACCTGCTGACACACCAGCGAGTTCACAAGTGACTGCAGGGGTTGGATTCTGCTGTTATTGCTGCTGTTAATTACATCCTGGACTGATCTGTGTTCATTCTGACAGTTGGGGTTTGTTTCTGCTGATGTTAATAACCCCTATAACTGGGCTGGAGTTTAATATTCTGGATATCTGTCAAATAAATCAAAGGGTGAAAGGTCAGAGTCACTCTTGTCCCTGAAAGGGGGGTAAAAATCCTGCTGATTGTGTTTCCCTCCAGTGGAGTTTATTGTTACTTTTGCCAAATAATCTTTAGAGGGATTTCCCAAATACTGACAACTATCTCAAATGGAGCTGAAATCTGTGCAGGTTTTGGGGCAATAATGTTCAGAGACAAACATGTTTTAACATAAAATGGTTAAAATACATTGCCATTAAATGTCTGATATAATGTGCATTATGGGAGAGAGAAGTTTAGTCTGAGTTAGAAACTCAAACAGGAGCTTCACTGCAGACAGGTCGCCATGGCAACACTGATAAGACATTCCATTCCACAAATTCCACTCGGGTGAAAATCTAATCAGATCAGGGGAAAGAACCGGGTTTGTCTGTTATTAACCACAATATAAGCTTAAACCAGAGTGAGTAAAAGATCAGATTATAATGTGTGATGTTTATACCTATAACTGTGAAACTGTAAAATAACATCATTAACAGCAGTCAGGGCAGTTTTGGGATAATGAGAAAATTACTGAAGAAAAGTAACTGCTGGGAACCAGGGAAAGTGTCCTTGTAAATCACAGATTAGAGAAGTTCCAGCTGTCTTTCCCTCGCTTCCTGCCAAAACCCAGCAGAGAAGACAAAGAAGAGTCAGGTGCCAGAGATGGATCACTACAGGGTATAAAAGTGAGGGGATCCTGATGTAAGGGGGCAGTCGGGACTGGAGACACCGGAGATCAAGCTCAGGGCGCCCGAGGTTCCATCCAGTGGGCTGACCTCGTGTAAGTTACTGTGGACACGCGGGACTTGCAAGTTTACTCTGATTGATGGATCAATGTGAGGTACGGTAGAGGACAGAGAATCTGCTCATCTTATATTTCTAATAAGGTATTAAAGTTGCTGACACGAGACTCTCGAACCTGCTAATGAATAAGACAAGGCATCAGCTAGAATCTTAAACCTCTTTACTGTTCTGCTCCTCTACTCCTTTTAAACTTTTACCATTTAATGTAGATTTCCAACTTTTTTCTTCCTCCCAAAATGCATTTCCTCATAATTCTCTGCATTAAATTTCAGCTGACATCTCCCTGCCCCATTTACTAACCTGTGTATTCACACTGAAGTAACTTACAGTCCTCTTCACAGTTGGCCATGGTCCCTATTTTGGTCTCATCTGGAGATTTTGATCTTGTGCCCCACATACCCAAGCCCAGATCATTTCTCTATATTGAAAAGAGCAGTGGTCCCAACACTGACCCTGGGGGACACCACTGTGTACATCCCTCCAGTCTGAAGAACATCCATTAACCACTACTCTCTGTTTTCTGCCCTTTACCCAACTTCCTATCCCCGCTGCCCCACTCCCTTTAATACCGTCAGCCTTCATTTGATCAACAAGCCTCCTGTCCGGCACCTTATCAAACACCTTTTGACAATCCATCTCCACAACATCCACTGCATTTCCTTTCTCACTACACTGTGTTATTTCCTGAAATAATCCCTGCTGTCTGTCCTGAGTGAATCCATTTCACTGCCAAATGTTGCAATGTTTGCTCCACCCCACAGGGTTCCATCTGTGGTGTGGAGCAAACAACAGAAAGTCCACAAAGCGGCCCTGCGGTAAACTCCGGGACAGGGAGTAAGTGAGTCAGGGAGCATCTGTAAACGGAGGAGAAATGGTGAGTGGTCAGAGAGCGTCTGTAAATGGAGGAGAAATGGTGAGTGGTCAGGGAGCGTCTGTAAATGGAGGAGAAATGGTGAGTGGTCAGGGAGCGTCTGTAAATGGAGGAGAAATGGTGAGTGGTCTGATCAAGGATTGAACATGGGACCATCCTAGTCAGTAGTGCAGTGTGTTCTAAAGTGGCGTTGGGGTGGGGGGGGGGGGAGGGTTAGAACAGAATATTTTGAAAGAAATGTCACTCCAACACTGCAAAATTCTGAAGTCTTTCCAAATTAACCATGCAAGTCAAATGGATCGTCAAAAATAGTGAGACATTTTAGAAAGGCTCAAGTCACTGAAACAGACAGGTTTACAATCACTGCACCGTACAGAAGGGAGCGACTGTTAATGGGAGCTCTGTTAGTGAAGTCCGCCGACACTCCAAGATAAACGAGACTGTCCCTTTAACTATAAATAGGCAGAGAAAGGGGTGTCCCTGTCCCTTTAAATATCTGGCCCATTCCCCCAGGCAGTGGGAGGAGGAACAGCGCGTGGTCTCTTTATATCCTGACCCTGTTGGCCACCTGCGGGAACCCGCTCTGTGTGGGGGTGGTGGGGGGAGGCCTCAGGAAACTGCTTTATGTGCAGACTACTTACACTGATACACCAAATCCAGGGACTACTTACACCGAGACACCAAATCCAGGGACAACTTACACTGAGACACCAAATCCAGGGACTACTTACACTGAGACACCAAATCCAGGGACTACTTACACCGAGACACCAAATCCAGGGACTACTTACACCGAGACACCAAATCCAGGGACTACTTACACCGAGACACCAAATCCAGGGACCACTTACATTGTGACACTAAATCCAGGGACCACTTACACTGTGACACCAAATGAAAAAGGCTGCGTCTAGTGAAACTGGTGTTGTCAATAGTTGTTTCTATCCCTAACTCCTAATCCAAACCCATTAATAGGAGCTCTGTTAGTCGAGTCCTCCGACATGCCAAGTTAAACTGGTCTGTCTCCCTTTAACTATAAATAAGCAGAGACAGGGGAGTCCCTGTCCCTTTAAATATCTGCCACATTCCCCCAGGCAGTGGGAGGAGGAACAGCGCGCGGTCTCTTTATATCCTGACCCTATATCGTAAAATCTTGTAATCCTATGTAATGTAAGTTACTGAAATAAACAGCTTTCCAATCACTGCACAGTAAAGAAGGGAGCGACTGTTCATGGGAGCTCTGTTAGTGAAGTCGGCCGACACTCCAAGATAAACAGGTCTGTCCCTTTAAATATAAATAGGCAGAGAAAGGGGAGTCCCTGTCCCTTTAAATATCTGGCCCATTGCCCCAGGCAGTGGGAGGAGGAACAGCGCACGGTCTCTTTATATCCTGACCCAACGGGCCCCGCCGGATGGGCTGCAACATGTAGGAACCTGCTCTGTGTCAGGATCACTTACACTGAGACACCAAATCCAGGGACCACTTACACTGAGACACCAAATCAAGGGACCACTTACACTGAGTCACCAAATCAAGGGACCACTTACACTGAGTCACCAAATCAAGGGACCACTTACACTGAGACACCAAATCAAGGGATCACTTAAACGGAGTCTATAAATGGGAATCAGAGAGCCTCAGTATGGGGAATGGTCATGGTGGTGAAACCAGCTCTAGGGAGGGCAGGTAATGGATGAAGATATGATGTTGGAATCAGATGGTGACTGGTGGGGCCTGGTTATTGTCAGAACCCCTTTCAGGCAGGCCGATGATTAGATGCAATCAGCACAACACCTGGATCCGCCTTTTCCTGTCCAAAGTCTAATGACCCTGATGTCTTTTTCTGTGGCAAATGTAGAGTTGTGAAAGAAGTGAGGAAATCAGGCTCAGGCCAGAAAGATGGTTCCTTGAATGAACAATTCATGAGGCTGTTTTCTGACTCATCTGCGTGAGGTTAAAACACCGTGAAATGCAAGAGTGCATGTCGAGTGACACTGGCGTTGTCAATTGTGGTTTCTGTCCCTAATCACTGTCTCACAATCTTAACCCGAACCCAAGCCCCTAACGCCAACCCCTAAACCCGAACCAAGGATTATTGACAGGGTTCAATGGAGGAGCTAAAGACGTGATTAAGGAAGTATTAGAAACAATTATCTCGATTAAAGAAATAGTGCAAGGTATGTTGATAACAAGAGATTAAATCAAAGAGCGAATCAAAATCAGCAATGACAATGACAAAGATCAGAACATTTCAAAGGTGACACATGTGGAGGAGTTTTTACCAAATCGGATCCAAAAAGGGTTAAATGATACAGAAAATAACAGATTTCAAACCTTATGCAAGATAGTTCTATCAAAGGGTGGTTCAAAGGAACTTCAGGTGAGTGTAATGTGAGACACTCCAGTTCAGTCTATTACACCCATAAGCCATGGACTCAAACAGAACCAGCCTGGGGTTTGATGTGGTAGAAGGAAAACTAGGTGAGAAGTGATATAAGTTAGAGTAAGAAAAGGGCCCAAAAAATGGAACATTCGGTAACAGAACATCAATTAGTCTCCTCTTATCATGGAGAAATCAAATATTCGACCCACTGTGTTTATACAAAGCTGATTTATTCAATATATAGAATATTAATCCCCAGGTATAGGGGTTATTAAGATCAGCAGAAACACACTCTAACTGCTAGAATGAACATGATTCACTGCTCAATGCAATCTCAGAAAATCCTTTTCTAATCACCAAGGTGGCCTTTCAATGGCGGGTCTTTTACCCAGCATTCCCCGCGGGGATGAATGTGCCGCACCCAGACTACAGGAGCCCAGTGCGCAGGCGCTGGACCCGCCTGGTTTGGGCATGCGCGGTTCGTGTCATCTCACAGCATGGTGGATGTGGATTAGTTCCTGCTCAATCAGTGAAAAGCGACCGGACAGAGCGGAGTAATGGACCGGAAAGTGGACGGGGAGGCTTCATAAACATCTAGTGTAGGCCGCAAGCCCCGAATAATAACCTGAAGGTCCCGGGTTTGCAGCTTCGGGGCTTCTACCGGTCACAGGCCCAGGAGAACGGCCGCCATCTTGATTCAGTGAGTAGCAAAGCGCATGCGCGGTCGTCTTTGTGGGAACAAAGAGTGGGCGGGGCTTCAGTGTCTGTTCCCAACCGGGTCCTAGTGCCCGGGAGAGGAAATGTTTTACTCAGTTATTTGATTCAGTCTCTCCACACTTCAGATTTCTCACCATCTCTCCTGAAGGCGCTGGTAAAAGCAGAGCATACGGTTAACATCCCACACAATTGTAACAGAAGAGCCCCAGAGCTGGGCTCCCCATGTACAGTCCCAGGGTTGGAATCCCCATGTACAGTCCCAGGGTTGGAATCCCCATGTACAGTCCCAGGGTTAGAATCCCCATGTACAGTCCCAGGGTTAGAATCCCCATGTACAGTCACAGGGTTAGAATCCCCATGTACAGTCCCAGGGTTAGAATCCCCATGTACAGTCCCAGGGTTGGAATCCCCATGTACAGTCCCAGGGTTGGAATCCCCATGTACAGTCCCAGGGTTAGAATCCCCATGTACAGTCCCAGGGTTGGAATCTCCATGTACAGTCCCAGGGTTAGAATCTCCATGTACAGTCCCAGGGTTAGAATCCCCATGTACAGTCCCAGGGTTAGAATCCCCATGTACAGTCCCAGGGTTAGAATCCCCATGTACAGTCCCAGGGTTAGAACCCCCATGTACAGTCCCAGGGTTGAAATCCCCATGTACAGTCCCAGGGTTGGAATCCCCATGTACAGTCCCAGGGCTGGAACCCTCAGCAACACCGAGTGCGGGTCTCAGGCCCCGAGTCAGAGCCGCAAGGCTCGGGGCAACACCAAGTAGGAACGGCGATATGTGCCCAAGTCAGGATAGTGTGTGACTTGGAGGGGAACTGGGAGGTGATGGTGTTCCCATGCACCTGCTGCCCTTGTCCTTCTAGGTGGTGGAGGTCGCCTGTTTGTGAGGTGCTGTCAAAGTTCTAGTCGAGTTGCAGATGTATAAAGTCGCTCTCTTTCTCCCGTCCCCCTCCCACCTCGCTCTCTCTCCTCCCATAGAGGCCAGAGTCTTGTGTAGGCCCAGACTGGGTGGTGGGTTCCCTTCCCTGAAGGACATTAGTGAACCAGTTGGGTTTTTACGACAATCCGGCAGCTTTCATGGTCACTTTTTTCTCGTGCCGGCCCCACAAATTCCCAGATTCATTCAGCTCAATTTCACAACCTGCCTTTGTGTTTTTGTGGGTTCTCTCTCACCCTCCCTTTTTCCTGTTTTAAATTAATTTTACAGGGTGTTAGAAGGGGAGGATTTGCAGACGGGAAACTCAAACCAAACATCACTTCAAGATCTGACAGAGTCACTCGATTCATCGGGACCTTTGAACATGGAAGCAGAAAGCACCGTTCAGAGCGGGGAGAAACCGTACACGTGTTCTGTGTGTGGACGAGGCTTCAGCCGATCCTCTGGCCTATCGAGACACAAGCGCAGTCACACAGGGGAGAGGCCGTTCACCTGCTCTGAGTGTGGGAAGGGATTCACTAATTCATCCAACCTGCTGACACACCAGCGAGTTCACACTGGGGAGAGACCTTTTAAATGCCCGGTCTGTAGAAAGTGTTGTAAAAGTTCCGGGGAACTGATGTGTCATCAACGTTTTCACACTGACAAGAGACCGTTCAGGTGCTCTCACTGCGGGACTGGGTTCAGGCAATCATCTCACCTCACTGTACACTAGCGCACACACACCGGGGAGAGGCCGTTCACTTGCTCTGAGTGTGGGAAGGGATTCACTCAGTCATCCACCCTGCTGACACACCAGCGAATTCACACTGGGGAGAGATCGTTCACCTGCTCCGAGTGTGGGAAGGCATTCACTCATTCATCCACCCTGCTGACACACCAGCGAATTCACACTGGGGAGAGACCGTTCACCTGCTCCGAGTGTGGGAAGGGATTCACTCGGTCATCCAACCTGCTGACACACCAGCAAATTCACACTGGGAAGACGCCATTCACCTGCTCCGAGTGTGGGAAGGGATTCACGTGTTCATCCCACCTGCTGACGCACCAGCGAGTTCACACTGGGGAGAGACCGTTCACTTGCTCTGAGTGTGGGAAGGGATTCACTCAGTCATCCCACCTGCTGACACACCAGCGAGTTCACACTGGGGAGAGACCGTTCACCTGCTCTGAGTGTGGGAAGGGATTCACGTGTTCATCCCACCTGCTGACACACCAGCGAGTTCACACTGGGGAGAGACCGTTCACTTGCTCTGAGTGTGGGAAGGGATTCACTCGGTCATCCCACATGCTCACACACCAGCGAGTTCACACTGGGGAGAGGCCGTTCACCTGCTCCGAGTGTGGGAAGGGATTCACTCGGTCATCCCACCTGCTGACACACCAGCAAGTTCACAAGTGACAGCAGAGGTTGGATTCTGATGTTATTTCTGCTGTTAAGAAGAGGAAAATAGAATATGAAAGTAAGCTTTCAGGGAACATAAAAACTGACTGTAAGAGCTTTTATAGATATGTGAAGAGAAAAAGATTAGTGAAATCAAGTGTAGGTCCCTTGCAGTCAGAAGCGGGGGAAGTTATAATGGGGAACAAAGAAATGGCAGACCAATTAAATGCATATTTTGGTTCTGTCTTCACAAAGGAGGACACAAATAACCTCCCAGAGATGTTGGAGAACATAGGGTCTGATGAAAGAGAGGAACTGAAAGAAATCAGTATTTGCAGGGAAATGGTGTTAGGGAAATTGACGGGATTGAAGGCCGATAAATCCCCAGGGCCTGATAATCTACATCCTAGGGTACTTAAGGAAGTGGCCCTAGAAATAGTAGATGCATTGCTGATCATCTTCCAACATTCGATGGAATCTGGAACTGTACCCATGGATTGGAGGGTAGCTAATGTTACCCCACTATTCAAAAAGGGTGGTAGAGAGAAAGCGGGGAATTACAGACCGGTAAGCCTGACATCGGTAGTGGGGAAAATGCTGGAGTCCATTATAAAGGATGTAATAGCTGAGCATTTGAAAAACAGTGACAGGATCGGACAAAGTCAACATGGATTTACAAAAGGTAAATCGTGCTTGACTAATCTACTGGAATTTTTTGAGGATGTAACTTGGGAAAATAGATAAGGGAGAACCAATAGATGTGGTGTATTTGGACTTTCAAAAGGCTTTCGATAAGGTCCCGCATAAGAGATTAGTGTGTAAAGTTAAGGCACATGGGATTGGGGGCAAGGTATTGACTTGGATAGAGAACTGGTTGGCGGACAGAAAGCAGAGAGTAGGAATTAATGGGTCTTTTTCCGAGTGGCAGGCAGTGACTAGTGGGGTACTGCAGGGTTCGGTCCTTGGACCCCAGCTATTCACAATATACATTAATGATCTGGATAAGAGAACTAAATGTAATATCTCCAAGTTTGCAGATGACACAAAGCTGGGTGGGCGTGTGTGCTCCGAGGAGGATACTGAGAAGCTCCAGGATGATTTGGACAGGTTGGGTGAGTGGGCAGAAGCGTGGCAGATGCAATATAATGTGGATAAATGCGAGGTTATCCACTTTGGTGTCAAAAACAGAAAGGCAGACTATTATCTGAATGGCAATAGATTGGGAGAAGGGGAAGTGCAATGAGACCTGGGTGTCCTTGTGCACCAGTCGCTGAAGGTAAGCATGCAGGTTCAGCAGGTGGTGAAGAAGGCAAATGGTATGTTGGCCTTCATAGCGAAAGGGTTTGAGTATAGGAACTGGGATGTCTTGCTGCAGTTGTACAGGGCCTTGGTGAGACCACACCTTGAGTACTGTGTGCAGTTTTGGTCGCCTTATCTGAGGAAGGATGTTCTTGCCATGGAAGGAGTTCAGCGAAGATTCACAAGGCTGATACCTGGGATGGCAGGAATGACATATGAGGAGAGATTGGGTCGATTGGGCTTATACTCGCTGGAGTATAGAAGAATGAGAGGGGATCTCATTGAAACTTATAAAATTCTGACAGGTCTGGAAAAACTCGATGCAGGAAGAATGTTCCCGATGGTCGGAGAGTCCAGAACCAGGGGTCATAATCTAAGGATAACGGGTAAGCCATTTAGGACAGAAATGAGGAAGAATTTCTTCACCCAGAGAGTGGTGAACCTGTGGAATTCTCTACCACAGAAGGTAGTTGAGGCCAAGTCATTAAATATATTCAAGAATGAGTTAGATATATTTCTTAAAGCTAAAGGTATCAAGGGATATGGGGAGAAGGCAGGTACAGGGTACTGAGTTTGGATGATCAGCCATGATCTCATTGAATGGCGGAGCAGTCTCGAGGGGCCGAATGGCCTACTCCTGCTCCTATCTTCTATGTTTCGACATCCCGGACTGAATCGTGTTCCTTCTGACAGTTGGGGTTTGTTTCTGCTGATGTTAATAACCCCTGTAACTGGGCTGGAGTTTAAATTTCTTGATATACGTCAAATAAATCAGCTTTGCTTTAAACACATTTTTGGGATTTTTGTCATTCCCACCTGAGTGTTTAGCATCACCTGGCTGGAGCTCAGAAAGGACAATCTGGGGGGAGGATCGTACGGCGGGAACAGAACTACAGCCTGGACACAGTCCTTCAGGGCCACACTGAGAGGGGCAAACGGCACTTTGGTCTTTCTCGTCTCTCTTCACTGACAGCAATGTCCCCGTGCAGGTTAATCTTGGGGCCTGTAAGGAATGTGTCCCAGCCGCTCTCTCCCATGGGTCACAGCTCCTGGGCACGGAACAGAAGGCTCCTTTACAACTGTGTTTAGAGTCAGGAAGAACAACGGTGAATGCTGGAAACGTGCTGTCAAATCAGAGATTGGTGTCAAACTGCGATCTGTTCCTGACTGAAAGTGAAACGGCAGGGTTAAGTTTCCAGTCTAAAAATGACTGGTAATTATTCCACGAAGATTTAATATGTGTGTGAGACAGTCCTGAGTCTACCATTTTAAGGCAGGTGTTAGCTCATTTAAAATAAACCCGTTCAAAATAAATTGGTTAAAGTCTGCATTAAAATAGCAGAGGGAGGAGTTCACAGGAGCCTGTTAACTGCTGGTACAATTATACAACAGACATTTGATCTCCAGATAAAGAAGGACCTGCAGCGTGTTTCCAGGAATTCCTGTTTTATTGATGTGTGCGTGTTAGACACCAGGATAACTCAAAATACACGACCCGGAACATCCACGGGGTGCGATCCCGACAGTTACTCTGGGATCACTCCCGCTGCGGAACTCCAGCACTGACCCTGCTGAAGGTTGTAGGCTCAGGGAGTGGGGCCTCCAGGAGTGGACTGTGAGAAAGCTGGGTTTCAGTATCCTGACACATATATGGTGAGGAACCAGAGCAATCCTTACTAAGGAGCTGTCTGGGGTTTAACCTGTCAGTGTAGGTCTAGGGGTGAATGATGCCTGACTCCCCGAACTGTCTCACATTGAACCCAGTTCAGATCAAGATGGATTCAGTTTACAGGAGAATAGGGAGAAATATCACCCACAATGGAGGGAGAGGAAAGCAGCCATTAGAGAAGCTCAGAGATCTTTGGAAAAGCTGATGGTGCCCAATTGTGGGAATAATAGCAAAAGCTTTTCCAGCTACGTCAGGAGTCAGTAGACCGTTAAAGATGGTTTCACATCAGTCTACACTCCTGTGGGTGATGCTCAGATTCCAGCTGTGGGATGTGCTGTCGACAATAACATCATAAATATTAAAATAGAAAGAGATTGTCATACAATCATCGAATAGTACCACACAGAAGGAGGCTATTCTGCCCATCGAGTCTGTGCCGGCTCTTTCGAAGAGCAATCCAGTTAGTCCCACTCCCCTGCTCATTCCCCAAACCCCTGCAATGTTTTCTCCTTCAAGTATTTCTCCAATTCCCTTTTGAAGGCTACTATTGAATCTGTATCCACCAGCCTATCAGGCAGCGCATTCCAGATCCTAACCACTCGTTGTGTAAAAAGGTTTTTCCTCGTGTCACCTCTGGTTCTTTTGCCAATCAGCTTCAATCTGTGCCCTCTGGTTATCGACCCTTCAGTCACTGGAAACAGTTTCTCTTTATTTACTCTAAACCCTTCGTGATTTTAAACACCTCTCTCAAATCTCCTCTTGGGATTCTCTGCTTGAAGGAGAACAACCGCAGGGGAGTCAAACTCATTTTACATGGTGGGCCTGAACGGATATCCTGGCACTAGACCCTGTCTCTGTTTATATTACACTAGACCCTGTCTCTGTTTATATTACACTAGACCCTGTCTCTGTTTATATTACACTAGACCCTGTCTCTGTTTATATTACACTAGACCCTGTCTCTGTTTATATTACACTAGACCCTCTCTCTGTTTATATTACACTAGACTCTGTCTCTTTTATATACACCAGACCCTGTCTCTGTTTATATTACACTAGACCCTGTCTCTGTTTATATTACACTAGACCGTGTCACTCTTTATATTACACTAGACCCTGTCTCTGTTTATATTACACTAGACCCTGTCTCTGATTATATTACACTAGACCCTGTCTCTGTTTATATTACACTAGACCCTGTCTCTGTTTATATTACACTCGACCATGTCTCTGTTTATATTACACTAGACCCTGTCTCTGTTTATATTACACTAGACCCTGTCTCTGTTTATATTACACCAGACCCTGTCTCTGTTTATATTACACTCGACCCTGTCTCTGTTTATATTACACTAGACCCTGTCTCTGTTTATATTACACTGGATCCTGTCTCTGTTTGTATTACACTAGACCCTGTCTCTGTTTATATTACACCAGACCCTGTCTCTGTTTATATTACACTAGACCCTGTCTCTGTTTATATTACACTAGACACTGTCTCGGTTTATATTACACTAGACACTGTCTCTTTATATTACACTAGACCCTGTCTCTGTTTATATTACACTAGACCCTGTCTGTTTTTTTACACTCGACCCTGTCTCTGTTTATATTACACTAGACCCTGTCTCTGTTTATATTACACTGGACCCTGTCTCTGTTTATATTACACTAGACCCTGTCTCTGTTTATATTACACTAGACCCTGTCTCTGTTTATATTACACAAGACCCTGCCTCTGTATATATTACACTAGACCCCATCTCTGTTTTTATTGCACTAGACCCTGTCTCTGTTTATATTACATTAGACCCTATCTCTGTTTATATTACACTGGACCCTGTCTCTGTTTGTATTACACTAGACCCTGTCTCAGTTTATATTACACTAGACACTGTCTCTGTTTATATTACACGAGACCCTGTCTCTGTTTATATTACACTACACCCTGTCTCTGTATATATTACACTAGACCCCATCTCTGTTTTTATTACACTAGACCCTGTCTCTGTTTATATTACACTGGACCCTGTCTCTGTTTATATTACACTCGACCCTGTCTCTGTTTATATTACACTCGACCCTGTCTCTGTTTATATTACACTGGACCCTGTCTCTGTTTATATTACACTGGACCCTGTCTCTGTTTATATTACACGAGACCCTGTCTCTGTTTATATTACACTAGACCCTGTCTCTGTTTATATTACACGAGACCCTGTCTCTGTTTATATTACACTAGACCCTGTCTCTGTTTATATTACACTAGACCCTGTCTCTTTATATTACACTAGACCCTGTCTCTGTTTATATTACACTAGACCCTGTCTCTTTATATTACACTAGACCCTGTCTCTGTTTATATTACACTGGACACTGTCTCTGTTTGTATTGCACGAGGGTCGGTCTCTGTTTACTAGACGATGTCTGAGTTATTACTGCACTCACTCCCACACACCCAAAGACAGAAATTAATTAATATAAATAAAGACATTATATTTGAGTGGGTGGGAGGATGCAATCATTTTTTGGTTTGAAGCATCGGTCTAGTCCTGTTAATAACTGTCAGAAGCTGTGTGCAATGTCTAATTGATGTGGGATTATGTGGGTAATATCTGTGTTGAAAGGACGGGGTGAACCTTGTAACAATCCCCCAGAGATGAGCTGGGATTGAGGGACAGGACTGAAGGTGAGCAATAGTGCCCTGCACTTTGTACTAATTAGTGACAGACTCTGTGTGTTAAAGTTTACTAATTCACACTTGTGTTGTGCTGTGCCGATTGCTCCCAGTTTGTGAATGTTCAGGATTGTTTTTGCTGCAGTATTTTCTATTGAGCTTTGGCGGGACCCACTGATTGGGTGAGACAGAGACTGGAACCGTGACCTCACAGCACTGCCGGACGGGCGGCCGCAGGGTCCAAATGCCCACCGGGTGCACCAGCTCTCAGCGGGTTCAGAGCAACAACTGAAAAGAGCCTCACAAAGTGTTTGCTGTGTGTGTGTGTACAAAGCTCATCATTCTTAATGTGTGCAAGCACATTCCACAGAGAGAAATCATTATCTTCAGCCATTATTGATCAGCATTTTATTTCCTTTATTCACAGTGTAACTTCAGAGCATTGAATCCCTTTAACATTTATTGAGAACCCAGTGTCTTGTGGGCTCTTGTTTAGAAAGTGATGTCACACTGACCATTCCGTTCCAAGGTGATCCTGTCTGTCCGCAGTATTCAGTGGGAAAGGGGATTAAATCACACCGAGGATAATGAGCAGCCACCCACCAGCAGGACACAAAGAGTCTGCAAAGGGATATAGACAGGTTAAGTGAGTGGGCAAGAAGGTGGCAGATGGAGTATAATGTGGAGAAATGTGAAATTATTCACTTTGGTAGGAAGAATAGAAAAACAGAATACTTTTTAAATGGTGAGACTTTATTAAATGTTGTTGTTCAGAGGGATTTGGGTTTCCTCGAACACAAATCACAGAGAGTTAGCATGCAGGTACAACAAGCAATTCGGAAGGCAAATGGCATGTTGGCCTTTATTGCAAGGGTGTTGCAATACAAGAGTAAGGAAGTCTTACTACAATTGTACAGGGCTTTGGTGAGACCACACCTGGAGTTCTGTGTACAGTTTTGGTCTCTGTACCTAAGGAAGGATATACTTGCCTCAGAGAGGGTGCAATGAAGGTTGACTAGATTGATTCCTGGGATGAGAGGGTTGTTCTTTGAGGAGAGATTGAGTAGATTGGGCCTATACTCTCTGGAGTTTAGAAGAATGAGAAGTGATCTCATTGAAACATATAAGATTCTCAGAGGACTTGACAGGGTAGATGCTGAGAGGCTGCTTCCCCTGGCTGGAGAGTCTAGAACGAGGGAGCATTGTCTCAGGATAAGGGGTAGGTCATTTCGGACTGAGATGAGAGGGTTGTGAATCTTTGAATTCTCTACCCCAGAAGGCCGTGGATGCTCAGTCGTTGAGTATATTCATGGCTGAGATCGATAGATTTTTGGATATTAAGGGAATCAAGGGATATGCGGAGCGGGTGGGAAAGTGGAGTTGAGTTCAAAGATCAGCCATGATCTTATTGAATGGCGGAGCAGGATCAAGGGGCCGTATGGCCTACTCCTGCTCCTATCCCGTGTAGTCCCACACTCCAGCTTTTTCCCATTTCATTGCAAATTAGTCCTCTTCAAGTACGTGAAAATAGAATGAGAGTAAACTAGCAAGAAATATGAAAACAGATTGTAAGTGTTTCTACAAGTGAGTAAAAAGGAAGAGAGAAGCAAAAGTAAACATTGGTCCCTTAGAGGCTGAGACAAGAGAAATTATATTGGGGAACAAGAAAATGGCAGAGATTTTAAACAAATATTGTATATCTGTCTTCATAGTAGAAGACACAAAAAGCAGACCCAAAATAGTGGGGAACCAAGGGGCTAATAAGAGTGAGGAACTTAAAGTAATTAATATCAGTAGAGAAAAAGTACTTGAGAAACTAATGGGACTAAAAGCCGACAAATCCCAATGACCTGACGGCCTACATCTGAGGGTTCTAAAAGAGGTGGCTGCAGAGATAGTGGATGCATTGGTTGTGATCTTCCAAAATTCCCCAGATTCTAGAACAGTCCCAGCGGATTGGAAGGTAGCAAATGTAACACCGCTATTCAAGAAAGGAGGGAGAGAGAAAACAGGGAACTACAGGCCAGTTAACCTGACATCAGTCGTTGGGAAAATGCTGGAATCCACTGTTAAGGAAGTGGTAACAGGACACTGAGAAAATAATAACATGATTAGGCAGAGTCAACATGGTTTTAGAAGGTAAATCGTGTTTAACAAATTTATTAGAGTTTTTTGAGGATGTAACTAGCAGGGTAGATAAAGGGGAACCAGTGGATGTAGTATATTTGGATTTCCAAAAGGCATTTGATAAGGTGCCACATAAAAGGTTGCTGCGCAAGATATGGGCTCATGGGGTTGGGGGTAATATATTAGCATGGATAGAGGATTGGTTAACAGGCAGAAATCAGGGAGTGGGGATAAATGGGTCATTTTCCGTTTGGCAGGCTGTAACTAGTGGGGTGCTGCAAGGATCAGTGCGTGGGCCTCAGCTATTTACAATCTGTATCAATGACTTTGATGAAGGGACCGAGTGTAATGTATCCAAGTTTGCTGACGATACAAAGCTAGGTGGGACAGTAAGCTGTGAGGAGAACACAAAGTGATATAGACAGGATAAGTGAGTGGGCAATAAGGTGGCAGATGGAATATAATGTGGGGAAATGTAAGGTTATTCACTTTGGTCGGAATTATAGAAAAACAGCATATTTTTTATACGGTGAGAAACTATTAAATGTTGGAGTTCAGGGAGATTTAGGTGTCCTCGTACAGGAAACACATAAAGATAGCATGAAGGTACAGCAAGTAATTAGGAAGCCAAATGGCATGTTGGCCTTTATTGCAAGGGGTTGGAGTACAAGAGTGAGGAAGTCTTGCTACAATTGTACAGGGCCTTGGTGAGACCACACCTGGAGCTTTTGTCTCCTTATCTGAGGAAGGACATACATGCCTTAGAGGCGGTGCAACGAAGGGTCACTAGATTGATCCCTGGGATGAGAGGCTTGTCCTATGAGGGGAGATTGAGTAGATTGGGCCTATACTCTCTGGAATTTAGAAGAATGAGAGGTGATCTCATTGAAACATAAGATTCTGAGGGGGGATTGAGATTTTTTTCCCCCTGGCTGGAGAGTCGAGAAGTTAGTGCTGTTGGGGAGGGTTTAAATTAATTTGGCAGGGGGATGGGCACCAGGATGTAGCATTAGAAAGGAGAAACAAAGGATTGGGAGAGACAGATAGCATTATAGTAAGACAGAGTAAGGTAATAGATGGGATCAGACTAAGAGAGAATACAAGAAGGTCTAAGATAGGTTTACAGTGCATGTGTGTAAACGCACGAAGCGTGGTAAATAAGGTTGGTGAGCTGCAGGCGCAGATAGCCACATGGAAATATGGTGTCGTGGTGATAACGGAGACCGGGCTCAAAAAAGGGCAGGATTGGGTCCGAAATATTCCTGGATATAACGGGCACTTGGAGAGGTTTAAGCTAATTAAGGAGAGCCAACACGGATTAGTAAAAGGCAGATCGTGTTTGACTAATCTAATTGAATTTTTTGATGAAGTTACAGGGAGGATTGATGAAGGGAATGCAATGGATGTTGTCTTCATGGATTTTCGGAAGGCGTTTGACAAAGTACCACATAGAAGGCTGGTTAACAAAATTGAGGCTCATGCAATAGGTGGGTCAGTGCCAGCTTGGATAAGGAATTGGCTTAAGGACAGAAAACAGCGAGTTGTGGTAAAAGGCTGTTTATCAGACTAGAGGATGGTAGACAGTGGTGTTCCCCAAGGGTCAGTGCTGGGGCCACTGCTTTTTTTGATATATATAAATGATCTGGATATTGGAATACAGAGTAGAATTTCTAAATTTGTCGATGACACCAAACTTGGGGGTGTGACAATGTGAGGATGATACCAATCGACTGTAACAGGACATAGAAAGGCTAGCAGAATGGGCAGACAAGTGGCAGATGGAATTTAATACAGAGAAGTGTGAGGTGATGTATTTTGGCAGAAGGAACAGGGAGAGGCAATATACACTTAATAGCACAGTTTTAAAGAGTGTGCAGGGACAGAGGGACCTGGGAGTTAATGTGCATAGGTCCCTGAAGGTGGCAGGACATATTGAGAGAGTGGTTAACAAAACATATGGGATCTTGGGCTTCATAAATAGAGGTATTGAGTACAAAAGTAGAGAAGTTATGCTGAACCTTTATAAAGCGCTGGTTAGGCCACAACTGAAGTATTGTGTCCAGTTCTGGTCACCACACTTTAGGAAGGATGTGAAGGCCCTTGAGAGGGTGCAGAGGAGATTTACCAGAATGGTTCTGTGGATGGAGGATCTTAGCTACAAGGACAGGTTGGAGAAGCTGGATTTGTTTTCATTAGAGCAAAGGAGGTTGAGGGGTGACTTGTTAGAGGAGTACAAGATTATGATGGGTTTGGATAGGCTAGACGGGGAAAGGCTGTTCCCACTAGTTGATGGTACAAGGACTAGGGGACACAGATTTAAGGTTTTGGGCAAGAGATACAGGGGGATGTGAGGAAAAACTTTTTTACGCAGCGAGTGCTGAGGACCTGGAACTCGCTGCCAACAGAAGTGGTGGAAGCGGAGACACTCAATGTTTTCAAGGGGAGACTGGATAGGCACTTGAGGGAAATAAACCTGCAGGATTACGGGGATAGAGCGGGGGAATGGGACTGACTGGATTGGTCTACAGAGAGCCGGCACGGACTCGATGGGCCGAATGACCTCATTCTGTGCCGTTATGACTCTATAAGGTATAAGAGAGAGAGGATGTCCTGGAGGGGTCAAGGACAGAATCTATCTGGTTAGAGTTAAGAAACAATAGAGGTGCCATTACACTACTAGGTGTATTCTATAGGCCACCAACTAGTGGGAAGGATATAGAGGAGCAAATTGGCAGGGAAATTACAGAGAGGTGCAAGAACTACAGAGTAGTAATAATGGGGGACTTCAACTATCCTAATATAGACTGGGATAGTAATAGTGTAAAGGGCAGAGAGGGGGAAGAATTTCTGAAGTGTGTTCAGGAGAACTTTCTTGATCAGTACGTTTCCGGCCCAATGAGGAACAAGGCATTGCTGGATCTGGTTCTGGAGAATGAGGTGGGTCAAGTGGAGCAAGTGTCAGGAGGGGAACATTTAGGGAAGAGTGATCATAGTATAAGGTTTAGATGAGCTATGGAAAAGCACAAGGAGCAATCTGGAGTAAAAATCCTGAATTGGAGGAGGGCCAGTTTCAGTGGGTTGAGAAGGGATCTGGCCTGGGGAAATTGGAATCAAAGATTGGCAGGTCAAACTGTCCTGGAACAATGGGCTGCCTTTAAAGAGTTGGTTCGGGTCCAGTCGATGTACATTCCCACCAGGGGGAAAGGGAGAGCAATCAAAGACACAGCTCCCTGGATGATGAAAGAGATAGGGAGTAAGATGAAGCAGAAAAAGGGGGAGTATGACAGATGTCAGATTGAGAATACAAGCAAGAACCAGGCTGAATATAGAACGTTCAGAGGGGAAGTGAAAAAGGAAATAAGAGGGGCAGAGAGAGTATGAGAATGGACTGACAGCCAACATAAAAAGCAATCTAAAAGTCTTCTATAGCATAGAAATAATAAACGGGTAGTAAGAGGAGGGGTGGGGCCGATTAGGGACCAAAAGGAGACCTATGCATTGAGGCAGATGACATGGCTGAGGTACTAAATGAGTACTTTGCATCTGTCTTTACCAAGGAAGAAGATGCTGCCAAAGTCACAGTGAAAGAGGAGGTAGTTGAGATACTGGATGGGAGGAAAATTGATAAAGAGGAGGTACTAGAAAGGCTGGCTGTACTTAAAGTAGATAAGTCACCAGGACCAGATGGGATGCATCCCAGGATGCTGAAGAAGGTATGGGTGAAAATTGCAGAGGTACTGGCCATAATCTTTCAATCCTTCTTGGATACGGGGGGTGGTGCCAGAGGACTGGAGAATTGCAAATGTTACACCCTTGTTCAAAAAAGGGTGTAAGGATAAACCCAGCAACTACAGGCCAGTCAGTTTAACCTCGATGGTGGGGAAGCTTTTAGAAACGATAATCCGGGACAATATTAACAGTCACTTGGACAAGTATGGATTAATTAAGGAAAGCCAGCACGGATTTGTCAAAGGCAATTCGTGATTTGATTGAGTTGTTTGATGAGGGAACAGAAACAGTTGATGAGGGTAATGCAGTTGATGTAGTGCACATGGACTTCCAAAAGGCGTTTGATAAAGTGCCACATAATCGGCTAGCCAGCAAAGTTGAAGCCCATGGAATAAAAGGAACAGTGGCAGCATGGATATGAAATTGGCTAAGTGACAGGAAACAGAGAGTAGTGGTGAACGGTTGTTTTTCGGACTGGAGGAAGGTATACAGTGGTGTTCTCCAGGGGTCGGTTCTAGGACCACTGCTTTTCTTGATATATATTAATGACTTGGACGTGGGTGTACAGGGCACAATTTCAAAATTTGCAGATGACAGTGAACAGTGAGCAGGATAGTAACAGACTTCATGAGGACAGAGACAGGCTGGTGGAATGGGCAGACACGTGACAGATGAAATTTAACGCTGAAAAATGCGAAGTGATACATTTTGGTAGGAAGAACGAGGAGAGGCAATATAAACTAAAGGGTAGAATCCTAAAGGGGGTGCATGAACAGAGAGACCTGGGGGTTTATGTGCACAAATCATTGAAGGTGGCAGGGCAGGTTGAGAAAGCGGTTAAAAAAGCTTACGGGATCCTGGGCTTCATAAATAGAGGTCATGATGCGGAGACGCCGGTGTTGGACTGGGGTGGACAAAATTGAGAGGTCGCACAACACCAGGTTATAGTCCAACAGTTTTATTTTAAATCACAAGCTTTCGGAGTTACAACTCCTTCGTCGGGTGAAGTGAGGAGATACAGAATCGTCAAAGCATATATAGATAGAGATCAATGCATGTGTAACTTACAATTGCAGACAACTGAATTCAATCATCCTGACTGTTTATCTGCCGAGGTGTGATAAAGTTAATCAGGTCAGCCAGGAAGGTACCACATCAAAGACATAGCAAGATACAACTGAGACTCGAGTCGTCGTTGGCTTGTTCACAGATGTGATTCCCAGTAAAAAAGTAAAAATTTTAAAGTTAATCGTTTTACATACAGACGGCAGCTTTTGACACGTTAGACCCCATGCGATTCCACCTCATTGTCTCAGTTGTATCTTGCTATGTCTTTGATGTGGTACCTTCCTGGCTGACCTGATTAACTTTATCACACCTCGGCAGATAAACAGTCAGGATGATTGAATTCAGTTGTCTACAATTGTAAGTTACACATGCATTGTTCTCTATCTATATATGCTTTGACGATTCTGTATCTCCTCACTTCACCCGACGAAGGAGTTGTAACTCCGAAAGCTTGTGATTTAAAATAAAACTGTTGGACTATAACCTGGTGTTGTGCGACCTCTCAATTTCATAAATAGAGGCATAGAGTACAAAAGCAAGGAAGTTATGATGAACCTTTATAAAACACTGGTTCTGCCACAACTGCAATATTGTGTCCAATTCTGGGCACCGCACTTTAGGAAGGATGTGAAGGTTGAGAGAGGGTGTGGAAAAGATTGACAAGAATGGTTCCAGGGATGAGGGACTTCAGTTACGTGGATAGACTGCAGAAGCTGGGGTTGTTCTCCTTAGAGCAGAGGAGGCGTAGTATATAGGCCTCCTAATAGTTGCAACTCTGTTGGAAGAAGTATTAATCAGGAAATAGTTGGGGCATGTAATAAGGGAACAGCTATAATTATGGGGGATTTTAACTATCATATTAACTGGACAAATCAAATTGGGCAGGGCAGCCTTGAGGAAGAGTTTATTGAGTGTCTTAGGGATGGATTTCTTGAGCAGTATGTAACTGATCCTACAAGGGGGCAAGCAACCTTGGACCTGGTACTGTGTAATGAGTCTGGATTAATTAATGTCCTAGTTAAGGATCCCCTTGGAATGAGTGACCATAACATGGTTGAATTCCATATCCAATTGGAGGGTGAGAAGGTTGGTTCTCAAACAAGCATACTGAGCTTGAATAAAGGAGACTATGATCGCATGAGAGCAGAATTGATTAAAGTGGACTGGGAAAATAGATTAAAGGGTAAGACGGTACATGAGCAGTGGTGTTCATTCAAGGAGTTACTTTACAACTTTCAAAATAAATATATTCCATTGAGGAAAAAAGGGTGTAAAAGAAATGACAGCCATCCATGGCTAAGTAAAGAAATTAAAGAAAGTATCCAACTAAAAACAAGGACATATAAGGTAGCCAAAGTTAGTGGGAGGATAGAAGATTGGGAAGTCTTCAAAAGACAACAAAAAGTAACTAAAGGATTGATTAAGAAAGGGAAAATAGACTATGAAAATAAATTAGCAAAAAATATAAAAACAGATAGCAAGAGTTTCTATAGTTACATAAAAAGAAAAAGGGTGGTTAAGACAAACGTAGGTCCCTTAGAGGATGAGACCGGGAAATTAATGGTGGGAAACATGGAGATGGCAAAAATGCTGAACAAATATTTTGTTTCAGTCTTTACGGTAGAGGACACTAAGAATATCCCAACACTGGACAAACAGGGGGCTCTAGTGGGGGAGGAGCTAAATACAATTAAAATCACTAAGGAATTGGTACTCAGTAAAATAATGGGACTCAAGGCGGATAAATCCCCTGGACCTGATGGCTTACATCCTAGGGTCTTGAGGGAAGTGGCAGTAGGAATTGTGGATGCTTTGGTAATAATTTTCCAAAACTCCCTTAACTCAGCAAAGGTCCCGGCAGATTGGAAAACTGCTAATGTAACACCCTTATTTAAAAAGGGTTGTAGGCAGAAGGCTGGAAATTATAGACCAGTTAGCCTAACATCTGTGGTGGGTAAAATTTTGGAGTCTATTATTAAGGAGACAGTAACAGAACATTTAGATAAACATAATTTAATAGGACAAAGTCAGCATGGCTTTATGAAGGGGAAGTCATGTCTGACAAATTTGCTCGAGTTCTTTGAGGACATAACGTACAGGGTGGATAAAGGGGAACCAGTGGATGTAGTGTATTTAGACTTCCAGAAGGCATTCGACAAGGTGCCACATAAAAGATTATTACTCAAGATAAAAAATCACTGGATTGGGGGTAATATTCTGGCATGGGTGGAGGATTGGTTATCTAACAGGAAGCAGAGAGTTGGGATAAATGGTTCATTCTCGGACTGGCAACCAGTAGCCAGTGGTGTTCCGCAGGGGTCAGTGCTGGGTCCCCAACTCTTTACAATCTATATTAACGATTTGGAGGAGGGGACCGAGTGTAACATATCAAACCATGCAGACACTGAGACAACGTATGAACGGACACCGCGCAACAATTGCCAGGCAGGATGGTTGCCTCCCAGTCAGGGAACACTTCAGCAGTCAAGGGCATTCAGCCTCGGATATGCAGGTTAGCGTTCTCCAAGGCGGCCTTCGAGACACACGACAACGCAAAATCATCGAGCAGAAACTGATAGCCAAGTTCCGCACTCATGAGGACGGCCTCAATAGGGATATCGGGTTCATGTCACGCTACAGAACGTGACTTGACATCGTTGTCTGTCTTTCCAGTTTTTAAAAAACAAACAAACACAAAAAACAAACACAAAAAGGACAGAGAGAGAGAGGAAGGGATATGGAGAGGATATGCAGACAGCAGGATTTGACACGTTGGACCCCCCTGGGACACATCTCATTGTCTTTGCTGTGCTCTTGGTGTGTCTTTGATGTAAGGAAAGATTGTATCTCTGCATTTTTTCTGTGTTTATATTCTGTGAACTTTTGTAGATTCACTCATAGTAACTTTACCTGAAGAAGGGGCGATCGATAGCTCCGAAAGCTTGTAATTTTAAATAAATCTGTTGGACTATAACCTGGTGTTGTGCGACTTCTCATTTTTGTCCACCCCAGTCCAACGCCGGCATCTCCGCATCATTTATAGTTAAAGCGAGACAGACCAGTTTAACTTCGCGTGTCGGAGGACTCGACTAACAGAGCTCCTATTAATGGGTTTGGATTAGGGGTTAGGGATAGAAACAACTATTGACAACACCAGTTTCACTAGACGCAGCCTTTTTCATTTGGAGTCACAGTGTAAGTGGTCCCTGGATTTCGTGTCTCAGTGTAAGTAGTCCCTGGATTTGGTGTCTCAGCATAAGTAGTCCCTGGATTTGGTGTCTCGGTGTAAGTAGTCCCTGGATTTGGTGTCTTTGTGTAAGTAGTCTGCACATAAAGCAGTTTTCTGAGGCCCCCCACCCACCCACAGACAAAGCGGGAACACGGTGGCATAGTGGTTAGCACTGTTGCCTCACAGCGCCAGGGACCCGGGTTCGAATCCGGCCTCGGGTGACTGTCTGTGTGGAGTTTGCACATTCTCCCCGTGTCTGCCTGGGTTTCCTCCGGGTGCTCCGGTTTCCTCCCACAGTCCAAAGATGTGTGGGTTAGGTTGATTTGGCAATGATAAATTGACCCTTAGTGTTAGGGGTGTAAGGGATACTCTCCTGACCCTGCGTGTCTCGTAACCTGTGAGGTTCACGCGGCTCTGTGCAGCCTGTATGTCAGTGCGGGTCTAGGCCTGGTCTCCAGCCAGTCTGGGAACACTAGACACCCCTGTGAGTGGTTCGAATCACTCTCCCTTACGGTTCTAGACACTGGACTTAGATGCGAGAGCAGTAATGGAGATAAAACTCATGTAGACTTGGTTTGAACGGTACGAAATGGAAAATCTTTATTGCATGATACTTAAAATTATGAAATACATGTCATATGCACAGATTAATGACAGTACAATCTTACAAACAGTTATAATCACTCTTAGGGAAACGAGGAACGACCAGCACAACGTAAATAGGGCACACATTACAAATATCCTTAAACTTCAACCCTCCCCTATCAATAACTATCCTAAAACTAGCTTCGTAGGATCCCGAGACTCATGCTCACCACTCGTAATAACTCGGAGAAATCCCGAATAGCTGATCGGATGTTTTTCACCGCAGCACCCACGTGTTGGTCAGGAGATCTCCTGGTCCCACTTGTTTACTGCTTCTGCTGCTCGGTCAGTCGGCTGGACCGTCCGCTGTAGTGAAGACCTCTGTTGGTTGGATACAGGGTATGGTGGAGCACCGTTGTCAATATCGCTGATACGATGTGTTTGCACAGTCCAGTTATCATCGATGCAATATGTCTTGTTAAAGAAGAAAACTTCCTGTCGAGAAGACTTGGCTGATCGACCTACAGGCGCGGTCGGGATTTACTGACCGTGGCGATGGATAAGGTCTTCTTCTCTTCTCCTCTCATCTCATCTCATCTCATCTCATCTCATCCCGGGCCTTCGGTTCCGCTGCCAGCTACCAACATAGGTCTTTGCAACAGCCTTTTACCCAGGAGCAGCCACGATGATAACAGCAGCAAGCGGCAAGAGTCACGAACACGAGGCAGGAGCAAGAATCAAGAGTCAAGAGACAGAATGGACGGTTTGGGCCTGCAATTATAGTGCACAGTTCTTCCGTTTCCCGCCCAACTATAATGTCCATTCTTTTGTTTAAGGTTTGGCGCCCAAAAAGTCCTGTATGGGTGATCTCTGTCTTAATGGGTTTCGGGGCTACTCCTGAATGTTTGAGTACCTGCTAATACTTCTCCCATTGTTAAATCGGTCGGTGTTCCCCCTGGAGGGGTTTGGGGCTTCCAAGTGTCCTGTATAACTACCTGCTAACGGCTCTCTCATCGTAGAGCCGTTGGGAGTTTACATATTAATGTCCTTTGGATGGGCCCTTGATGGCTTTCCTTTGTACCTGGGAGACCGATTCCAGTATCGATGTTTATACTGTAAACCCATAATGTCCTGTGTATTGTCTTCACTGTGCTGAATCGTTATCGATCCTGCAAAAATGTTTATTGGAACGCCATCTTGTCTGCCTGCCGAAAAGTCTCGAATGTTCTGTCACGCGGTGCGGCGGCCATTTTACAGGCTGCTTGTGTCCAATTTAAACCTGACAGCATTCCGCTGAAATAAAAGCTGTTTTGAATGAAACTTGTGTTTCTCCTTAATAAAAATGAAATCGCGATAATTGCGAATTCTACAGTCCCTCCTGTTGATGCGAATAACTCCGCTTATCGTATCAAAAACTCAGTGGTGAGCAATCTTATCTCGATTTCACTCCGAATCCAGTAAATTAATCCCATAAATTTTAACTTAACTAGGGTCTCTGTGTCGTCCTTATTTCCCAAGAAAATCACACTTTATATCACCATAGGCATCATTTGCCCTTAAACTTACACCACTTGTTTTCCTTCCCGGCGTAACCAGGCCGATACCTCACGCATCACCTGTATATTTATCTTTTATTCAGGGAAAGGAAAAACAAAACCCAAAAAACCAAACAATCAACACCATCACCAAAATAAACAAATCCCAACTCTTAAACATGTCGAGTTTCCAACGTATTTACACTGAGTACAAACTTCCGCGGCGCACGTGGCGAGCGGGAGTGACGCCATCTTCCCATTACACTGCGCTCTCATCGTGCACGCGCACGTAACGTTCTCGCCACTCTCCCGTGTTCTCATGCTTGGTGAGGCGCTTGTCTCTTTTACAATGTATGAACAAAAGGTATACTACAATAAACACTTGACAGACGACTAAAATGTGGGAGGCTATTCTGACCCATGAGGGCACTTCAATATTCGTGAACAGATTCCACCACGGTGGAACCACTATGTCCAAAATGTCTGTACCTATCTCGACGGTTTTCTGTTCTAAAGTATAGAAATGCTTTTGTGACACCGCGACGGCTTTCAGAAGTTTGGTTAAATGCTCGGGGAGAGGGGGAATGAGGTACCCAAAATGTGCGACAAATCGCTGCAAGTCGGTAAAATTCTCTTTTACTGTGAGGTGAACAGTGGATGGTTCAGGGATTGGGATAATTCGCTGTTGTGCTACTTGAACTTCAGCCCTGGGTTTAAAACAGAAACTGCTGTCACTCACCGGACACCGGCTACGGTTTCCATGCTGGTAGTGTTGCGCTGCAGTGGTAACACAATATGTTCCACCCCCGATGTATGCTACCTGCGGAGGCACATGATCTTGTGCCATTGCCTCCATGGTGCAATTCATGGACTTGGCGCCAGCCGTTCTGAACCCGCACTGTGGTGTTAAAAAGGCATTCAAGTGCTGGGGGCACAGTATTATGTGTGCTCCCCTGCCACGACAACCAGAGAGATCTGTACCTGTCATCGTTTGCTCCCAGCGGATGACGTAAGGTGGAACCGCTGCATAACGAATGTGGGCTCCCCCCTGAATGACACCAATGTTCTCTACCCGATACACCGGGGCGGGCTTTGCTGTGTTGCCCAAAACCGGCATGCGTAATACTATTCCCATAATAGTATGGTTTGAACGTCCGCAGTCCACGGGGACTGGGTAAGCTTCTGAAGCTAGCCTGAGCTGGCACGGACTTAATGCATTCTGAAAAGGGTGGAGCGCCCGCAGGTGTTTGTTACTTATCCAGGACGGGACCAAACCTTGTTTTAAATCCTCCAAATTACTGCGGCCCTCGCCCAGTAACCACGCCCCGTAAAGCACGCACACCTCGTTCTGCGCAGCTTGATCGGATGCATTCCGATCTTCCCTAATCAGGGCATTTACCGTCTTTGCATGTTTCTCCAGCTCTGCTATAATCTCTTTTAAGTGTAGTGTCATGGCTTGGTCCTCGTGCAGACCCGACCCTACCACTTTATTCTCATCTGTGAGAATATCCTTTAACTGTGTTTTTAAACCATTAATCTGGGTCTGCAGCTCCACACTGTCTAGAGCGTTGACCACAGATGTCCCTGTGTTAAAAGCAGTGAACGCATCGTTCACCAAACCCCTTCTTTGCCTCCCAACTTGATCCAAAACTTCCTGCGGTGCGGTGTATAAACTTGTCTTATCAATTTCCGCGAAATCGAACTCGTAAAACTGCCTGAACATCTTGGTCAACAGGACCTGGTACAACTGTTCCGTCTTTTTGGGGCACCACTCTGGTAACCGTACCTCAGTGAGATTTAAAATCACCGAGGCCACCGCGTAATGCACTCCCTGAAATAGTATCTGGTCTGTGGGGACCAGTACCAAACCGTTCCCGGGTCCCTTACTAGTTTTAGGGCACCCTTCTTCCTCAGTTAGAACTACCGGAATCGTGGGCGGGGCTTTGCGTGGGCGCGTAATGAGCTCAGTGGCATTTACTGGGATCGGGGAGAATGGGGCTCCGCACCCCCTGGTGCTCGCATCCCACCTCATCCCCTGTCCGTTATCCTGCCACTGGTTAATAAAGAATATGGAGATGCCTTTGGGGCAAACGTACTTTGACCCCCACATACAAACATAAATCCCCTCATCTGGTTCCCACCATTTGTCCCAACAGACTTTCACTTGTCCATCAGTCCCCGTAATTGTCCGATGGGTATTATTACCCAGTCGCTCCCACTCAACCGAAGAGTTCCTCATAGTTTTGCTCAGCTTTCGCAGCCACCACCATCGGCTCAATGGGACATTCCCACTGCATGTCAAACAAATCCGTTTGCCGACGGTGACGCTGATCCTGGGTGCGATGATCCGTACTTTGGGGCACATTAAAGAAGTCTCTTTGTAGGCGAACCCCGATGTGCTGGAATACTCCGTTGAGTTCGTTCCCAGCCATCCTGGCCACCTTCCCTTGTGGAAATAGGTGCTGGTCCCTTCTGCCTTCCGTCTCCCGGTCCCATCCACCGCGATGGGGGCCGTGTCCCCGGAACATCCAAACACCACGACATCCTTGGTGAGGCCCCGATAGGCCAATCCACATCCGATTGCCACGAGCAATACTATGAGTCGTTCCATCCTTCCTTGGTTCCTGTGATCAGATAGAATGAGGTAGCCAGCCTCGCAAAAAGTCTCTGGCTTTTGTGAAGGGTGAGCGGGTCCCCTGACCTCGCCTCACGTAAACTTCAACTTTTGCTGAACAGACTTCCTCTAAACCTGGCCTTAAAACTCCCATCATTTGTCGTTATCTGTTAAAACCACTACAAACTTAAACTTATTAAAACTACTTAAAACTTTAAACTAAACTTAAAACCTTAAACTAATAACTTTACAATGCCGCCCGTTCTCAGGGCGGCCCCTTTAAATCCTGAGAAGGCTGCTGCGAGCTCTCCCCGACGGTGGGAGGGCACTGACCCTTCCTTCTGATCTGCCGCAGCCTGTTGCTGCGCTGACCCTTTCCTCTGATCTGCCGCAGCCTGTTACTGCTTCGATGTGGCCTGTCTCTACCCGGGTTATCTTAACCTGAAACTTACGCCCTGGGGCAGCCTGTGGACCTGACCACGTCTTCCTGGGCTGGGGTGCTCTGCTTGACCTACGGGGAACTGCTATGGGCGGGGGCTCCGTGACGGACGGACCGGGTCCCGAGACCTTCAACGGGATGACCTGGGGTTCCATCACAGGCGCCAGCCCCGCCTCCGCTGACTCCGCCTCCCTAACCTCGGGGCTGGCAGTTCGGGGCCCCGCCCTGCTCGGCCCAGCAGGCAGCCCTTCACTCGCGAACTCTGCCTCCCCTGAGGACTGGACGTTTACAGCGGGCGGCCACACCTCTGGGAACCACATAGCGGCTGGCCCGGCCTCCTCTAGCTCCTCCTCCTGCTGTCGGGACCTGCAGCTTGTGTGTCCACCCCGTATGGATCTCTACCTAGCGGCCCCAATCCTTCCAGACCGTTCCTGTGAAACCACCCGTCATCATCACTATGCTCATCTGCACTATCCTCATCTGACCAGGGTACCCTGGGGTCCTCGTCATCTAACCCCCAACTCCAGAAAAACGCTGCATGATCATCCGGGATGTCCCTTCCCCTGATGCAAGCTGCTACGCCTGCCTGTGTGCCTTGTGGTCCTACCTGGGGCTGTGTTTTCCCGTTGGCGGGATTTACCCCTGTAGTTTTCCCTTGCGCACCCGGCTGGTACAGTTTACATTGGTTTATGTGGAACCACTTAGTGCGCCGAGGTACTTTTACGGCGTAAACCATGGGACTTGCCTTGTCTACAATGTTGTAGGGTCCCATATACAGTGGTTCCAGACTCCCTACTCTGGCGTAGTTTCTGACCATGACCTGGTCTCCTACTTCCCACTCCCGCGTTTTGCGGGGTTCCAGCAACAAGCGATTGCCCTGGTGCTGCCTTCCCATGTTCCCAGCCGCCTGCTCATAAACTTGCTTCAGGCGCTCCAAGAGAGTTTGGGCGAACTTGTCCCTGCTGATCTCTTGAAGCTGACCCTCAGTGAGCACCGGGGCTAGCACATGGGTGGGGGTTCGCATGAGCCTGCCGGTCATTACCTCGTGCGGGGAGTACCCCGTACTTTTTGACTGACTGGCCCGGACCCCCATGAGGACTAAAGGCAGAACTTCCGCCCATTTTTGGGGCGAGTTCCTAGTCTCTTTCCTCAATTTCTCCTTCAGGGTCCGGTTCATACGTTCAACAATCCCGGATGACTGGGGATTGTGTGCTACGTGCCACTTCCCTTCAATGCCCAAAAGCATGAGGGTGTTCTGCATCACCTGGCCGGTGAAATGACTCCCTTGGTCTGACTCCACGAAACGGGGGAGTCCCCACCGCGAGAACACTTCCCGGACCAAGATTTTTGCTGTACCCAGTGCCGTAGCTGTTCGACAAGGGAAGGCTTCCACCCACTTGGAAAACACATCCACCAGGACGAGGCAGTACTTATAACCTCCCTGGGTGGTGGGCAGGGGTCCTATATAGTCGATCTGTATCGACTGCCATGGTCCCTCTACCCTTCTTACGTGTCCCATGGGCACCTTCCTTTTCTGGGGGTCTGGGTTATTTGCAGCGCACACAAGACAGTTTGCACAGAACTCGCGGACTTGTTCCCTGAGCCCTGGCCACCATCCCGCTTGCTCTACCCGTTGCCAGGTAACCTCGGGCCCGGGGTGCCCTGCCCCTGGTCCCTCGTGAGCCAACTGGAGGAATTCCCTCCTGTGCTGCTGCGGCACAACCCACTGCTCCTCGCGGAACAGCATGCCTTCCTTAACTGAGAGGGTTGCCGTACTGTACGGACCTTCTACCTGCCTCCCCTCAGCAATCGTTTTTAGGACTGCTTTTAGGGCGGGATCCTGGGCTTGGACGGTCTTAAGGTCTAGGGGCAATGCTACCCTGGTGTTCCCGGTATTCCCGTCCCCACCTCGGACCGCTGCTATGGGTCCGGTTCTATAGGGGTTCCAGAAAGTACCGTCGCGGGCACCCTCCCTGGCTAGCGCATCCGCCTGCCGGTTGCCCTCCCCACGGGGCTCTGTGGAGGAGTGAGCTTTCACCTTATGGATGAAAATCTCCCCTTCCTCCCCTACTGCTGCTGCTAAGATCTTTTCCAGCAAGGGCTTTACCGTTAAAGGTCGCCCGTCCGCGGAGGTGTATCCACGGCGGGACCAAATGGCCAGGTATTCCGTACACGAATTGCAGGTGAACATACTGTCCGAGCAAATCGTGTATGGGGTTGGGAAAATGTCTGGGTGGGTTACCACGTACACCACGGCAGACAGCTCAGCCTGCTGCGCGCTCATGGTGCTAGGGAGCTTGATCGCCAGGGCAAGGTCTGCCGCAGGGTCATAAACTCCACACCCTGTGAGTCGCTCGCCAGCAGATACTGTGCTGGACCCATCAACATAAATCTCGCGCCCAGTGGGATGTATCCCGGCCCGTAAACCTATGTTGACGTCCCACACCCCCTCCACCGAACACCGGTGGGCTGTACCGGGGTATACCAAATTGGCCGCAAGCCTGGGCTCGCAAAGACCTTTTACTCTGATGTCCAACTGGGAGAGAAGAAGGGTCCAACGCGCAATGCGTGCGCTGCTTACGGTCCCGTCTTTAATCCTCCCATCCAGAAGCATCTTAGTTGGTGTGTGATGTGTGAGGAGAGTGATGGGAGAGAGCCCTGTGAAGATCGCTGATCTTTTCACAGCCCAATGCGTGGCTAAAAGGTGCCTTTCGCAATTGGAAAAACTTCTCTCCACATCCGTTAATACCCTGGATGAATAGACAACCGGCCTCAGCTTGCCGTGACGCTCTTGGAGCAGCACGGCGCTTAAGCTGTCTCCGCTGGCAGCTACCTCCAGGAAAAACTCCTTCCCCCCATCTATGGCCCCTAAGGCTGGCGCGGTCTGCAGATCCCTTTTTAACTTCTCGAAGGCTGCTTGGCAGCCCTCGTCCCAAAGCCACTCTACTCCCTTATGGAGGAGTCGGAGGAGCGGCGCCGCTGTGGCCGCATAATCCTCGATAAAATCCCTGCAGTAACCGGTCAGTCCCAAGAAGGACCTCACACCCCTTACGTTGTTGGGAATCGGTAATTCTTGCACCGACTCCCTCCTTGCTTTGTCTATGGCTCTTTCCCCAGCGCGTAGGGTCAGCCCCAGGAATTTTACTTCCTGCTGACCGATACGTGCTTTCTTTGGGTTTACTTTAAAACCCTTTCTCGCTAACAGCTCCAATAACTCGTCCAGCAGTGGTCCGTGCTCCTCCCTTGAGTCCGTAAATAGGAGCAAATCATCCACATACTGTACTATCTGATTGGGCTGACTAAACTCCTTTAAACTCCCTGCCATACACTGGTGAAAAATACTGGGGCTATTGTGGAAACCTTGTGGCAAGCAGTTCCACGTGTACTGTTGCCCTTTAAACGTAAAGGCAAACTTGTACTGGTCCTCTCGCCGCAGCGGGATGGACCAAAAACCGTTCGAGATATCCAGCACCGTGAACGTGGTCGCGGACGCTGGGATGCTCCCTATTAGGTCAGCAACTGCTGCTACTGTGGGCGCGCAGGCGGGGATGTTACTGTTAAGGACTCTGTAGTCCACCGTGGCTCTCCACGAATTATCCGGCTTCCTAACCGGCCATAATGGGGAGTTCACGTGTGTGGCTATCGGCCTCAACACGCCCTGCTGCACCAAGGAAGACATTGCTGCCTCCATATCGGGTTCTGCTTCTTTGGGGAAGTTATACTGCTTTTGGGGTCGGGTCATGGGGTCCCCATCTACGCTGACCTCAAACCCGACCACCCTCCCACAATCGTGCTTGTGGGTTGCAAACGCGTGCATATTATCTGTCACGTACGTCTGCATGTCCGTTGGGACATCTGCGACCATAAGCCTGAGGTCGTAGCCTCCGGATGGCTGTACGGTACACAGGACCCCTGTTTCTTCCTCCCCTTGAATTACCATTACCTCGCCTTTTTCACCTTTAGCCCCCCAGAGACAGTGATTTCTGAGGTCCACGAGGATCCCGTGTCCCGCTAGCAGATCGGACCCGAGAATACCTCTTCCACCCCCCTTTTGCCATGCCATTAGTATACACTTCCACTTAAGGCGAAGTGTCCCTAAACGAATGGATAGCGGGAGGGAAAACGTGCCAGCCTGTTCTTTCCCTGTGAACCCTGCTAGCGTGAATGGGACCCTGGTAGATAGCGGCGAGTCAAAAGGGTCATCTGTATGGATTATGGTGCAAGAAGCTCCCGTGTCCAACAAATAACTGCCCTTTTGTTTCTCTACCTCCATCTCCACCACAGGTCGCCTCCATGCATCATAGCTGAGCGGACACAGGTAGACGGGCTGTGCTGGTTCTAGTCATGGGGCACTATTAGACGGTCCTGCGGCACCTACGGGGCCGGTTGCGACCGCCACCTGTCCACGCGCATTTAAAACCATCTTGCGCATGACTCCTAACACTGCTTCGAGGTCTTCGGGAGAGGTGGGTACCTTTGCTTCCTTAGCCGGGACAGGCGCCTGGGCTCGGACCGCGGGATTCTTATCCTTGGAATCCTTCCAAGGGTTCCTGCAGTGCTTGCGCCAGTGCCCTGTCTTCCCACACCCGTAACAGGCATTGCTTGCCTGTGGGGCGCGATTACCCTCCTGATGCCACTCTCTTTGAGCCGGGGCTGCGGGTCGTACCTCATGTACTCTTCCCTTAAAGGGACGTGTTGCCATACCCCTTATGTTACGGTAACCTAACGTGAGTCGATTCAAGACCGACTCTTCCGTAAGGTTGAGGTCATTGGGATCGAACCAGGCTTTTGCCTGCTCTCTAACGGCTGGTAAACTGTTGGCTATTATGCACCTAAGCCAATGAATTAAAGCGGCGCCTTCCACATCTTCGCGCTCGGGCGCACCTAGACAGCTGCGCTCATATACTGGCCACAGCCTGTCGGCAAAAACCTTCGGGGGTTCTCCCTCCATCTGCACTGTCTGTCCCACTCTAGCAAACGGACCTCCGTCGTTCGCTCCCACTACTTCTAGGACCTCATTTTTCAATTCCTCATAACTTTTATTACCCCTCTTGCTATCGCCTGAGAGACACTGAAGGACCGAGCTGTCTAATGAGAACAGCAGCATTTTTGCTGTCTCCCCATCATCGCAGCCGTTAATGGCTGCGGCTTGCTCAACTTCCCTGAAATGTACGGAAGGGTCGTCTATCTCGGTCAGCTTCCTTACGTGGTTTATCATAGCCCTCAGCTGATGTGAACTGTGAGGCAACACCAGCTGTCCGAGGAGATCCCCCGGTTCTTCCCCACCGTTTCTGCTTGGGCCCCTTTTAATACCCGTTACTGGATACAACGATCCCTTTTCTACCTCCTTTTCAACGGGCTCTTTTGCTTCTTCCGTTGCTTCCTCCCTAACCCAGGTTTCTGAATAGCTGGGTGGCGCGGAGGGCGCAGTGGCTACTACTTCTTCTGCTTTACTTGGTGGGGAATTTCTAAATCTCTCACTTACTAGCGGCTGGCGTGCCGACGGATTAATAAGGCACACCATGCCGTTCGCATTATTCACGGCCTTTTTGAGGCTCTCTATCTCTTTTTCGCAGGCGCTATGGTCGGCTCCCTGAAACTTATCCTCAAGGGCCAACTTATACGCCGACCTAACCCCCATTAAGCTCTCTTCTTGAGTTCTTATCTGGGCAGCTTGACGGTTACATCTTTCCTTCATCCTATTCTCGTTTAATTTTGCTTCAGTGATCTGGCACTCGAGATACTCTACCCTTGTTTTAAGGTAGCTGGAGACTTCCTGGCTTTCCTGGCGTAACTCATTTAAACTCTTAATGAGCACCTCCCCTCCAGAAACCTTCTCCTCCATTTCCTCCTCTAACTGCTTGATTCGAGCGGTTAGCGCTGTATTGGTCTGGTTAGAAATCTGACCTGCCTTTTGTAGCACATAAGCCAGACTGCTTTCTCAACTGCCTTTTTATGCTCCTTACTATCCGTCCACCTTTCAGCTGCCTCTAGTGGGCTCTTATCCGCTAACAATTCGCTTATCCACTTTTTCGTTAGATTAACCTTTCCAAACACGTAATCCGCTATCTTTTCCTGCATCACATTTCGTACAGTCATTCCAAAGTCCAACACACCACCCTCTCGCTGCCAATGTCCTGCCGCGGTCGCCATTTTCTGTAAGGGATACTCTCCTGACCCTGCGTGTCTCGTAGCCTGTGAGGTTCACGCGGCTCTGTGCAGCCTGTATGTCAGTGCGGGTCTAGGCCTGGTCTCCAGCCAGTCTGGGAACACTAGACACCCCTGTGAGTGGTTCGAATCACTCTCCCTTACGGTTCTAGACACTGGACTTAGATGCGAGAGCAGTAATGGAGATAAAACTCATGTAGACTTGGTTTGAACGGTACGAAATGGAAAATCTTTATTGCATGATACTTAAAATTATGAAATACATGTCATATGCACAGATTAATGACAGTACAATCTTACAAACAGTTATAATCACTCTTAGGGAAACGAGGAACGACCAGCACAACGTAAATAGGGCACACATTACAAATATCCTTAACTTAAACCCTCCCCTATCAATAACTATCCTAAAACTAGCTTCGTAGGATCCCGAGACTCATGCTCACCACTCGTAATAACTCGGAGAAATCCCGAATAGCTGATCGGATGTTTTTCACCGCAGCACCCACGTGTTGGTCAGGAGATCTCCTGGTCCCACTTGTTTACTGCTTCTGCTGCTCGGTCAGTCGGCTGGACCGTCCGCTGTAGTGAAGACCTCTGTTGGTTGGATACAGGGTATGGTGGAGCACCGTTGTCAATATCGCTGATACGATGTGTTTGCACAGTCCAGTTATCATCGATGCAATATGTCTTGTTAAGAAGAAAACTTCGTGTCGAGAAGACTTGGCTGATCGACCTACAGGCGCGGTCGGGATTTACTGACCGTGGCGATGGATAAGGTCTTCTTCTCTTCTCCTCTCATCTCATCTCATCTCATCTCATCTCATCCCGGGCCTTCGGTTCCGCTGCCAGCTACCAACATAGGTCTTTGCAACAGCCTTTTCACCCAGGAGCAGCCACGATGATAACAGCAGCAAGCGGCAAGAGTCACGAACACGAGGCAGGAGCAAGAATCAGGAGTCAAGAGGCAGATCAAGAGAGAGAATGGACGGTTTGGGCCTGCAATTATAGTGCACAGTTCTTCCGTTTCCCGCCCAACTATAATGTCCATTCTTTTGTTTAAGGTTTGGCGCCCAAAAAGTCCTGTATGGGTGATCTCTGTCCTTAATGGGTTTCGGGGCTACTCCTGAATGTTTGAGTACCTGCTAATACTTCTCCCATTGTTAAATCGGTCGGTGTTCCCCCTGGAGGGGTTTGGGGCTTCCAAGTGTCCTGTATAACTACCTGCTAACGGCTCTCTCATCGTAGAGCCGTTGGGAGTTTACATATTAATGTCCTTTGGATGGGCCCTTGATGGCTTTCCTTTGTACCTGGGAGACCGATCCAGTATCGATGTTTATACTGTAAACCCATAATGTCCTGTGTATTGTCTTCACTGTGCTGAATCGTTATCGATCCTGCAAAAATGTTTATTGGAACGCCATCTTGTCTGCCTGCCGAAAAGTCTCGAATGTTCTGTCACGCGGTGCGGCGGCCATTTTACAGGCTGCTTGTGTCCAATTTAAACCTGACAGCATTCCGCTGAAATAAAAGCTGTTTTGAATGAAACTTGTGTTTTCTCCTTAATAAAAAAATGAAATCGCGATAATTGCGAATTCTACAGGGGGGATTAAATACATGGGGTTACAGGGATAGGGTGGGATATGTGTTGGTGCAGGCTCGATGGGCCGAAATGGCCTCTATCTGCATTGTGGGGATTCTGTGATATAAAGAGACTGCGCGCTGTTCCTCCTCCCACTGTCTGGGGGAATGGGCCAGATATTTAAAGGGACAGGGACTCCCCATTCTCTGTCTATTTATCTTTAAAGGGGGAGACCCGTTTATCTTGGCGTGTTGGCGGACTTCACTAACCGAGCTCTCATTAACAGTCGCTCCCTTCTGTACTGTGCAGTGATTGTAAACCTGTCTGTTTCAGTGACTTGAGCCTTTCTAAAATGTCTCACTATTTTTGATGATCCATTTGACTTGCTTGGTTAATATTGAGACTTCAGAATTTTGCAATGTTGGAGTGACATTTCTTTCAAAATATTCTGTTCTAACCCTCCTCACCGCGCCCCCCCCCCCCACCACCCCCACCCCCCACCACCCCCACCCCCCACCACCCCCACCCCAACGCCACTTTAGAACACTCTGCAATACTGACTAGGATGGTCCCATGTTCAATCCTTGATCAGACAACTCACCATTTCTCCTCCATTTACAGACGCTCCCTGACCAGTCTCCATTTCTCCTTCATTTACAGACGCTCCCTGACCACTCACCACTTCTCCTTCATTTACAGACGCTCCCTCACCACTCACCACTTCTCCTCCATTTACAGACGCTCCCTGACCAGTCTCCATTTACAGACGCTCCCTGACCAGTCACCATTTCTCCTCCATTTACAGACGCTCCTTGACCAGCCTCCATTTCGACTCCATTTACAGACGCTCCCTGACCAGTCTCCATTTCTCCTCCATTTACAGACGCTCCCTGACCACTCACCGTTTCTCCTCCATTTACAGACGCTCCCTGACCAGTCTCCATTTACAGACGCTCCCTGACCACTCACCTTTTCTCCTCCATTTACAGACACTCCCTGACTCACTTCCTCCCTGTCCCGGAGTTTGCCGCGGGGCCGCTTTGTGGACTTTCTGTTGTTTGCTCCACACCACAGATGGAACCCTGTGGGGTGCAGCAAACATTGCAACATTTGGCAGTGAAATGGATTCACTCAGGACAGACAGCAGGGATTATTTCAGGAAATAACACAGTGTAGTGAGAAAGGAAATGCAGTGGATGTTGTGTAGATGGATTGTCAAAAGGTGTTTGATAAGGTGCCGGACAGGAGGCTTGTTGATCAAATGAAGGCTGACGGTATTAAAGGGAGTGGGGCAGCGTGGATAGGAAGTTAGGTAAAGGGCAGAAAGCAGAGAGTAGTGGTTAATGGATGTTCTTCAGACTGGAGGGATGTACACAGTGGTGTCCCCCAGGGTCAGTGTTGGGACCACTGCTCTTCTCAATATAGAGAAATGATCTGGGCTTGGGTATGTGGGGCACAAGATCAAAATCTCCAGATGAGACCAAAATAGGGACCCTGGCCAACTGTGAAGAGGAGTGTAAGTGACTTCAGTGTGAATACACAGGTTAGTAAATGGGGCAGGTAGATGGCAGCTGAAATTTAACACAGAGAAATGTGAGGTGATGCATTTTGGGAGGAAGAAAAAAGTAGAAAATCTACATTAAATGGTAAAAGTTTAAAAGGAGTAGAGGAGCAGAACAGTAAAGAGGTGTAAGATTCCAGCTGATGCCTTGTCTTATTAATTAGCAGGTTCGAGAGTCTCGTGTCAGCAACTTCAATACCTGATTAGAAATATAAGATGAGCAGATTCTCTGTCCACTACCGTACCTTACATTGATCCATCAATCAGAGTAAACTTGCAAGTTCCGCGTGTCCACAGTAACTTACACTGTCCCATCAAACACGATGCGGAGATGCCGGTGTTGGACTGGGGTGGACAAAATTGAGAGGTCACACAACACCAGGTTATAGTCCAACAGTTTTATTTTAAATCACAAGCTTTCGGAGTTACAACTCCTCCCAGGGCAGGTGCAGCACGGGTTAGATACAGAGTAAAGCTCCCTCTACACTGTCCCATCAAACACTCCCAGGGCAGGTGCAGCACGGGTTAGATACAGAGTAAAGCTCTGTCTGCACTGTCCCATCAAACACTCCGAGGGCAGGTGCAGCATGGGTTAGAGACAGAGTAAAGCTCACTCTACACTGTCCCATCAAACAGTCCAAGGGCAGGTAAAGCACATGTTAGATACAGAGTAAAGCCCCCTCTGCACTGTCCCATCAAACTCTCCCAGGGCAGGTACAGCACGGGTTAGATACACAGTAAATCTCCCTCTACACTATCCCATCAAACACTCGCAGGGCAGGCACAGCACGGGTTAGATATAGAGTAAGGCTCCCTCTATACTTTCCCACCAAACACTCCCAGGATAGGTACAGCACGGGTGAGATACAAAGTAAAGCCCCCTCTGCACTGTCCCATCAAACTCTTCCAGGGCAGGTACAGCACGGGTTAGATACACAGTAAATCTCCCTCTACACTATCCCATCAAACACTCCCAGGCCAGGTACAGCACGGTTAAGATCAGAGCAAAGCTCCTTCTGCACTGTCCCATCAAACACTCCCAGGGCAGGTACAGCACAGGTTCAATACAGAGCAAAGCTCCCTCCACACTATCCCATCAAACACTCCCAGGGCAGGGACAGCACGGGTTAGTTACACAGAAAAGCTCCTTCTGTACTGTCCCATCAACCACTCCCAGGACAGGTACAGCACGGGATAAATACAGAGTAAAGCTCCCTCTGCACTGTCCCATCAAACACTCCCAGGGCAGGTACAGCACAGGTTAGATACAGAGTAAAGATCCCTCTATACTGTCCCATCAAACACTTCCAGGGCAGGTACAGCACGGGTTAAATATAGAGTAAAGCTCCCTCTGCACTGTCCCATCAAACACTATCACAGAATCACAGAATCCCCACAATGCAGATAGAGGCCATTGAGGCACATCGAGCCTGCACTGACACATATCCCACCCTATCTAAACCAGAGCACCCGGAGGAAACCCAGGCAGACATGGGGAGAATGTGCAAACTCCACACAGACAGTCACCAGAGGCCGGATTCGAACCCGGGTCCCTGGCTCTGTGAGGCAACAGTGCTAACCACTATGCCACCGTGTTGCCCCCAGGGAAGGTACAGTACGGGGTTAGATACAGAGTAAAGCTCCCTTTACACTGTCACATCAAACACACCCAGGACAGGTACCGCACGGGTTAGATACAGAGTAAAGCTCCCTCTACACTGTCCCATGTCGAAGTTTCGACTTCCGAGTAAGACTCAAGACATAAGTTATCGTCAAAGGAAGTTTAATATTTTACTTGCTGCAAGGAGAATGCAACCATAGTCAAAACTAGACTATGATGACACTCTGCAAATACAAAAACTGCTCGAAATTTATACACAGAAACAATACAAGCTTCCTATATCACATGACATGGTAATAAATCATTAATTGACAGCATAGTGCCTATAAAACAAGTTAAAAGGATATTTGTATATACTGTACATGAAAGGTCTTTCTTGAGGTCATAAAGATTTAAAACAACAAGGAATTCCTCCGAAGTGTTAAGTGTGACTTCTCCCACCACAACATCTAGAGATCAAGAGATATCGTACTTCACACCATAGCCTTGTAAACTTCTTTGATCTGCAATCCTAAATTATTTATTGGGGGCAATAAAAACAGTTTACAAACTGAAATTCCTTCATTAGGTTGAAACTATAAACAATTGGCTAATCTTTCTAACAGACATTGTGTAGGCCATTTTAGATTTTATATTCTGTGTCTTAGGAAGCCATTTTATTGTATCCGAGAAACCATTTTATATCCAACTAAAAATACACTTCCACATTCCCCCCTTTTTGTCCTTACTAGGACAATATCTAGCTGAAATTGACCCTTTCAGTCCCTTATCCTTCTTCTCGGTCCCCGAACCCACTGTGACCGGTATCATCTTGGCCATCTAATCCTTAAAAATTTATCTTATTCAATCGTCTTAGTTCTTTTCCTAGAGGGTCGTCCTCTTCTTCCTTTAGTTCCCTCTGCACCATCATACTTCCTTCGGGTAAAACTGCCTTACCTAGCCTATCACAACAACACTTGGCCATTTTGACAAACAGACTGATACATACAAATACTGCTACTACTATTACAAGTCCATGCAATAATATTTGTCCCATTGATCCCAGCCATTCTCCCAGCATCCAGTCAAACCATCCTTGGCTCTTTGGATTCTTATACTGACTCACTGCATCTCTTATGTGTTTAACAATGTTTGTTATATTTTCTGAACTGTCTGGGATATAGGTGCAACATTCACTCCCTATCAGAGCACAAGTTCCTCCTTTATCTGCCAACAGATAATCTAATGCCATTCGATTCTGTAATGTCATTACTCTCATAGCTACCATTTCCGCACTCATTTCGGACAATCCTTCCTCAGTTTCATTTGCTACTTTTTCTATCAGGTCCGCTAGCTCGGTTACTTCTCCCATTAACTTCCCTACTCCGTATGGGGCTATTAATACTCCAAAGACTCTTTCATAAGTTTCTATCTCTCTTTTAGTTCTTTGGAATTCATAATGTTTTCCTATCTCATCTAAAATATGGATATAAGGTACCACATAACCTGAATAGCAGGATCCTATCCAGTTATGTGGCAACCATGGGTAAGCCTTGTTCCCGCATATAAAATAGGTACAGTTATAGGCTGTCAGGTTACCCTCTCCTCCCATCCATATTCGGATAGGGTCACCGGTCCAGGGGGACCTGCTGGTTTTATTATTTACCTTAGTCCAGTCAAACTGAAAAAATCCCTGCTCAAACAGGCCAGGAATTGGTGGTTGCCACACGACTGTTTGATTACAAGAGCTCTCTCCGACTTCCTTTTCATCCCGCATCCTGCTTACTTCAGCCTGCTTTTTAAAACATAATGCCCCCTGTGGCCTACCAGCTCCTGAGGTATTGGTTAATACAAGAAACGGGGGTGTTCGAGTATGATTATAATTGGGCTGATACCACCCCTGAAAGGTGGTTAGGTTATACCCTGCTGATCTCCACTGTGTTACATCCGAGGTCTTATCCGGGTCCCTTGAACTGTTTCGCCTTATTACCCATTCTGCTGTTTCGGAAGTATTAAAGGGAATTGATCTTAGAGGGATTCCCCCCTTTGTGTGAGTAGGTATATGGGCACAGACCCAACAACTAGTTCTGTCACTAGTTTTAGCATGTTCATAAGTCATATACAAGAAAGTGTTAACATGTAATTCTCGTTTCTTTCGGGATCCTTCCCCACCTCTTTGGCACGTCATGCGTATTAGTCCGATTGATATGCAAAGTATAAGTAACAGCTTCATTGTTTAAGTCCTTTAAGATTCAATTGTCCTTGTTCGGTGCTTTCTTGCAGTGGGATGCGTGGATCCAGGTAGGTCTTTCCTTGACCTTTACAGCTGTATTTGTTGCCAAGAGTACTTGATATGGCCCTTCAAAGCGTGGCTGCAGACCGTTCTTTCTTTTGAAGACTTTTACATAAACGTCGTCTCCTGGTTCCAAGTTATGGCACTTTCCTTCTGCTGGTTCCGTTTGAGCTTCCTTTACCTGTCGGTGAAAGCTAGAAATACATCTAGTTAGTGCAATGCAATAGTTTAGCATATTTTCATCCATTTTATGAATGTCCATTTGTTTGACCGTAAAGGGTGCTGAGAATGGCAGTCTTTGGGGTCGTCCCATAACAATCTCATGTGGCGACAGTCCAGTTATCCTGTTAGTTGCTGCTCGCATTATCATTAATGCTAAGGGTAATAGTTCGACCCATTTAAGTCCGGTTTCATTACAAAGTTTAGAAAGTTTATTCTTCAGTACTCCGTTATATCTTTCTACCAGTCCCGCGGACTGTGGATGATAACTGCAGTGAAAATGCTGATTAATCTGCAAAGCTTTACATAGTTCCTTTATGATCATTCCAGTAAAGTGCGATCCATTGTCGCATGAAAGCTGCATAGGTATTCCAAACCTTGGTATGATTTCTTTTAGCAAACACTTTGCAACTGTTACAGCATCATTTTTTTTACATGGAAAGGCTTCAATCCATCTTGAAAACATATCTATAATTACTAACACGTATTTGAATCCTAAACATACAGGTAATTCAATAAAATCCATTTGCAAATTTACAAAAGGGCCTGATGGATTTGGGTGGGAGGCAGACTGTACTTTCTCTGTCTTGCCTGGATTCATTTCCTGGCAAGTGGTGCACCTTTCACTGATTTGTTTTGCAATTGCCGAAATACCTGGTGCATACCATGTTTGATTAATATAGTCTGCCATCCCCCCTTTGCCCGCATGTGTGAAAACATGAACGCATCGGGCAATCCACGGGAGTAAAGATTTCGGAGCCACCATGCGGCCGTCATGGTGAACCCATATCCCTTCAGGCGTTTTAAAACAAGAATCCCTTGCCCAACTTAACACTTCGTCCGAGTTAGCCTGTGACTGAAAGGCTAAAACATCATTAATAGAAGGCGGGTCATTGTCCAATTTTTGTTGACGCAAAACAAAGGCTGAAACTTGTGGCCCTGTATCAGACAGAGCGGCTGATTTGGCAGCTCTATCTGACCGTTCGTTACCCAGTGCTATTTGATCCTGACTGCCTGTATGAGCCTGACATTTGATAACTGAAATTTTATCAGGACACAATAGAGCCTTTAAAAGATTGTCAATTTGTTCGGCATTTTTAATAGTCGATCCTGAAGAAGTTAGAAATCCCCTTAGTTTCCAGATCTGTCCGTAGTCATGGGCGACCCCAAAAGCGTACCGGGAGTCGGTATAAATGTTAACAGATTTATCAGTAGCCAGTATACAAGCCCTTGTAAGAGCGAAAAGTTCTGCTTGTTGTGCTGAAAAAGATTGAGGTAATGAGAGCGCTTCTACAACTGAATGATCATCTGATATGGCATAGCCAGCTCTGGGTGATCCTTTGTCATCCCTAAGAGCTGACCCGTCTACGTAGTATATTAAGTCACTATTAGAAATAGGAGTTTCAGATAGATCTATTCGAGGCTTGGTCACCAATTGGGTGACCGTCTCGCAGCAATGTGGGATTCCATCTTCTTCTGTGGGCAGCAGTGTGGCTGGATTCAAAACCGAACATCTTTGAATTAGGAGATTAGGGTTGGACAATAATTCAACCTCATATTTACTGCTGCGAGCTGATGTCAGATGTTGAGTGGCGCATTTTGTCAACAGTACTTCGACTGAATGTGGCACAAATAAAATAGTCCGGTGATTGAGCGTGATACTTTGAGCCTGTTGTACAGCATAATAGGCGGCGGCTAGAATTGGCAGGCATCCAGGCAGGCCGCGTGCAACAGGATCTAATTGAGTACTGAAATAGGCTAAAGGTCTTTGTTTATCACCATGGGTTTGAGTCAAAACAGATTGAGCAAAGCCCAATTTATGATGGACAAAAAGATTGAACTGCTTCTGATAGTCTGGCAGCCCTAATGCTGGAGCCGATATAAGGGCTTGCTTGACATTCTCAAAGGCGTCCTTTGCCTTCTGATTCCAAGCAAGAGGGTCTTCCTCCATGGGCATGGAGATATCAAGCAATGGGCGCACCAGGTCTGAATACCCCATGATCCATTGTCTACAGTATCCTGACATGCCAAGAAAATGTTTTAATTGCTGTTTAGTAGTAGGTAACGGTGCTTCACAAATTGCTCTGATCCTCCCCTGCGACAGACAGCGGCTATCACCACGGAGTTCATGTCCCAAATACTGTACTTTCTCTGACACGAACTGCATCTTGGAACGTGATACTTTATGTCCCTTTACTGCTAAGGCATGAAGCATAATAAGCGAGTCAGTTTGACATGACTGTTTATCAGGCGAAGCTATCAGCAAATCATCGACATATTGGATAAGTGTGGACCCTCCAGTGAAGAGAATGTCCTCTAAATCACGCTTGAGGCTTTGAGAAAAGATTGTGGGACTCTCTGTGTAACCTTGTGGAAGTCTTGTCCAAGTGAACTGTGTCCCTTTAAATGTGAAAGCGAATAGGAACTGTGAATCTTGGTGGATAGGGATACTGAAGAAAGCTGAACATAAATCGATGACAGTGTAATACTTTGATCCAGAGGGAATACTAGTTAGAATGGTAGCAGGATTTGGCACAACTGGATAAACTGGTAGTACTGATTCGTTAACTGCTCTGAGATCTTGCACTAGTCTCCATTTCCCACTTTCCTTCTTTTCGACTGGCAAAATTGGAGTGTTGCATGGGCTCTGGGTTGGAATTATTATTCCTTGCTGTAACAAAGAGTTAATGACAGGCTGAATTCCTTGTTCGGCTGCTGTTGAAAGCGGGTACTGAGGTCTACGGGGCAATCGGACGGATGGTCTTAACGTAACTTTGTATGGCTGAGCAGTTAGCATTTTGCCAACCTCGTTTGAATGGCTAGACCATACTTGTGGCGGAATTTGATCCAGCAGTTGCTCCGTTTCCCGTGAAATAACTGGAGGGGAGCATTCTTGTGAAGGACACATAGTGCATCTATCAGTAGGGATGTACACCTGTAGTCCTGTTTCGGAACATATTATTGTTGCTTGCATTTTGCATAGCAAATCTCTTCCTAAAAGGTTCATAGGGGCGTCGTCTGATAGGAGAAAGGCGTGCTGACCAGAAAAATTGTCTGTTTGAATTGCTAATGGTTGTGACCACGTCATAGTCTGTGAGACGCCGGAGAGTCCTACACATGTGACATTCTTTTCTGTACATGGGGCTCCTCTAGCATATTGCTTTGTTAATAGTGAGCTTGTGGCTCCTGTGTCAACAAGAAAAGGAACTTTCTTGCCCTGCATTTTTATGGATAAGTATGGCTCATCTTTAGAATTTACTGATACTGAAGGTAACTGAAGAATGTGGGTAACATTCGGGGCTGTTTCTCTGCGTCATTTTGAATAATTTTGCCATGGGGATCCAAATTGTCCTTCCATATTTTGACCTCCCCAAGGGTTCCCTGTTGTAAAACCTGCCTGCGGACGAGTGTAAACCTGGGCTTGGGTATCTACATCGTTTGGTGCACCTTCCCAGCCTTGACTTTGCTGCTTGGGGAACGGGCAGTTAGCCTTCCAGTGTCCGATCTGACCACAGTTAAAACATGGAGAGTTTGCACCTCCTCCGTTCCACTGGCCTCTGCCTGTCCCTCCTCTACCTCTTCCTCTAAATCTACCTCTGTTATTCCCTCTGCCTTGTCCTCTGTATTGACCCTGATAATAAATGGTTGTCTGGGCAGTCGGGGCTGCAAAAGCTGCTTGTTCCATTAAGAGGGAAACCTTGTTCTTTTGGTCTCTATTTCTCTCCTGAATTCCTTTTAGAATTTGTGTTAGCTCAGGAGTTGATTTATGTCTCCAATCTAAGCAGACGAGAGTCAGTGGTTCTTTAAGTTCCGCTCTGAGACCATTTACAAGGGCATTGATTAAAGGAATCTGGTAATTTTCTTTGGTCATTCCAGAATGCTGCCCCATAACTGCTTCTATTCTTTCTATATAATCCTCAACGTCTTCGTCCTTTTTCTGAGTTGTCTCAATTATTTTTGTCCAATTAGTTCTTTTTGGGAATTTAATATGCATTACTCTATACAATTCGGTCCAGAATTGATCATTTGGTAGTGTTTCTGGATTCCATCCCCTGTTTGTTTTATGATCGTTAATATCTTTGAAACTATCTTCGCCTTCTGTTAGAAGGCGGTATCTGGAATCTTTTAACCAAGCCCTGAGTAGCTGGTCAACGTCCACAATAGTGGGCTGATGGCAAATAATGGTGCTTTTGAGCTCACTAATTGCTTTTTCTAAATCCTCTGAGGGGTTCGGTAACTCGTGGATTATTGTCCGTAGCTCGGAAGCTGTCCATGGGCGATGGACAACGACTGGATCTCCGTCAGACTCGTGGACATTGGGGAACCGTCTGAGCGGATGCATATTGCGGACTGTGTGGGATCTGGTATAATGACTTGGACCTCCGTTAACGGTGGTGTGATCTGGGCTAGACCCCTGATCTCCATTTTGGAGGTCGGGTACTTCACTATTCGCTGTACCCTGTAGTCGCTCTTCATATGCGGGAGGTTTTCTGTACCATCCCTCATCCGCGTCATCACTTGAGTGAGACGTGGGTAAAGGAGGGTAAAGAGAGGTTTGAGCGGTAGGCTTCGGGGTTTGTCTTAAAGTCATTTGTCTAACTTCATCTTGTTTAGCCAATTTACCACTCGGCTCTTGCTCTTTTCTCTTATTTTTAATTTCAGATCTACTGGCTTCTATACTACGGTCCTTACGCCTTTCTGCTTCCTTTTTCCAGTCTGAAAAGGCTGACCAATTTACTGACTTTTTACCTTTTCTTTGTGGGTCTCTACTTATGAGACAGTCCTCCAGACATGTAATTCTATCCACATTAAAGGTTCCATCAATGGGGAACGGGTGTCTGCCATTCTTGGTCCATTTGGACCAATCAGGCAAATCCCTTGTGGACATCCAACCACAGTTCTGGAAGATGTAAAAGGCTGGAGTTCCTTTTTCTGGGATCTTGCTCTGTGAAGCTCCCATCTTAGTAAAGTTTAGTTATACTAGGCACTCGTCTTCGGAATTGCAAATTTCACCCTTTACCCCTTTACGATTATTATTAACCCTTCGGAGCTCCACAAATGACAAACAATAACAAGAATTAACAACAATAAAGACAATGATAAGTAACGCAAAAGCCCAAACAGGCAAACAAATCAAGTAATCAAACATTTAACCTTATACTTTAAGCTAAACAAATAGTCAATTCCCAGTTTGCGTTGTTCGCCACTACAAACTGGGTCCTTAAAATTTAACTTATACTCTATATATGAAGGTTTCTTATCTAAACCTTTCTGCCGCGAGACTCTTTTCTCCGGCTCAAGGGACCCACCCTTGATACTGCAGTTTTAATCTTTTAGCGCTTTCTCATAACCTGGTACCTTTTAGTCCGGGACACAACCCTGCCGACTTTTTTTTTTTTTTAACCTCCTTTGCCCGACAGTTTTGAAACTTGAGCCACCAAAATCCTCCTCCTCCTAACATAAGAAATAAAAGAAGCAAAAGTTACATGATTCAACTCAAATCCCAAACTCGAGTCCTATAGATCGCTGTGTCACTGTCGGAAGATACAGACTGCACCAATTCAGTATCTAATGAGAAATCCTTTTTATGTGATAAAACATCACTTGTGGCCAGTCAGGATTTGTCACTAGAAATTTGTGGTGTCCTTTGTCCGTGACTTACCGAAAGGTAGCAAGCGATCTCGGCGGAACCTCCAAGTAATACTGTCGAAGTTTCGACTTCCGAGTAAGACTCAAGACATAAGTTATCGTCAAAGGAAGTTTAATATTTTACTTGCTGCAAGGAGAATGCAACCATAGTCAAAACTAGACTATGATGACACTCTGCAAATACAAAAACTGCTCGAAATTTATACACAGAAACAATACAAGCTTCCTATATCACATGACATGGTAATAAATCATTAATTGACAGCATAGTGCCTATAAAACAAGTTAAAAGGATATTTGTATATACTGTACATGAAAGGTCTTTCTTGAGGTCATAAAGATTTAAAACAACAAGGAATTCCTCCGAAGTGTTAAGTGTGACTTCTCCCACCACAACATCTAGAGATCAAGAGATATCGTACTTCACACCATAGCCTTGTAAACTTCTTTGATCTGCAATCCTAAATTATTTTATTGGGGGCAATAAAAACAGTTTACAAACTGAAATTCCTTCATTAGGTTGAAACTATAAACAATTGGCTAATCTTTCTAACAGACATTGTGTAGGCCATTTTAGATTTTATATTCTGTGTCTTAGGAAGCCATTTTATTGTATCCGAGAAACCATTTTATATCCAACTAAAAATACACTTCCACACCCATCAAACAGTCCAAGGGCAGATGCAGTACAGATTAGATACAGTGTAAAGCTCCCTCTACACTGTCCCATTAAACACTCCCAGGGCAGGTACAGCACGGGTTAGATACAAAGTAAAGCTCCCTCTATACTGTCCCATCAAACACTCCCAGGGCAAGTACAGCTCAGGTTCGATACAGAGTAAAGCTCCCTCTACACTGTCCCACCAAACACTCCCAGGGCAGGTACAGCAAGGGTTAGATACAGAGTAAAGCTCCCTCTACACTGTCCCATTAAACACTACCAGGGCAGGTACAGCACGGGTTACGTACAGAGTAAAGCTCCTTCTGCACTGTCCCATCAATCACTCCCAGGGCAGGTACAGCACAGGTTAGATACAAGAGAAACCTCCCTTTACAGTGTCCCACCAAAAACTCCCAGGGCAGATGCAGCACAGGTTAGATGCAGAGTAAAGCTCCCTCTACACTGTCCCATCAAACATTACCAGCCCATAATGAGCAGGGCTCAGGGAGGTTGGTTGCTAGGCACTGCAGTGATGTCATAAAGCAGGGCCATTCAGCCCAGCTGGTCGTCTCCTTGTCCCTTTAAAGGTGGAGAGCGGAGACACCCTGTCTCAAAACACACCCCACCTGTTCATACTGAGAATCCCCAGGCAAGGCCCAAGGCCCAGAGTGTGGACACACCCCGGGGGAAAAGAGGAGGAGAGCGGGGACACCCTGTCTCAAAACACACCCCACCTGTTCATACTGAGAATCCCCGGACAAGGCCCAAGGCCCAGAGTGTGGAACACACCCCGGGGAAAAGAGGAGAGCGGAGACACCCTGTCTCAAAACACACCCCACCTGTTCATACTGAGAATCCCCGGGCAAGGCCCAAGGCCCAGAGTGTGGAACACACCCCGGGGAAAAGAGGAGGAGAGCGGAGACACCCTGTCTCAAAACACACCCCACCTGTTCATACTGAGAATCCCCGGGCAAGGCCCAAGGCCCAGAGTGTGGAACACACCCCGGGGAAAAGAGGAGGAGAGCGGAGACACCCTGTCTCAAAACACACCCCACCTGTTCATACTGAGAATCCCTGGGCAAGGCCCAAGGCCCAGAGTGTGGACACACCCCGGGGAGAGATGGTGAGTGTGGGGGGTGAGGGAGGAGTCTGCTCATTCCCGGGGGAAGATCAGACAAAGTGCTTTGAGTGGTGGGTCCAGCAGTGAAACTGAAACCAGACCAAAGGGAACAAATGAAGATCCAATCCAAGGGAACAAGCACCGGGACAATGGGGAGAAACCACAACCGGCCCAAAGTTATTCAGTGAGCGAGCATCGCCTGCTTATTGTGAGAGAGCTCTACACTTGGACCATCCTTTGTGTGGAGAAGAGTTTCCAGCTTCTCTCCTGAAGGGCCTGGCTCGGATTTTAAGGTTCTGTCCCCTCGTCCCAGACTCCCCACCAGTGGAAAGAGTTTCTCTCTATCGATCCTCGCAATTGATCCAAAATCCTCAAAACCTCAATCAAATCAGCCTCAACTTTCTATAATCCATGGAATACAAGCTTCATTTCTGTAAACTCTCAATAGTTTAACCCTTGGAGCCCAGGTAACATGCTGGTGAATCTGCACTGCACTCCTTCCAAGGCCAATCTATTCTTTCTAAGGTGCGGGGCCCAGAACGGTCCACAGTGCTCCAGATGTGGTGTAACCAGGGCTTTGTACAGCTGGAGCAAAACTTCCTCCCCTCTATATTCTAGACCTCTAGTCATAAGCATTAACATTTCATCAGCCTTTTAGTTTATATTTATTTTAAAGACTCCCAGGGCAGGTACAGCACGGGTTAGATACAGAGTAAAGCTCCCTCTACACTGTCCCATCAAACTCTCCCAGGGCAGGTACAGCACGGGTCAGATACAGAGTAAAGCTCCCTCTACACTATCCCACCAAACACTCCCAGGGTAGGTACAGCATGGGTTAGATACAGAGTTAAGCTCCCTCTACACTGTCCCATCAAATACTCCCACGGCAGGTGCAGCACGGGTTAGATACAGAGTAAAGCTCCCTCTGTACTATCCCATCAAACAAATCCAGGGCAGGTACAGCACGGGTTAGATACAGAGTAAAGCTCCCTCTGCACTGTCCCATCAAATACTCCCAGGGCAGGTACAGCATGGGTTAGATACAGAGTAAAACTCCCTCTACAGTGTCCCATCAAATTCTCCCAGGGCAGGTACAGCATGGGTTAGCTACAGAGTAAAGATCCCTCTACATTGTCCCATCACACACTCCTGGGGCAGGTACAGCATGGGTTAGATACAGAGTAAAGCTCCCTCTACACTGTCCCATCAAACACTGCCAGGCAGGTACAGCACGGGTTAGATACAGAGTAAAGCACCCTCTACACTGTCCCATCAAACACTCCCAGGGAAGGTACAGCACGGGTTAGATACAGAGTAAAGCTCCCTCTGTACTGTCCCTTCAAACACTCCAAGGGAAGGCACAGCACGGGTTAGATACAGAGTAAAGCTCCCTCTATACTGTCCCATCAAACAGTCCCAGGGCAGGTACAGCACGGGTTAAATACAGATAAGGCTCCCTCTGCACTGTCCCATCAAACACTCCCAGGGAAGGTACAGTATGGGGTTAGATACAGAGTAAAGCTCCCTCTACACTGTCCCATCAAACGCTCCCAGGGCAGGTACAGCACAGGTTACATACAGAGTAAAGCTCCCTTCATACTATCCCATCAAACACTCCCAGGGCAGGCACAGCACGGGTTAAATACAGAGTAAAGCTCGCTCTATACTGTCCCATCAAACACTCCTAGGGCAGGTACAGCACGGGTTAGATACAGAGTAAAGCTCCCTCTGCAGTGTCCCATCAAACACTCCCAGGGAAGGTACAGCACGGGTTACATACAGAGTAAAGCTCCCTCTACACTGTCCCATCAAACACTCCTGGGCAGGTACAGCACGGGTTAGATTACAGAGTAAAGCTCCTCTACACTGTCCCATCAAACACTCCAGGGCAGGTACAGCACGGGTTAGATACAGAGTAAAGCTCCCTCTACACTGTCCCATCAAACACTCCCAGGGCAGGTACAGCACAGGTTAAATACAGAGTAAAGCTCGCTCTATACTGTCCCATCAAACACTCCCAGGGCAGGTACAGCACGGTTCATTCAGAGTAAAGCTCCCTCTACACTGTCCCATCAAACACTCCCAGGGCAGGTACAGCACGGGTTAGATACAGAGTAAAGCTCCCTCTACACTGTCCCATCAAACACTCCCATGGCAGGTACAGCACGGGTTAGATACAGATTAAAGCTCCCTCTACACTGTCCCATCAAACTCTCCCAGGGCAGGTACAGCACGGGTTAGATACAGAGTTAAGCTCCCTCCACACTGTCCCATCAAATACTCCCACGGCAGGTACAGCACGGGTTAGATACAGAGTAAAGCTCCCTCTGTACTATCCCATCAAACAAATCCAGGGCAGGTACAGCACGGGTTAGATACAGAGTAAAGCTCCCTCTGCACTGTCCCATCAAATACTCCCACGGCAGGTACAGCACGGGTTAGATACAGAGTGAAGCTCCCTCTACACTGTCCCATCAAACACTCCCAGGGAAGGTACAGCACGGGTTAGATACAGAGTAAAACTCCCTCTACAGTGTCCCATCATATTCTCCCAGGGCAGGTACAGCATGGGTTAGCTGCAGAGTAAAGATCCCTCTACATTGTCCCATCACACACTCCTGGGGCAGGTACAACATGGGTTAGATACAGAGTAAAGCACCCTCTACACTGTCCCATCAAACACTCCCAGGACAGGTAAAGCACATGTTAGATACAGAGTAAAGCCCCCTCTGCACTGTCCCATCAAACTCTCCCAGGGCAGGTACAGCACGGGTTAGATACACAGTAAATCTCCCTCTACACTATCCCATCAAACACTCCCAGGCCAGGTACAACACGGTTAAGATCAGAGCAAAGCTCCTTCTGCACTGTCCCATCAAACACTCCCAGGGCAGGTACAGCACAGGTTCAATACAGAGCAAAGCTCCCTCCACACTATCCCATCAAACACTCCCAGGGCAGGGACAGCACGGGTTAGTTACACAGAAAAGCTCCTTCTATACTGTCCCATCAAGCACTCCCAGGACAGGTACAGCACGGGTTAAATACAGAGTAAAGCTCCCTCTGCACTGTCCCATCAAACACTCCCAGGGCAGGTACAGCACAGGTTAGATACAGAGTAAAGATCCCTCTATACTGTCCCATCAAACACTTCCAGGGCAGGTACAGCACGGGTTAAATATAGAGTAAAGCTCCCTCTGCACTGTCCCATCAAACACTCCAGGGCAGATGCAGCACGGTTACATACACAGTAAAGCTCCTTACACTTTCCCATGAAACACTCCCAGGGCAGGTACCGCACGGGTTGGATACAGAGTAAAGCTCCCTCTGCACTGTCCCATCAAACACTCCCAGGGCAGTACAGCATGGGTTAGATACAAAGTAAAGCTCCCTCTACAATGTCCCATCAAACACTCCAAGGGCAGGTACAGCACGGGTTAAATACAGAGTAAAAGCCCCTCTAAACTGTCCCATCAAACACTCCATGGGCAGGTACAGCACGGGTTAGATACAGAGTAAAGCTCCCTCTACACTGTCCCATCAAACACTCCCAGGGCAGGTACAGCACGGGTTAGATGCAGAGGAAAGCTCCGTCTACACTGTCCCATCAAACACTCCCAGGGTAGGTACAGCACGGGTTAGATACAGAGTACTGCCCCCTCTACACTGTCCCGTCAAACACTCCCAGGGCAGGTACAGCACGGGTTAGATACAGAGTAAAGCTCCCTCTACAGTGTCCCACCAAACTCTCCCAGGGCAGATGCAGCACAGGTTAGATACAGAGTAAAGCTCCCTTTACACTGTCCCATCAAACACTCCCAGGGCAGGTACAGCATGGGTTAGATACAGAGTAAAGCTCCCTCTACACTATCCCATCAAACACTCCCAGGGCAGGTACAGCACGGGTTAGATACAGAGTAAAGCCCCCTCTACACTGTCCCATCAAACACTCCAGGGCAGGTACAGCACGGGTTAGATACAGAGTAAAGCTCCCTCTACACTGTCCCATCAAACACTCCCAGGGCAGGTACAGCACGGGTTAGATACAGAGTAAAGCTCCCTCTCCACTGTCCCATCAAACACTCCCAGGGCAGGTACAGCACGGGTTAGATACAGAGTAAAGCTCCCTCTACACTGTCCCACCAAACTCTCCCAGGGCAGATGCAGCACGGGTTACATACACAGTAAAGCTCCCTTTACACTATCCCATGAAACACTCCCAGGGCAGGTACCGCACGGGTTGGATACAGAGTAAAGCTCCCTCTGCACTGTCCCATCAAACACTCCCAGGGCAGGTACAGCATGGGTTAGATACAAAGTAAAGCTCCCTCTACAATGTCCCATCAAACACTCCCAGGGCAGGTACAGCACGGGTTAGATACAGAGTAAAGCCCCCTCTACACTGTCCCATCAAACACTCCATGGGCAGGTACAGCACGGGTTAGATACAGAGTAAAGCTCCCTCTACACTGTCCCATCAAACACTCCCAGGGCAGGTACAGCACGGGTTAGATAGAGTAAAGCTCCCGCTACACTGTCCCATCAAACACTCCCAGGGCAGGTACAGCACGGTTTAGATACAGAGTAAAGCTCCCTCTACACTGTCCCATCAAACACTCCCAGGGCAGGTACAGCACGGGTTAGATGCAGAGTAAAGCTCCCTCTACACTGTCCCACCAAACTCTCCCAGGGCAGATGCAGCACAGGTTAGATACAGAGTAAAGCTCCCTGTACACTGTCCCATCAAATAGTCCCAGGGCAGGTACCGCACGGGTTAGATACAGAGTAAAGCTCCCTCTGCATTGTCCCAGCAAACACTCCCAGGGCAGGAGCAGCACGGGTTAGATGCAGAGTAAAGCTCCCTGTACACTGTCCCATCAAACACTCCCAGGGAAGATACAGTACGGGGTTAGATAAAGAGTAAAGCTCCCTCTACACTGTCCCATCAAACAGTCCCAGGGCAGGTACAGCACGGGTTAGATACAGAGTAAAGCTGCCTCTACACTGTCCCATCAAACACTCCCAGGGCAGGTACAGCACGGGTCAGATACAGAGTCAAGCTCCCTCTGCATTGTCCCACCAAACACTCCCAGGGCAGGAGCAGCACGGGTTAGATGCAGAGTAAAGCTCCCTGTACACTGTCCCACCAAACTCTCCCAGGGCAGATGCAGCACAGGTTACATACAGAGTAAAGCACCCTGTACACTGTCCCATCAAACAGTCCCAGGGCAGGAGCAGCACGGGTTACATACAGAGTAAAGCTGCCTTTACACTATCCCATCAAACACTCCCAGGCAAGGTACAGTACGGTGTTAGATACAGAGTAAAGCTCCCTGTACACTGTCCCATCAAACACTCCCAGGGCAGGTACAGCATGGGTTGGATACAAAGTAAAGCTCCCTCCACAATGTCCCATCAATCACCTCCAGGGCAGGTACAGCACGGGTTAGATACAGAGTAAAGCTCCCTCTGCACTGTCCCATCAAACACTCCCAGGGCAGGTACAGCACGGATTAGATACAGAGTAAAGCTCCCTCTACACTGTCCCATCAAACACTCCTTGGGCAGGTACAGCACGGGTTAGATACAGAGTAAAGCTCCCTCTGCACTGTCCCATCAAACACTCCCAGGGCAGGTACAGCACGGATTAGATACAGAGTTAAGCTCCCTCTACACTGTCCCATCAAACACTTCCAGGGCAGGTACAGAACGGGTGAAATACAGAGTAAAGCTCCCTCTGCACTGTCTCATCAAACACTCCCAGGGAAGGTACAGTACGGGGTTCGATACAGAGTAAAGCTCCCTCTACACTGTCCCATCAAACACTCCTTGGGCAGGTACAGCATGGGTTACATACAGAGTAAAGCTCCCTCTGCACTGTCCCATCAAACACTCCCAGGGTAGGTACAGCACGGGTTAGATACAGAGTAATGCCCCCTCTGCACTGTCCCATCAAACACTCCCAGGGTAGGTACAGCACGGGTTAGATACAGAGTAAAGCTCCCTCTACAGTGTCCCACCAAACTCTCCCAGGGCAGATGCAGCACAGGTTCGATACAGAGTAAAGCTCCCTCTGCCTTGTCCCACCAAACACTCCCAGTGTAGGTACAGCACGAGTTAGATACAGAGTAAAGCTCCCTCTATACTGTCCCATCAAACACTCCCAGGGCAGGTAGAGCACCAAGCTCCCTCTGCATTGTCCCACCAAACACTCCCAGGGCAGGTACAGCACAGGTTAGATACAGAGTAAAGCTCCCTCTGCACTGTCCCATCAAACACTCCCAGGGAAGGTACAGTACGGGGTTAGATACAGAGTAAAGCTCCCTCTACACTGTCCCATCAAACACTCCTTGGGCAGGTACAGCACGGGTTAGATGCAGAGTAAAGCTCCCTCTACACTGTCCCATCGAACATTCCTGGGCAGGTACAGCACAGGTTAGAAACAGAGTAAAGCTCCCTCTGCACTGTCCCATCAAACACTCCCATGGGAGGTACACGGACATGTAACCGATACCTTTGCTTAATACCAAGGCTAGGAGAGGCACTCTGGAAGGTTTGAGGAGCTGGGGCTTGAGCAGGAGAGTAACTAAAGGTGTGGGAACTGTAATACTCTTGAGTTAGAAAAGAGAAAAGGCCCAAAAATGGAGCAGTCATTAACAGGACATCAATTAGTCTCCTCTTATCTTGGAGAAATCAAGGATTCGACCCACGGTGTGTTAGAAACAAAGTTAATCTACCTGACATATCAAAATATTAAACTCCAGCCCAGTTAGAGGGTTTATTAACATCAGCAGAAACAAACTCCAACTGTCAGAATGAACATGGTTTAGTCCAGGATGAGATTAACAGCAGCAATAACAGCAGAATCCAACCTCTGCAGTCACTTGTGAACTCGCTGGTGTCTCAGCAGGGTGGATGACTGAGTGAATCCCTTCCCACACACGGAGCAGGTGAACGGTCTCTCCCCAGTGTGAACTCGCTGGTGTCTCAGCAGGGTGGATGACTGAACGAATCCCTTCCTACATACGGAACAGGTGAACGGCCTCTCCCCAGTGTGAACTCGCTGGTGTGTCAGAAGATCCCTTGTGCTTCTAAAGCTCTTCTCACACTCAGAACATTTAAAAGGTATCTTATCAGTGTGAACGCGTTGGTGTGAAGTGAGGCTGGAGGAGTTAGTGAATCCCTTCCCACACACAGAGCAGGTGAACGGCCTCTCCCCAGTGTGAAGTCGCTCGTGTGTCAGCAGGTGGATGACCGAGTGAATCCCTTCCCACACACAGAGCAGGTGAACGGTCTCTCCCCAGTGTGAAGTCGCTGGTGTCTCAGCAGGTGGGATGACCGAGCGAATCTGTTCCCACACACAGAGCAGGTGAACAGTCTCTCCCCAGTGTGACTGCGTTGATGAGCTTCCAGCTGGGACGGGTAATTGAATCCCTTCCCACAGTCCCCACATTTCCACGGTTTCTCCATGGTGTGGGTGTCCTTGTGTCTCTCCAGGTTGGACGATCAGTTGAAGCCTCGTCACACACAGAACACGGGTACGGTTTCTCCCCGCTGTGAACGGTGCGATGTTTTTTCAGGCTGTGTAACTGGTTAAAGCTCTTTCCACAGTCAGTGCACTGGAACACTCTCACTCGGGTGTGTGTGTCTCGGTGCTTTTCCAGTCACACTGATGTTTGAAATCTTTTCCCACAGACAGAACAGACAAACATTTCTCCTTCCACATTCAAAGGCCGATGATACTCAGGTCCTGATGAACGGAGTGACTCCGTCAGATCTTGAAATTATGTTTGGTTTGAGTTTCCGGTCTGTAAATCCTCCCCTTCTCACAGCCTGTAAAAGGAGTTGTAAAATTCATCACTAAGTAGAGGATGGAAATTCAGAACAGACAATTCTAGTTTCTATGGAACATTCTTTCCTCTCTTGTTCCCCCAAAGCTGTAAATCTCCATCCCACACACTCTCCCTCCTCCCTGTGCTGAAATCTAAACTCATCGCACCATCTCCAACACACTGAAGGTGCTGACTCTGGCTGGGTTCAGTTCTACACTCACTGGTTCCCCTCCCTCTCCTCCCCTGAAGGTGCATACTCTGGCTGGGTTCAGTTCTACACTCGCTGGTTCCCTCCCTCTCCTCCCCTGAAGGTGCTGACTCTGGCTGGATTCAGTTCTACACTCACTGGTTCCCCTCCCTCTCCTCCCCTGAAGGTGCTGACTCTGGCTGGGTTCAGTTCTGCACTCACTGGTTCCCCTCCCTCTCCTCCCTGAAGGTGCTGACTCTGGCTGGGTTCAGTTCTACACTCACTGGTTCCCCTCCCTCTCCTCCCCTGAAGGTGCTGACTCTGGCTGGGTTCAGTCCTACACTCACTAGTTCCTCTCTCTCCTCCCCTGAAGGTGCTGACTCTGGCTGGGTTCAGTTCTGCACTCACTGGTTCCCCTCCCTCTCCTCCCCTGAAGGTGCTGACTCTGGCTGGGTTCAGTCCTACACTCACTAGTTCCTCTCTCTCCTCCCCTGAAGGTGCTGACTCTGGCTGGGTTCAGTTCTGCACTCACTGGTTCCCCTCCCTCTCCTCCCCTGAAGGTGCTGACTCTGGCTGGGTTCAGTTCACTCACTGGTTCCCCTCCCTCTCCTCCCCTGAAGGTGCTGACTCTGGCTGGGTTCAGTTCACTCACTGGTTCCCCTCCCTCTCCTCCCCTGAAGGTGCTGACTCTGGCTGGGTTCAGTTCACTCACTGGTTCCCCTCAGTCTCCTCCCCTGAAGGTGCTGACTCTGGCTGGGTTCAGTTCTACACTCACTGGTTCCCCTCCCTCTCCTCCCCTGAAGGTGCTGACTCTGGCTGCGTTCAGTTTTACACTCACTGGTTCCCCTCCCTCTCCTCCCCTGAAGGTGCTGACTCTGGCTGGGTTCAGTTCTACACTCACTGGTTCCCCTCTCTCTCCTCCCCTGAAGGTGCTGACTCTGGCTGGGTTCAGTTCTACACTCACTGGTTCCCCTCTCTCTCCTCCCCTGAAGGTGCTGACTCTGGCTGGGTTCAGTTCTACACTCACTGGTTCCCCTCTCTCTCCTCCCCTGAAGGTGCTGACTCTGGCTGGGTTCAGTTCTACACTCACTAGTTCTCCTCCCCTGAAGGTGCTGACTCTGGCTGGGTTCAGTTCTACACTCACTGGTTCTCCTCCCCTGAAGGTGCTGAGTCTGGCTGGGTTCAGTTCTACACTCACTGGTTCTCCTCCCCTGAAGGTGCTGACTCTGGCTGGGTTCAGTTCTACACTCACTGGTTCCCCTCTCTCTCCTCCCCTGAAGCTGCTGACTCTGGCTGGGTTCAGTTCTACACTCACTAGTTCCCCTCCCTCTCCTCCCCTGAAGGTGCTGACTCTGGCTGGGTTCAGTTCTACACTCACTGGTTCCCCTCCCTCTCCTCCCCTGAAGGTGCTGACTCTGGCTGGGTTCAGTTCCACACTCACTGGTTCCCCTCCCTCTCCTCCACTGAAGGTGCTGGGTTCAGTTCACTCACTGGGACCCTGAAGCCACGCCCCCTAATGGCTCCTTTACAAAGATGGCCACGCATGCGTTCTACCATCGACCAAGCAATATGGCGACGCAAAAACCCTAAGAGCTCCTTTACAAAGATGGCCGCCGATAACCCGGGCCTAGTTTCTGGGAAAAAGCCTTCGAGCTGCAAACACGGAACCTGTAGGTTCTCATTCCGGACTTGCGGCCTACGCCAGGTGCTTATGAAGCTCACCCGCCGGGTGCATTACCTCCCTGCGCCCCGCTGATTCCGAATCGGATCAAAAACCGTGTCTCCCAAATCGGTCCGCTCCCTGCAGTCGCATGGCTCTGATCACAGTGACACTGCGCATGCTCCAGCATCGGGCGGACACTGCGCCTGCGCACTGTGCTCCTGCAGTGGAAATTTTTATTCAAATACAAAAATTCCTGTGCAACTCATCAATTACATAGTAAATCCATTACATTCATCCATCACAGTAAAAAATAAAGCCTTAAAAACAGCCTTATAGTTAATATAAATGCAATGATTAATTCACAAATAATCAATAATCTTTACAGTACAAATACCCTTAAATAATACCACACAACTTTTTAGATTTAAAATAATAAATCTCAAAGTTAACTCCACATAAAACAAAAACCATTTCAACACCAGTGTACAAACACATAGCACCATCATAATCCAATTAAATGCTACAGATAACATTTATTCCAATAAACCAAGAAAAAAACCATTTTACGCCAGTCCTACTGGCATTGTTCATTCGATCAGTCGATCATTCATTCAATTGTTCGTTCGTTCATTCAAGCGTTCGTTCGTTCATTCGATCGAGCGTAAGTTCCAATATGTATGTATGAATGCGTGCGTATCATTTGTCTAAGTGCGCGCCTGCATGCGTTCGCTCGATTATTGTTCATTTGATCGTTCACTACGCGATCATTCATTCGCTCGAGTGTAAGTTCCAATGTGCATGCTTGCGTTCGCTCGAATCGTTCGTTCGACCACTACCCCATGAGGTCGTTCGTTTGATCGAGCGTAAGTTCCAATGTGTATGTCTGAATGCGTGCGTGCGTATCATTTGTCTAAGTGCGTGCCTGCGTGCGTTCGCTCAAATCGTTAATTCTATCACTGCACAAGTGATCATTCGTTCGATTGAGTGTAAGTTCCAATATGCATGAATGCGTTCGTTCGAATCATTCGTCCGTTCGTTCACTCGAGCGTCCGTTCGTTCCATAAATTACCAATATTAATTTACTTTATCTTTTAAAACACACCAACACTAGACAATAACCTCAAAGTAATTTCCTACATAACCAGCAATACATCATCATGTGCAAATTCCCACAATCCTTATCAGAAAATCAATTAAGCTTCAAGTAAACTGCTTTCAAACAGAAAACCTGAAACCTTCCCAACAAAACAATTAAATACCCTTGTACAGTCCCAGGGTTAGAATCCCCAGGTACAGTCCCAGGGTTGGAATCCCCATGTACAGTCCCAGGGTTGGAATCCCCATGTACAGTCCCAGGGTTAGAATCCCCATGTACAGTCCCAGGGTAAGAATCCCCAGGTACAGTCCCAGGGCTGGAACCCTCAGCAACACCAAGTGCGGGTCTCAGGCCCCGAGTCAGAGCCGCCAGGCCTCAGCAACACCGAGTAGGAATGGCGATATATGCCCAAGTCAGGATAGTGTGTGACTTGGATGAGAACTGGGAGGTGATGGTGTTCCCATGCACCTGCTGCCCTTGTCCTTCTAGGTGGTGGAGGTCGCATGTTTGGGAGGTGCTGTCAAAGTTCGAGTCGAGTTACAGATGTATAAAGTCGCTCTCCTTCACCCCTCCCCCTCCCACCTCGCTCTCTCTCCTCCCATAGAGGCCAGAGTCCTGTGTTGGCCCAGACCAGGTGGCGGGTTCCCTTCCCTGAAGTACATTAGTGAACCAGTTGGGTTTCTATGACAATCCGGCAGCTTTCATGGTCACTTTTTTCTAGTGCCGGCCCCACAAATTCCCAGATTCATTCAGCTCAATTTCACAACCTGCCTTTGTGTTTTTGTGGGTTCTCTCTCACCCTCCCCTTTTTCCTGTTTTAAATTCATTTTACAGGCTGTTTGAAGGGGAGGATTTGCAGACGGGAAACTCAAACCAAACTTCACTTCAAGATCTGACAGAGTCACTCGATTCATCAGGACCTTTGAACATGGAAGCAGAAAGCACCATTCAGAGCGGGGAGAAACCGTACACGAGTTCTGTGTGTGGACGAGGCTTCAGCCGATCCTCTGGGCTGTCGAGACACCAGCGAGTTCACACCGCGGAGAGGCCATTCACCTGCACTGTGTGTGGGAAGGGATTCACAAATTCATCCCACCTGCTGACACACCAGCGAGTTCACACTGACGAGAGACCTTTTAAATGCCCGGACTGCGGGAAGTGCTATAAAAGTTTTGGGGAACTGACGTGCCATCAACGTGTTCACACTGACGAGAGACCGTTCAGGTGCTCTCACTGCGGGGCTGGGTTAAGCCGATCATCTGACCTCACTGTACACCAGCGCACTCACACTGGGGAGAGGCCGTTCACTTGCTCCGATTGTGGAAAGGGATTCACTCGGTCATCCCACCTGCTGAGACACCAACTTGTTCATACTGATGAGAGACCTTTTAAATGTTCTGACTGTGAGAAGAGATTTAAAAGAAAAACGGATCTGCAGGAACACCAGCGAGTTCACACTGGGGAGAGACCATTCACCTGCTCTGAGTGTGGGAAGGGATTCACTCTGTCATCCAGCCTGCTGAAACACCAGCGAGTTCACAAGTGACTGCAGGTGTTGGATTCTGCTGTTATTGCTGCTGTTAATTACATCCCGGACTGAATCGTGTTCACACTGACAGTTGGGGTTTGTTTCTGCTGATGTTAATAACCCCTGTAACTGGGCTGGAGTTTAAATTTCTGGATATATATCAAATAAATCAGCTTTGCTTTAAACACATTGTTGTGGATTTTTGTCGTTCCCACCTGAGTGTTTAGCATCACCTGGCTGGAGCTCAGAAAGGACAATCTGGGGGGAGGATCGTACGGCGGGAACAGAACTACAGCCTGGACACAGTCCTTCAGGGCCACACTGAGAGGGGCAAACGGCACTTTGGTCTTTCTCGTCTCTCTTCACTGAAAGGAAAGTTTCCGGGCAGATTAAGAACATAAGAAAAGATCATAAGAATTAGGAGCAGGAGTCGGTCACACGGCCCCTCGAGCCTGCTCCGCCATTCAATAAGATCATGGCTGATCATCCACCTCAACTCCACTTTCCCACCCGGTTTCCATATCCCTTGATTCCCCTAGAGTCCAAAAATCTATCTATCTCAGCCTTGAATATACTCAAAGACTGAACATTCACAGCCCTCTGGGGCAGAGAATTCCAAAGATTCACAGCCCTCTGAGTGAAGAAATTCCTCCTCATCTCAGTCTTAAATGGCTGACCCCTTATCCTGAGATGATGCCCCCTAGTTCTAGAGACTCCAGCCAGGGGAAACAACCTCTCAGCATCTACCGTCAATCCCCTTCAGAATCTTGTATGTTTCAATGAGATCACCTCTCATTCTTCTAAACTCCAGAGAGTACAGGCCCATTCTACACAATCTCTCATCATAGGACAGCCCTCTCATCCCAGGAATCAATCTCGTGAACCTTCGTTGCACCGCCTCCAAGGCAAGTATATCCTTCCTAAGATAAGGAGACCAAAACTGTGCACAGTACTCCAGGTGTGGTCTCACCAAGGCCCTGTACAATTGTAGCAAGACTTCCTTACTCTTATACTCCAACCCGCTTGCAATAAAGGCCAAAATGCCATTTGCCTTCCTTATTGCTTGCTGTACCTGCATGCTAGCTTTCTGTGTTTCTTGCACAAGGACACCCAAATCTCTCTCAACACCAACATTTGAAAGTTTCTCACCATTTAAAAAATATTCTGTTTTTCTATTCTTCCTACCAAAGTGAATAACCTCACATTTCCCTACATTATACTCCATCTGCCACCTTACTGCCCGCTCACTCAGTCTATCTATATCCCTTTGCAGACCTATATCCCTTTAATCTTGAGGCTGATAAGGAATGTGTCCCAGCCGCTCTCTTCCATGGGTCACAGCTCCAAGGCATGGAACAGAAGGCTCCTTTACAACTGTGTTTAGAGTCAGGAAGAACAACGGTGAATGCTGGAAACGTGCTGTCAAATGAGAGATTGGTGTCAAACTGCGATCTGTTCCTTACTGAAAGTGAAACGGCAGGGTTAAGTTTCCAGTCTAAAAATGACTGGTAATTATTCCACGAAGATTTAATATGTGTGTGTGACAGTCCTGAGTCTACCATTTTAAGGCAGGTGTTAGCTCATTTAAAATAAACCCGTTTAAAATAAATTGATTAAAGTCTGCATTAAAATAGCAGAGGGAGGAGTTCACAGGAGCCTGTTAAGGTCTCTGTTTCTATTACACTAGACCCTGTCTCTGTTTATATTACACTAGACCCTGTCTCTGTTTATATTACACTAGACCCTGTCTCTGTTTATATTACACTAGACTCTGTCTCTGTTTATATTACACTAGACCCTGTCTCTGTTTATATTACACTAGACCCTGTCTCTGTTTATATTACACTAGGCCCTGTCTCTGTTTATATTACACTAGACCCTGTCACTATTTATATTACACTAGACCCTGTCTCGGTTTATATTACACTAGAGCCTGTCTCTGTTTATATTACACTAGACCCTGTCTCTGTTTATATTACACTAGACCTTGTCACTGTTTATATTACACTAGACCCTGTCTCGGTTTATATTACACTAGACCCTGTCTCTGTTTATATTACACTAGACCCTGTCTCTGTTTATATTACACTAGCCCCTGTCTCTGTTTATATTACACTAGACCCTGTCTCTGTTTATATTACACTAGACTCTGTCTCTTTATATCACACCAGACCCTGTCTCTGTTTATATTACACTAGACCCTGTCTCTGTTTATATTACACTAGACCCTGTCACTGTTTATATTACACTAGACGCTGTCTCTGTTTATATTACACTAGTATATTGGTCTGCAATTGTAAAGTACACATGCTTTTTTTTCCATCTATATATGCTCTGACGATTCTGTATCCAATTTACTTCACCTGAGGAAGGAGCGATAGTTCCGAAAGCTTGTGATTTCAAATAAAACTGTTGGACTATAACCTGGTGTTGTGCGACCTCTTTATATCACACCAGACCCTGTCTCTGTTTATATTACACTAGACCCTGTCTCTGTTTATATTACACTAGACCCTGTCACTGTTTATATTACACTAGACCCTGTCTCTGTTTATATTACACTAGACCCTGTCTCTGATTATATTACACTAGACCCTGTCTCTGTTTATATTACACTAGACCCTGTCTCTGTTTATATTACACTCGACCATGTCTCTGTTTATATTACACTAGACCCTGTCTCTGTTTATATTACACTAGACCCTGTCTCTGTTTATATTACACTAGACCCTGTCTCTGTTTATATTACACTCGACCATGTCTCTGTTTATATTACACTAGACCCTGTCTCTGTTTATATTACACTGGATCCTGTCTCTGTTTGTATTACACGAGACCCTGTCTCTGTTTATATTACACCAGACCCTGTCTCTGTTTATATTACACTAGACCCTGTCTCTGTTTATATTACACTAGACGCTGTCTCTGTTTATATTACACTAGACCCTGTCTCTGTTTATATTACACTCGACCCTGTCTCTGTTTATATTACACTAGACCCTGTCTCTGTTTATATTACACTAGACCCTGTCTCTGGTTATATTACACTCGACCCTGTCTCTGTTTATATTACACGAGACCCTGTCTCTGTTTATATTACACGAGACCCTGTCTCTGTTTATATTACACTAGACACTGTCTCGGTTTATATTACACTAGACACTGTCTCTTTATATTACACTAGACCCTGTCTCTGTTTATATTACACTCGACCCTGTCTGTTTTTTTACACTCGACCCTGTCTCTGTTTATATTACACTAGACCCTGTCTCTGTTTATATTACACTGGACCCTGTCTCTGTTTATATTACACTAGACCCTGTCTCTGTTTATATTACACTCGACCCTGTCTCTGTTTATATTACACAAGTCCCTGCCTCTGTATATATTACACTAGACCCCATCTCTGTTTTTTTTGCACTAGACCCTGTCTCTGTTTATATTACATTAGACCCTATCTCTGTTTATATTACACTGGACCCTGTCTCTGTTTGTATTACACTAGACCCTGTCTCAGTTTATATTACACTAGACACTGTCTCTGTTTATATTACACGAGACCCTGTCTCTGTTTATATTACACTACACCCTGTCTCTGTATATATTACACTAGACCCCATCTCTGTTTTTATTACACTAGACCCTGTCTCTGTTTATATTACACTGGACCCTGTCTCTGTTTATATTACACTCGACCCTGTCTCTGTTTATATTACACTCGACCCTGTCTCTGTTTATATTACACTGGACCCTGTCTCTGTTTATATTACACTAGACCCTGTCTCTGTTTATATTTCTCGAGACCCTGTCTCTGTTTATATTACACTAGACCCTGTCTCTGTTTATATTACACTGGACACTGTCTCTGTTTGTATTGCACGAGGGCCGGTCTCTGTTTACTAGACGATGTCTGAGTTATTACTGCACTCACTCCCACACACCCAAAGACAGAAATTAATTAATATAAATAAAGACATTATATTTGAGTGGGTGGGAGGATGCAATCATTTTTTGGTTTGAAGCATCGGTCTAGTCCTGTTAATAACTGTCAGAAGCTGTGTGCAATGTCTAATTGATGTGGGATTATGTGGGTAATATCTGTGTTGAAAGGACGGGGTGAACCTTGTAACAATCCCCCAGAGATGAGCTGGGATTGAGGGACAGGACTGAAGGTGAGCAATAGTGCCCTGCACTTTGTACTAATTAGTGACAGACTCTGTGTGTTAAAGTTTACTAATTCACACTTGTGTTGTGCTGTGCCGATTGCTCCCAGTTTGTGAATGTTCAGGATTGTTTCTGCTGCAGTATTTTCTATTGAGCTTTGGCGGGACCCACTGATTGGGTGAGACAGAGACTGGAACCGTGACCTCACAGCACCGCCGGACGGGCGGCCGCAGGGTCCTAATGCCCACCGTGTGCACCAGCTCTCAGCGGGTTCAGAGCAACAACTGAAAAGAGCCTCACAAAGTGTTTGCTGTGTGTGTGTGTACAAAGCTCATCATTCTTAATGTGTGCAAGCACATTCCACAGAGAGAAATCATTATCTTCAGCCATTATTGATCAGCATTTTATTTCCTTTATTCACAGTGTAACTTCAGAGCATTGAATCCCTTTAACATTTATTGAGAACCCAGTGTCTTGTGGGCTCTTGTTTAGAAAGTGATGTCACAATGACCATTCCGTTCCCAAGGTGATCCTGTCTGTCCGCAGTATTCAGTGGGAAAGGGGATTAAATCACACCGAGGATAATGAGCAGCCACCCACCAGCAGGACACAAAGAGTCTGCAAAGGGATATAGACAGGTTAAGTGAGTGGGCAAGAAGGTGGCAGATGGAGTATAATGTGGAGAAATGTGAAATTATTCACTTTGGTAGGAAGAATAGAAAAACAGAATACTTTTTAAATGGTGAGACTTTATTAAATGTTGTTGTTCAGAGGGATTTGGGTTTCCTCGAACACAAATCACAGAGAGTTAGCATGCAGGTACAACAAGCAATTCGGAAGGCAAATGGCATGTTGGCCTTTATTGCAAGGGTGTTGCAATACAAGAGTAAGGAAGTCTTACTACAATTGTACAGGGCTTTGGTGAGACCACACCTGGAGTTCTGTGTACAGTTTTGGTCTCTGTACCTAAGGAAGGATATACTTGCCTCAGAGAGGGTGCAATGAAGGTTGACTAGATTGATTCCTGGGATGAGAGGGTTGTTCTTTGAGGAGAGATTGAGTAGATTGGGCCTATACTCTCTGGAGTTTAGAAGAATGAGAAGTGATCTCATTGAAACATATAAGATTCTCAGAGGACTTGACAGGGTAGATGCTGAGAGGCTGCTTCCCCTGGCTGGAGAGTCTAGAACTAGGGAGCATTGTCTCAGGATAAGGGGTAGGTCATTTCGGACTGAGATGAGAGGGTTGTGAATCTTTGAAATTCTCTACCCCAGAAGGCCGTGGATGCTCAGTCGTTGAGTATATTCATGGCTGAGATCGATAGATTTTTGGATATTAAGGGAATCAAGGGATATGCGGAGCGGGTGGGAAAGTGGAGTTGAGTTCAAAGATCAGCCATGATCTTATTGAATGGCGGAGCAGGATCAAGGGGCCGTATGGCCTACTCCTGCTCCTATCCCGTGTAGTCCCACACTCCAGCTTTTTCCCATTTCATTGCAAATTAGTCCTCTTCAAGTATGTGAAAATAGAATGAGAGTAAACTAGCAAGAAATATGAAAACAGATTGTAAGTGTTTCTACAAGTGAGTAAAAAGGAAGAGAGAAGCAAAAGTAAACATTGGTCCCTTAGAGGCTGAGACAAGAGAAATTATATTGGGGAACAAGAAAATGGCAGAGATTTTAAACAAATATTGTATATCTGTCTTCATAGTAGAAGACACAAAAAGCAGACCCAAAATAGTGGGGAACCAAGGGGCTAATAAGAGTGAGGAACTTAAAGTAATTAATATCAGTAGAGAAAAAGTACTTGAGAAACTAATGGGACTAAAAGCCGACAAATCCTAATGACCGGACGGCCTACATCTGAGGGTTCTAAAAGAAGTGGCTGCAGAGATAGTGGATGCATTGGTTGTGATCTTCCAAAATTCCCCAGATTCTAGAACAGTCCCAGCGGATTGGAAGGTAGCAAATGTAACCCCGCTATTCAAGAAAGGAGGGAGAGAGAAAACAGGGAACTACAGACCAGTTAACCTGACATCAGTCGTTGGGAAAATGCTGGAATCCACTGTTAAGGAAGTGGTAACAGGACACTGAGAAAATAATAACATGATTAGGCAGAGTCAACATGGTTTTAGAAGGTAAATCGTGTTTAACAAATTTATTAGAATTTTTTGAGGATGTAACTAGCAGGGTAGATAAAGGGGAACCAGTGGATGTAGTATATTTGGATTTCCAAAAGGCATTTGATAAGGTGCCACATAAAAGGTTGCTGCGCAAGATATGGGCTCATGGGGTTGGGGGTAATATATTAGCATGGATAGAGGATTGGTTAACAGGCAGAAATCAGGGAGTGGGGATAAATGGGTCATTTTCCGTTTGGCAGGCTGTAACTAGTGGGGTGCTGCAAGGATCAGTGCGTGGGCCTCAGCTATTTACAATCTGTATCAATGACTTTGATGAAGGGACCGAGTGTAATGTATCCAAGTTTGCTGACGATACAAAGCTAGGTGGGACAGTAAGCTGTGAGGAGAACACAAAGGGATATAGACAGGATAAGTGAGTGGGCAATAAGGTGGCAGATGGAATATAATGTGGGGAAATGTAAGGTTATTCACTTTGGTCGGAATTATAGAAAAACAGCATATTTTTTATACGGTGAGAAACTATTAAATGTTGGAGTTCAGGGAGATTTAGGTGTCCTCGTACAGGAAACACAAAGATAGCATGAAGGTACAGCAAGTAATTAGGAAGCCAAATGGCATGTTGGCCTTTATTGCAAGGGGTTGGAGTACAAGAGTGAGGAAGTCTTGCTACAATTGTACAGGGCCTTGGTGAGACCACACCTGGAGCTTTTGTCTCCTTATCTGAGGAAGGACATACATGCCTTAGAGGCGGTGCAACGAAGGGTCACTAGATTGATCCCTGGGATGAGAGGCTTGTCCTATGAGGGGAGATTGAGTAGATTGGGCCTATACTCTCTGGAATTTAGAAGAATGAGAGGTGATCTCATTGAAACATAAGATTCTGAGGGGGGATTGAGATTTTTTTCCCCCTGGCTGGAGAGTCGAGAAGTTAGTGCTGTTGGGGAGGGTTTAAATTAATTTGGCAGGGGTATGGGCACCAGGATGTAGCATTAGAAAGGAGAAACAAAGGATTGGGAGAGACAGATAGCATTATAGTAAGACAGAGTAAGGTAATAGATGGGATCAGACTAAGAGAGAATACAAGAAGGTCTAAGATAGGTTTACAGTGCATGTGTGTAAACGCACGAAGCGTGGTAAATAAGGTTGGTGAGCTGCAGGCGCAGATAGCCACATGGAAATATGGTGTCGTGGTGATAACGGAGACCGGGCTCAAAAAAGGGCAGGATTGGGTCCGAAATATTCCTGGATATAACGGGCACTTGGAGAGGTTTAAGCTAATTAAGGAGAGCCAACACGGATTAGTAAAAGGCAGATCGTGTTTGACTAATCTAATTGAATTTTTTGATGAAGTTACAGGGAGGATTGATGAAGGGAATGCAATGGATGTTGTCTACATGGATTTTCGGAAGGCGTTTGACAAAGTACCACATAGAAGGCTGGTTAACAAAATTGAGGCTCATGCAATAGGTGGGTCAGTGCCAGCTTGGATAAGGAATTGACTTAAGGACAGAAAACAGCGAGTTGTGGTAAAAGGCTGTTTATCAGACTAGAGGATGGTAGACAGTGGTGTTCCCCAAGGGTCAGTGCTGGGGCCACTGCTTTTTTTGATATATATAAATGACCTGGATATTGGAATACAGAGTACAATTTCTAAATTTGTCGATGACACCAAACTTGGGGGTGTGACAATGTGAGGATGATACCAATCGACTGTAACAGGACATAGAAAGGCTAGCAGAATGGGCAGACAAGTGGCAGATGGAATACAGAGAAGTGTGAGGTGATGTATTTTGGCAGAAGGAACAGGGAGAGGCAATATACACTTAATAGCACAGTTTTAAAGAGTGTGCAGGGACAGAGGGACCTGGGAGTTAATGTGCATAGGTCCCTGAAGGTGGCAGGACATATTGAGAGAGTGGTTAACAAAACATATGGGATCTTGGGCTTCATAAATAGAGGTATTGAGTACAAAAGTAGAGAAGTTATGCTGAACCTTTATAAAGCGCTGGTTAGGCCACAACTGAAGTATTGTGTCCAGTTCTGGTCACCACACTTTAGGAAGGATGTGAAGGCCCTTGAGAGGGTGCAGAGGAGATTTACCAGAATGGTTCTGTGGATGGAGGATCTTAGCTACAAGGACAGGTTGGAGAAGCTGGATTTGTTTTCATTAGAGCAAAGGAGGTTGAGTGGTGACTTGTTAGAGGAGTACAAGATTATGATGGGTTTGGATAGGCTAGACGGGGAAAGGCTGTTCCCACTAGTTGATGGTACAAGGACTAGGGGACACAGATTTAAGGTTTTGGGCAAGAGATACAGGGGGATGTGAGGAAAAACTTTTTTACGCAGCGAGTGCTGAGGACCTGGAACTCGCTGCCAACAGAAGTGGTGGAAGCGGAGACACTCAATGTTTTCAAGGGGAGACTGGATAGGCACTTGAGGGAAATAAACCTGCAGGATTACGGGGATAGAGCGGGGGAATGGGACTGACTGGATTGGTCTACAGAGAGCCGGCACGGACTCGATGGGCCGAATGACCTCATTCTGTGCCGTTATGACTCTATAAGGTATAAGAGAGAGAGGATGTCCTGGAGGGGTCAAGGACAGAATCTATCTGGTTAGAGTTAAGAAACAATAGAGGTGCCATTACACTACTAGGTGTATTCTATAGGCCACCAACTAGTGGGAAGGATATAGAGGAGCAAATTGGCAGGGAAATTACAGAGAGGTGCAAGAACTACAGAGTAGTAATAATGGGGGACTTCAACTATCCTAATATAGACTGGGATAGTAATAGTGTAAAGGGCAGAGAGGGGGAAGAATTTCTGAAGTGTGTTCAGGAGAACTTTCTTGATCAGTACGTTTCCGGCCCAATGAGGAACAAGGCATTGCTGGATCTGGTTCTGGAGAATGAGGTGGGTCAAGTGGAGCAAGTGTCAGGAGGGGAACATTTAGGGAAGAGTGATCATAGTATAAGGTTTAGATGAGCTATGGAAAAGCACAAGGAACAATCTGGAGTAAAAATACTGAATTGGAGGAGAGCCAGTTTCAGTGGGTTGAGAAGGGATCTGGCCTGGGGAAATTGGAATCAAAGATTGGCAGGTCAAACTGTCCTGGAACAATGGGCTGCCTTTAAAGAGTTGGTTCGGGTCCAGTCGATGTACATTCCCACCAGGGGGAAAGGGAGAGCAATCAAAGACACAGCTCCCTGGATGATGAAAGAGATAGGGAGTAAGATGAAGCAGAAAAAGGGGGAGTATGACAGATGTCAGATTGAGAATACAAGCAAGAACCAGGCTGAATATAGAACGTTCAGAGGGGAAGTGAAAAAGGAAATAAGAGGGGCAGAGAGAGTATGAGAATGGACTGACAGCCAACATAAAAAGCAATCTAAAAGTCTTCTATAGCATAGAAATAATAAACGGGTAGTAAGAGGAGGGGTGGGGCCGATTAGGGACCAAAAGGAGACCTATGCATTGAGGCAGATGACATGGCTGAGGTACTAAATGAGTACTTTGCATCTGTCTTTACCAAGGAAGAAGATGCTGCCAAAGTCACAGTGAAAGAGGAGGTAGTTGAGATACTGGATGGGAGGAAAATTGATAAAGAGGAGGTACTAGAAAGGCTGGCTGTACTTAAAGTAGATAAGTCACCAGGACCAGATGGGATGCATCCCAGGATGCTGAAGAAGGTATGGGTGAAAATTGCAGAGGTACTGGCCATAATCTTTCAATCCTTCTTGGATACGGGGGGTGGTGCCAGAGGACTGGAGAATTGCAAATGTTACACCCTTGTTCAAAAAAGGGTGTAAGGATAAACCCAGCAACTACAGGCCAGTCAGTTTAACCTCGATGGTGGGGAAGCTTTTAGAAACGATAATCCGGGACAATATTAACAGTCACTTGGACAAGTATGGATTAATTAAGGAAAGCCAGCACGGATTTGTCAAAGGCAATTCGTGATTTGATTGAGTTATTTGATGAGGGAACAGAAACAGTTGATGAGGGTAATGCAGTTGATGTAGTGCACATGGACTTCCAAAAGGCGTTTGATAAAGTGCCACATAATCGGCTAGCCAGCAAAGTTGAAGCCCATGGAATAAAAGGAACAGTGGCAGCATGGATATGAAATTGGCTAAGTGACAGGAAACAGAGAGTAGTGGTGAACGGTTGTTTTTCGGACTGGAGGAAGGTATACAGTGGTGTTCTCCAGGGGTCGGTTCTAGGACCACTGCTTTTCTTGATATATATTAATGACTTGGACGTGGGTGTACAGGGCACAATTTCAAAATTTGCAGATGACAGTGAACAGTGAGCAGGATAGTAACAGACTTCATGAGGACAGAGACAGGCTGGTGGAATGGGCAGACACGTGACAGATGAAATTTAACGCTGAAAAATGCGAAGTGATACATTTTGGTAGGAAGAACGAGGAGAGGCAATATAAACTAAAGGGTAGAATCCTAAAGGGGGTGCATGAACAGAGAGACCTGGGGGTTTATGTGCACAAATCATTGAAGGTGGCAGGGCAGGTTGAGAAAGCGGTTAAAAAAGCTTACGGGATCCTGGGCTTCATAAATAGAGGTCATGATGCGGAGACGCCGGTGTTGGACTGGGGTGGACAAAATTGAGAGGTCGCACAACACCAGGTTATAGTCCAACAGTTTTATTTTAAATCACAAGCTTTCGGAGTTACAACTCCTTCGTCGGGTGAAGTGAGGAGATACAGAATCGTCAAAGCATATATAGATAGAGATCAATGCATGTGTAACTTACAATTGCAGACAACTGAATTCAATCATCCTGACTGTTTATCTACCGAGGTGTGATAAAGTTAATCAGGTCAGCCAGGAAGGTACCACATCAAAGACATAGCAAGATACAACTGAGACTCGAGTCGTCGTTGGCTTGTTCACAGATGTGATTCCCAGTAAAAAAGTAAAAATTTTAAAGTTAATCGTTTTACATACAGACGGCAGCTTTTGACACGTTAGACCCCATGCGATTCCACCTCATTGTCTCAGTTGTATCTTGCTATGTCTTTGATGTGGTACCTTCCTGGCTGACCTGATTAACTTTATCACACCTCGGCAGATAAACAGTCAGGATGATTGAATTCAGTTGTCTACAATTGTAAGTTACACATGCATTGTTCTCTATCTATATATGCTTTGACGATTCTGTATCTCCTCACTTCACCCGACGAAGGAGTTGTAACTCCGAAAGCTTGTGATTTAAAATAAAACTGTTGGACTATAACCTGGTGTTGTGCGACCTCTCAATTTCATAAATAGAGGCATAGAGTACAAAAGCAAGGAAGTTATGATGAACCTTTATAAAACACTGGTTCTGCCACAACTGCAATATTGTGTCCAATTCTGGGCACCGCACTTTAGGAAGGATGTGAAGGTTGAGAGAGGGTGTGGAAAAGATTGACAAGAATGGTTCCAGGGATGAGGGACTTCAGTTACGTGGATAGACTGCAGAAGCTGGGGTTGTTCTCCTTAGAGCAGAGGAGGCGTAGTATATAGGCCTCCTAATAGTTGCAACTCTGTTGGAAGAAGTATTAATCAGGAAATAGTTGGGGCATGTAATAAGGGAACAGCTATAATTATGGGGGATTTTAACTATCATATTAACTGGACAAATCAAATTGGGCAGGGCAGCCTTGAGGAAGAGTTTATTGAGTGTCTTAGGGATGGATTTCTTGAGCAGTATGTAACTGATCCTACAAGGGGGCAAGCAACCTTGGACCTGGTACTGTGTAATGAGTCTGGATTAATTAATGTCCTAGTTAAGGATCCCCTTGGAATGAGTGACCATAACATGGTTGAATTCCATATCCAATTGGAGGGTGAGAAGGTTGGTTCTCAAACAAGCATACTGAGCTTGAATAAAGGAGACTATGATCGCATGAGAGCAGAATTGATTAAAGTGGACTGGGAAAATAGATTAAAGGGTAAGACGGTACATGAGCAGTGGTGTTCATTCAAGGAGTTACTTTACAACTTTCAAAATAAATATATTCCATTGAGGAAAAAAGGGTGTAAAAGAAATGACAGCCATCCATGGCTAAGTAAAGAAATTAAAGAAAGTATCCAACTAAAAACAAGGACATATAAGGTAGCCAAAGTTAGTGGGAGGATAGAAGATTGGGAAGTCTTCAAAAGACAACAAAAAGTAACTAAAGGATTGATTAAGAAAGGGAAAATAGACTATGAAAATAAATTAGCAAAAAATATAAAAACAGATAGCAAGAGTTTCTATAGTTACATAAAAAGAAAAAGGGTGGTTAAGACAAACGTAGGTCCCTTAGAGGATGAGACCGGGAAATTAATGGTGGGAAACATGGAGATGGCAAAAATGCTGAACAAATATTTTGTTTCAGTCTTTACGGTAGAGGACACTAAGAATATCCCAACACTGGACAAACAGGGGGCTCTAGTGGGGGAGGAGCTAAATACAATTAAAATCACTAAGGAATTGGTACTCAGTAAAATAATGGGACTCAAGGCGGATAAATCCCCTGGACCTGATGGCTTACATCCTAGGGTCTTGAGGGAAGTGGCAGTAGGAATTGTGGATGCTTTGGTAATAATTTTCCAAAACTCCCTTAACTCAGCAAAGGTCCCGGCAGATTGGAAAACTGCTAATGTAACACCCTTATTTAAAAAGGGTTGTAGGCAGAAGGCTGGAAATTATAGACCAGTTAGCCTAACATCTGTTGGGTAAAATTTTGGAGTCTATTATTAAGGAGACAGTAACAGAACATTTAGATAAACATAATTTAATAGGACAAAGTCAGCATGGCTTTATGAAGGGGAAGTCATGTCTGACAAATTTGCTCGAGTTCTTTGAGGACATAACGTACAGGGTGGATAAAGGGGAACCAGTGGATGTAGTGTATTTAGACTTCCAGAAGGCATTCGACAAGGTGCCACATAAAAGATTATTACTCAAGATAAAAAATCACTGGATTGGGGGTAATATTCTGGCATGGGTGGAGGATTGGTTATCTAACAGGAAGCAGAGAGTTGGGATAAATGGTTCATTCTCGGACTGGCAACCAGTAGCCAGTGGTGTTCCGCAGGGGTCAGTGCTGGGTCCCCAACTCTTTACAATCTATATTAACGATTTGGAGGAGGGGACCGAGTGTAACATATCAAACCATGCAGACACTGAGACAACGTATGAACGGACACCGCGCAACAATTGCCAGGCAGGATGGTTGCCTCCCAGTCAGGGAACACTTCAGCAGTCAAGGGCATTCAGCCTCGGATATGCAGGTTAGCGTTCTCCAAGGCGGCCTTCGAGACACACGACAACGCAAAATCATCGAGCAGAAACTGATAGCCAAGTTCCGCACTCATGAGGACGGCCTCAATAGGGATATCGGGTTCATGTCACGCTACAGAACGTGACTTGACATCGTTGTCTGTCTTTCCAGTTTTTAAAAAACAAACAAACACAAAAAACAAACACAAAAAGGACAGAGAGAGAGAGGAAGGGATATGGAGAGGATATGCAGACAGCAGGATTTGACACGTTGGACCCCCCTGGGACACATCTCATTGTCTTTGCTGTGCTCTTGGTGTGTCTTTGATGTAAGGAAAGATTGTATCTCTGCATTTTTTCTGTGTTTATATTCTGTGAACTTTTGTAGATTCACTCATAGTAACTTTACCTGAAGAAGGGGCGATCGATAGCTCCGAAAGCTTGTAATTTTAAATAAATCTGTTGGACTATAACCTGGTGTTGTGCGACTTCTCATTTTTGTCCACCCCAGTCCAACGCCGGCATCTCCGCATCATTTATAGTTAAAGCGAGACAGACCAGTTTAACTTCGCGTGTCGGAGGACTCGACTAACAGAGCTCCTATTAATGGGTTTGGATTAGGGGTTAGGGATAGAAACAACTATTGACAACACCAGTTTCACTAGACGCAGCCTTTTTCATTTGGAGTCACAGTGTAAGTGGTCCCTGGATTTCGTGTCTCAGTGTAAGTAGTCCCTGGATTTGGTGTCTCAGCATAAGTAGTCCCTGGATTTGGTGTCTCGGTGTAAGTAGTCCCTGGATTTGGTGTCTTTGTGTAAGTAGTCTGCACATAAAGCAGTTTTCTGAGGCCCCCCACCCACCCACAGACAAAGCGGGAACACGGTGGCATAGTGGTTAGCACTGTTGCCTCACAGCGCCAGGGACCCGGGTTCGAATCCGGCCTCGGGTGACTGTCTGTGTGGAGTTTGCACATTCTCCCCGTGTCTGCCTGGGTTTCCTCCGGGTGCTCCGGTTTCCTCCCACAGTCCAAAGATGTGTGGGTTAGGTTGATTTGGCAATGATAAATTGACCCTTAGTGTTAGGGGGGATTAAATACATGGGGTTACAGGGATAGGGTGGGATATGTGTTGGTGCAGGCTCGATGGGCCGAAATGGCCTCTATCTGCATTGTGGGGATTCTGTGATATAAAGAGACTGTGCGCTGTTCCTCCTCCCACTGTCTGGGGGAATGGGCCAGATATTTAAAGGGACAGGGACTCCCCATTCTCTGTCTATTTATCTTTAAAGGGGGAGACCCGTTTATCTTGGCGTGTTGGCGGACTTCACTAACAGAGCTCTCATTAACAGTCGCTCCCTTCTGTACTGTGCAGTGATTGTAAACCTGTCTGTTTCAGTGACTTGAGCCTTTCTAAAATGTCTCACTATTTTTGATGATCCATTTGACTTGCTTGGTTAATATTGAGACTTCAGAATTTTGCAATGTTGGAGTGACATTTCTTTCAAAATATTCTGTTCTAACCCTCCTCACCGCGCCCCCCCCCCCCCACCACCCCCACCCCAACGCCACTTTAGAACACTCTGCAATACTGACTAGGATGGTCCCATGTTCAATCCTTGATCAGACAACTCACCATTTCTCCTCCATTTACAGACGCTCCCTGACCAGTCTCCATTTCTCCTTCATTTACAGACGCTCCCTGACCACTCACCACTTCTCCTCCATTTACAGACGCTCCCTGACCAGTCTCCATTTACAGACGCTCCGTGACCAGTCACCATTTCTCCTCCATTTACAGACGCTCCTTGACCAGCCTCCATTTCGACTCCATTTACAGACGCTCCCTGACCAGTCTCCATTTCTCCTCCATTTACAGACGCTCCCTGACCAGTCTCCATTTCTCCTCCATTTACAGACGCTCCCTGACCACTCACCTTTTCTCCTCCATTTACAGACACTCCCTGACTCACTTCCTCCCTGTCCCGGAGTTTGCCGCGGGGCCGCTTTGTGGACTTTCTGTTGTTTGCTCCACAGCACAGATGGAACCCTGTGGGGTGCAGCAAACATTGCAACATTTGGCAGTGAAATGGATTCACTCAGGACAGACAGCAGGGATTATTTCAGGAAATAACACAGTGTAGTGAGAAAGGAAATGCAGTGGATGTTGTGTAGATGGATTGTCAAAAGGTGTTTGATAAGGTGCCGGACAGGAGGCTTGTTGATCAAATGAAGGCTGACGGTATTAAAGGGAGTGGGGCAGCGTGGATAGGAAGTTAGGTAAAGGGCAGAAAGCAGAGAGTAGTGGTTAATGGATGTTCTTCAGACTGGAGGGATGTACACAGTGGTGTCCCCCAGGGTCAGTGTTGGGACCACTGCTCTTCTCAATATAGAGAAATGATCTGGGCTTGGGTATGTGGGGCACAAGATCAAAATCTCCAGATGAGACCAAAATAGGGACCCTGGCCAACTGTGAAGAGGAGTGTAAGTGACTTCAGTGTGAATACACAGGTTAGTAAATGGGGCAGGTAGATGGCAGCTGAAATTTAACACAGAGAAATGTGAGGTGATGCATTTTGGGAGGAAGAAAAAAGTAGAAAATCTACATTAAATGGTAAAAGTTTAAAAGGAGTAGAGGAGCAGAACAGCAAAGAGGTTTAAGATTCTAGCTGATGCCTTGTCTTATTAATTAGCAGGTTCGAGAGTCTCGTGTCAGCAACTTTAATACCTTATTAGAAATATAAGATGAGCAGATTCTCTGTCCACTACCGTACCTTACATTGATCCATCAATCAGAGTAAACTTGCAAGTTCCGCGTGTCCACAGTAACTTACACTGTCCCATCAAACACGATGCGGAGATGCCGGTGTTGGACTGGGGTGGACAAAATTGAGAGGTCGCACAACACCAGGTTATAGTCCAACAGTTTTATTTTAAATCACAAGCTTTCGGAGTTACAACTCCTCCCAGGGCAGGTGCAGCACGGGTTAGATACAGAGTAAAGCTCCCTCTACACTGTCCCATCAAACACTCCCAGGGCAGGTGCAGCACGGGTTAGATACAGAGTAAAGCTCTGTCTGCACTGTCCCATCAAACACTCCGAGGGCAGGTGCAGCATGGGTTAGAGACAGAGTAAAGCTCACTCTACACTGTCCCATCAAACAGTCCAAGGGCAGATCACGGATTAGTTACAGAGTAAAGCTCCCTCTACACTTTCCCATCAAACACTCCAGGGCAGGTACAGCACGGGTTAGATACAGAGTAAAGCTCCCTCTACACTTTCCCATCAAACACTCCCAGGCAGGTACAGCACGGGTTAGATACAGAGTAAAGCCCCCTCTGCACTGTCCCATCAAACTCTTCCAGGGCAGGTACAGCACGGGTTAGATACACAGTAAATCTCCCTCTACACTATCCCATCAAACACTCCCAGGCCAGGTACAGCACGGTTAAGATCAGAGCAAAGCTCCTTCTGCACTGTCCCATCAAACACTCCCAGGGCAGGTACAGCACAGGTTCAATACAGAGCAAAGCTCCCTCCACACTATCCCATCAAACACTCCCAGGGCAGGGACAGCACGGGTTAGTTACACAGAAAAGCTCCTTCTATACTGTCCCATCAAGCACTCCCAGGACAGGTACAGCACGGGTTAAATACAGAGTAAAGCTCCCTCTGCACTGTCCCATCAAACACTCCCAGGGCAGGTACAGCACAGGTTAGATACAGAGTAAAGATCCCTCTATACTGTCCCATCAAACACTTCCAGGGCAGGTACAGCACGGGTTAAATATAGAGTAAAGCTCCCTCTGCACTGTCCCATCAAACACTATCACAGAATCACAGAATCCCCACAATGCAGATAGAGGCCATTGAGGCACATCGAGCCTGCACTGACACATATCCCACCCTATCTAAACCGGAGCACCCGGAGGAAACCCAGGCAGACATGGGGAGAATGTGCAAACTCCACACAGACAGTCACCAGAGGCCGGATTCGAACCCGGGTCCCTGGCTCTGTGAGGCAACAGTGCTAACCACTATGCCACCGTGTTGCCCCCAGGGAAGGTACAGTACGGGGTTAGATACAGAGTAAAGCTCCCTTTACACTGTCACATCAAACACACCCAGGACAGGTACCGCACGGGTTAGATACAGAGTAAAGCTCCCTCTACACTGTCCCATCAAACAGTCCAAGGGCAGATGCAGTACAGATTAGATACAGTGTAAAGCTCCCTCTACACTGTCCCATTAAACACTCCCAGGGCAGGTACAGCACGGGTTAGATACAAAGTAAAGCTCCCTCTATACTGTCCCATCAAACACTCCCAGGGCAAGTACAGCTCAGGTTCGATACAGAGTAAAGCTCCCTCTACACTGTCCCACCAAACACTCCCAGGGCAGGTACAGCAAGGGTTAGATACAGAGTAAAGCTCCCTCTACAATGTCCCATCAAACACTCCCAGGGCAGGTACAGCAAGGGTTAGATACAGAGTAAAGCTCCCTCTACACTGTCCCATTAAACACTACCAGGGCAGGTACAGCACGGGTTACGTACAGAGTAAAGCTCCTTCTGCACTGTCCCATCAATCACTCCCAGGGCAGGTACAGCACAGGTTAGATACAAGAGAAACCTCCCTTTACAGTGTCCCACCAAAAACTCCCAGGGCAGATGCAGCACAGGTTAGATGCAGAGTAAAGCTCCCTCTACACTGTCCCATCAAACATTACCAGCCCATAATGAGCAGGGCTCAGGGAGGTTGGTTGCTAGGCACTGCAGTGATGTCATAAAGCAGGGCCATTCAGCCCAGCTGGTCGTCTCCTTGTCCCTTTAAAGGTGGAGAGCGGAGACACCCTGTCTCAAAACACACCCCACCTGTTCATACTGAGAATCCCCGGGCAAGGCCCAAGGCCCAGAGTGTGGACACACCCCGGGGGAAAAGAGGAGGAGAGCGGGGACACCCTGTCTCAAAACACACCCCACCTGTTCATACTGAGAATCCCCAGGCAAGGCCCAAGGCCCAGAGTGTGGACACACCCCGGGGAAAAGAGGAGGAGAGCGGGGACACCCTGTCTCAAAACACACCCCACCTGTTCATACTGAGAATCCCCGGGCAAGGCCCAAGGCCCAGAGTGTGGAACACACCCCGGGGAAAAGAGGAGAGCGGAGACACCCTGTCTCAAAACACACCCCACCTGTTCATACTGAGAATCCCCGGGCAAGGCCCAAGGCCCAGAGTGTGGAACACACCCCGGGGAAAAGAGGAGGAGAGCGGAGACACCCTGTCTCAAAACACACCCCACCTGTTCATACTGAGAATCCCCGGGCAAGGCCCAAGGCCCAGAGTGTGGAACACACCCCGGGGAAAAGAGGAGGAGAGCGGAGACACCCTGTCTCAAAACACACCCCACCTGTTCATACTGAGAATCCCTGGGCAAGGCCCAAGGCCCAGAGTGTGGACACACCCCGGGGAGAGATGGTGCAGTGTGGGGGGTGAGGGAGGAGTCTGCTCATTCCCGGGGGAAGATCAGACAAAGTGCTTTGAGTGGTGGGTCCAGCAGTGAAACTGAAACCAGACCAAAGGGAACAAATGAAGATCCAATCCAAGGGAACAAGCACCGGGACAATGGGGAGAAACCACAACCGGCCCAAAGTTATTCAGTGAGCGAGCATCGCCTGCTTATTGTGAGAGAGCTCCACACTTCGACCATCCTTTGTGTGGAGAAGAGTTTCCAGCTTCTCTCCTGAAGGGCCTGGCTCGGATTTTAAGGTTCTGTCCCCTCGTCCCAGACTCCCCACCAGTGGAAAGAGTTTCTCTCTATCGATCCTCGCAATTGATCCAAAATCCTCAAAACCTCAATCAAATCAGCCTCAACTTTCTATAATCCATGGAATACAAGCTTCATTTCTGTAAACTCTCAATAGTTTAACCCTTGGAGCCCAGGTAACATGCTGGTGAATCTGCACTGCACTCCTTCCAAGGCCAATCTATTCTTTCTAAGGTGCGGGGCCCAGAACGGTCCACAGTGCTCCAGATGTGGTGTAACCAGGGCTTTGTACAGCTGGAGCAAAACTTCCTCCCCTCTATATTCTAGACCTCTAGTCATAAGCATTAACATTTCATCAGCCTTTTAGTTTATATTTATTTTAAAGACTCCCAGGGCAGGTACAGCACGGGTTAGATACAGAGTAAAGCTCCCTCTACACTGTCCCATCAAACTCTCCCAGGGCAGGTACAGCACGGGTCAGATACAGAGTAAAGCTCCCTCTACACTATCCCACCAAACACTCCCAGGGTAGGTACAGCATGGGTTAGATACAGAGTTAAGCTCCCTCTACACTGTCCCATCAAATACTCCCACGGCAGGTACAGCACGGGTTAGATACAGAGTAAAGCTCCCTCGGCACTGTCCCATCAAACTACTCCCAGGGAAGGTACAGCACGGGTTAGATACAGAGTAAAGCTCCCTCTACACTGTCCCATCAAATACTCCCAGGGCAGGTACAGCACTGGGTTAGCTACAGAGTAAAGACTCCCTCTACATTGTCCCATCACACACTCCTGGGCAGGTACAGCATGGGTTAGATACAGAGTAAAGCTCCCTCTACACTGTCCCATCAAACACTCCCAGGGCAGGTACAGCACGGGTTAGATACAGAGTAAAGCACCCTCTACACTGTCCCATCAAACACTCCCAGGGAAGGTACAGCACGGGTTAGATACAGAGTAAAGCTCCCTCTGTACTGTCCCTTCAAACACTCCAAGGGAAGGCACAGCACGGGTTAGATACAGAGTAAAGCTCCCTCTATACTGTCCCATCAAACAGTCCCAGGGCAGGTACAGCACGGGTTAAATACAGATAAGGCTCCCTCTGCACTGTCCCATCAAACACTCCCAGGGAAGGTACAGTATGGGGTTAGATACAGAGTAAAGCTCCCTCTACACTGTCCCATCAAACGCTCCCAGGGCAGGTACAGCACAGGTTACATACAGAGTAAAGCTCCCTTCATACTATCCCATCAAACACTCCCAGGGCAGGCACAGCACGGGTTAAATACAGAGTAAAGCTCGCTCTATACTGTCCCATCAAACACTCCTAGGGCAGGTACAGCACGGGTTAGATACAGAGTAAAGCTCCCTCTGCAGTGTCCCATCAAACGCTCCCAGGGAAGGTACAGCGTGGGTTACATACAGAGTAAAGCTCCCTCTACATTGTCCTATCAAACACACCTGGTGCAGGTACAACATGGGTTAGATTTAAAGTAAAGCTCCTTCTACACTGTCCCATAAAACACAACCAGGGTAGGTACAGGACGGGGTTAGATACAGAGTAAAGCTCCCTTTACACTCTCTCATCAAACACTCCTGGGGCAGGTACAGCACAGGTTAAATACAGAGTAAAACTCGCTCTATACTGTCCCATCAAACACTCCCAGGGCAGGTACAGCACAGGTTCCATTCAGAGTAAAGCTCCCTTCACACTATCCCATCAAACACTCCCAGGGCAGGTACAGCACGGGTTAGATACAGAGTAAAGCTCCCTCTACACTGTCCCATCAAACACTCCCAATGCAGGTACAGCACGGGTCAGATACAGATTAAAGCTCCCTCTATACTGTCCCATCAAACTCTCCCAGGGCAGGTACAGCACGGGTTAGATACAGAGTTAAGCTCCCTCTACACTGTCCCATCAAATACTCCCACGGCAGGTACAGCACGGGTTAGATACAGAGTAAAGCTCCCTCTGTACTATCCCATCAAACAAATCCAGGGCAGGTACAGCACGGGTTAGATACAGAGTAAAGCTCCCTCTGCACAGTCCCATCAAATACTCCCAGGCAGGTACAGCACGGTTAGATACAGAGTGAAGCTCCCTCTACACTGTCCCATCAAACACTCCCAGGGAAGGTACAGCACGGGTTAGATACAGAGTAAAGCTCCTCTACACTGTCCCATCAAACACTCCCAGGAAGGTACAGCACAGGGTTACATACAGAGTAAAGCTCCCTCATACTATCCCATCAAACACTCCCAGGGCAGGCACAGCACGGTTAATACAGAGTAAAGCACGCTCTATACTGGTCCCATCAAACACTCCTAGGGCAGGTACAGCACGGGTCAGATACAGAGAAAGCTCCCTCTACATTGTCCTATCAAACACACCTGGTGCAGGTACAACATGGGTTAGATTTAAAGTAAAGCTCCTTCTACACTGTCCCATCAAACACAACCAGGGTAGGTACAGGACGGGGTTAGATACAGAGTAAAGCTCCCTTTACACTATCCCATGAAACACTCCCAGGGCAGGTACAGCACGGGTTAGATACAGAGAAAAGCTCCCCCTGTACTGTCCCATCAAACACTCCTAGGGCAGGTACAGCACGGGTTAGATACAGAGTAAAGCTCCCTCTACACTGTCCCATGAAACACTCCCAGGGTAGGTACAGTACGGGGATAAATACAGAGTAAAGCCCCCTCTACATTGTCCCATCAAACACACCTGGTGCAGGTACAGCATGGGTTAGATTTAAAGTAAAGCTCCCCCTACACTGTCCCATCAAACACTCCCAGGGCAGGTACAGCACGGGTTAGATACAGAGTAAAGCTCGCTCTATACTGTCCCATCAAACACTCCTAGGGCAGGTACAGCACGGGTTAGATACAGAGTAAAGCTCCCTCTGCAGTGTCCCATCAAACACTCCCAGGGCAGGTACAGCACGGGTTAGATACAGAGAAAAGCTCCATCTGTACTGTCCCATCAAACACTCCTAGGGCAGGTACAGCACGGGTTAGATACATAGTAAAACTCGCTCTATACTGTCCCATGAAACACTCCCAGGGTAGGTACAGTACGGGGTTAAATACAGAGTAAAGCTCCCTCTGCACTGTCCCATCAAACTCTCCCAGGGCAGGTGCAGCACGGGTTAGATACAGAGTAAAGCTCCTTCTACACTGTCCCATGAAACACTCCCAGGGTAGGTACAGTACGGGGTTAAATACAGAGTAAAGCTCCCTCTACACTGTCCCATCAAACACTGCCAGGCAGGTACAGCACGGGTTAGATACAGAGTAAAGCACCCTCTACACTGTCCCATCAAACAGTCCCAGGGCAGGTACAGCACGGGTTAAATACAGTGTAAGGCTCCCTCTGCACTGTCCCATCAAACACTCCCAGGGCAGGGACAGCACGGGTTAGATACAGAGTAAAGCTCCTTCTACACTGTCCCATCAAACACTCCCAGGGCAGGTACAGCACAGGTTCCATACAGAGAAAAGCTCCCTTTACTCTATCCCATGAAACACTCCCAGGGCAGGTACAGCACGGGTTAGATACAGAGAAAAGCTCCCCCTGTACTGTCCCATCAAACACTCCTAGGGTAGGTACAGCACGGGTTAGATACAGAGTAAAGCTCCCTCTACACTGTCCCATGAAACACTCCCAGGGTAGGTACAGTACGGGATAAATACAGAGTAAAGCCCCCTCTACATGTCCCATCAAACACACCTGGTGCAGGTACAGCATGGGTTAGATTTAAAGTAAAGCTCCCCCTACACTGTCCCATCAAACACGCCCAGGGCAGGTACAGCACGGGTTAGATACAGAGTAAAGCTCGCTCTATACTGTCCCATCAAACACTCCTAGGGCAGGTACAGCACGGGTTAGATACAGAGTAAAGCTCCCTCTGCAGTGTCCCATCAAACACTCCCAGGGAAGGTACAGCGCGGGTTACATACAGAGAAAAGCTCCCTCCGTACTGTCCCATCAAACACTCCCAGGACAGGTACAGCACGTGTTAGATTTAGAGTAAAGCTCCCCCAACACTGTCCCATCAAACACTCCAAGGGCAGATACAGCCCGGGTTAGATACAGAGTAAAGCTCCCTCTGCACTGTCCCATCAAATACTCCTTGGACAGGTACAGCATGGGTTAGATATAGAGTAAAGCACCTTCTGCACTGTCCCATGAAACACTCCCAGGGTAGGTACAGCACGGGTTAGATACAGAGTAAAGCTCGCTCTATACTGTCCCATCAAACACACCTGGGGCAGGTACAGCATGGGTTAGATTTAAAGTAAAGCTCCCCCTACACTGTCCCATCAAAAACTCCCAGGGCACGTACAGCACGGGTTAGATACAGAGTAAAGCTCCCTTTACACTATCCCATCAAACACTCCCAGGGCAGGTACAGCACGGGTTAGATGCAGAGTAAAGCTCCCTCTACACTGTCCCATCAAACTCTCCCAGGGCAGGTACAGCATGGGTTAGATACAGAGTAAAGCTCGCTCTATACTGTCCCATCAAACACTCCCAGGGCAGGTACACAGACATGTTACCGTTATCTTCGCTTGATACAAATCTATTTTGTCTCCTCTGATCTTGGAGACATCAAATATCGACACACTGTGTTATTTGAAATAGCAAAATATTAAACTCCAGCCCAGTTACAGGGGTTTTTACGTCAGCAGAAACAAACTCCAACTGTCAGAATGAACATGGTTCAGTTCAGGATGTGATTAACAGCAGAATCTAACCCCTGCTGTCACTTGTGAACTCGCTGGTCTCTCAGCAGGGTGGATGACTGAACGAATCCCTTCCCACACATGGAGCAGGTGAACGGTCTCTCTCCAGTGTGAACTCGCTGGTGTGTCAGCAGCTGGGATGATGGAGTGAAACCCTTCCCACACAGGGAGCAGGTGAACGGCCACTCCCCAGTGTGAACTCGCTGGTGTGTCAGAAGATCCCTTGTGCTTTTAAAGCTCTTCTCACAGTCAGAACATTTAAAAGGTCTCTTATCAGTGTGAACGCGTTGGTGTTAAGTGAGGCTGGAGGAGTTAGTGAATCCCTTCCCACACACAGAGCAGGTGAACAGTCTCTCCCCAGTGTGAAGTCGCTTGTGTGTCAGCAGGTGGGATGACCGAGCGAATCTGTTCCCACACTCAGAGCAGGTGAACAGTCTCTCCCCAGTGTGACTGGTTGATGAGCTTCCAGCTGGGTCGGGTAATTGAATCCCTGCCCACATTCCCCACATTTCCACGGTTTCTCCATGGTGCGGGTGTCCTTGTGTCTCTCCAGGTTGGACGATCAGTTGAAGCCTTGTCCACACACAGAACACGTGTACAGTTTCTCCCCGCTGTGAATGGTGCGATGTTTTTCAGACTGTGTAACTGGTTAAAGCTCTTTCCACAGGCAGTGCACTGGAACACTCTCACTCGGGTGTGTGTGTCTCGGTGCTTTTCCAGTCACACTGATGTTTGAAATCTTTTCCCACAGACAGAACAGACAAACATTTCTCCTTCCACATTCAAAGGCCGATGATATTTAGGTCCTGATGAATGGAATGACTCGGTCAGATCTTAAAATGATGTTTGGTTTGAGTTTCCTGTCTGTAAATCCTCCCCTTCTCACAGCCTGTAAAAGGAGTTTACAAAAGACATCACTAAGTAGAGGATAGAAATTCAGAACAGACAATTCTAGTTTCTATGGAACATTCGTTCCTCTCTTGTTCCCCCAAAGCTGTAAATCTCCGTCCCACACTCTCCCTCCTCCCTGTGCTAAAATCCAAACCCATCGCACCATCTCCAACACACTGAAGGTGCTGACTCTGGCTGGGTTCAGTTCTACACTCACTGGTTCCCCTCCCTCTCCTCCCCTGAAGGTGCTGACTCTGGCTGGGTTCAGTTCTACACTCACTGGTTCCCCTCCCTCTCCTCCCCTGAAGGTGCTGACTCTGGCTGGGTTCAGTTCTGCACTCACTGGTTCCCCTCTCTCTCCTCCCCTGAAGGTGCTGACTCTGGCTGGGTTCAGTTCTGCACTCACTGGTTCCCCTCTCTCTCCTCCCCTGAAGGTGCTGACTCTGGCTGGGTTCAGTTCTGCACTCACTGGTTCCCCTCCCTCTCCTCCCCTGAAGGTGCTGACTCTGGCTGGGTTCAGTTCTGCACTCACTGGTTCCCCTCCATCTCCTCCCCTGAAGGTGCTGACTCTGGCTGGGTTCAGTTCTACACTCACTGGTTCCCCTCCCTCTCCTCCCCTGAAGGTGCTGACTCTGGCTGGGTTCAGTTCTGCACTCACTGGTTTCCCTCCCTCTCCACCCCTGAAGGTGCTGACTCTGGCTGGGTTCAGTTCACTCACTGGTTCCCCTCCCTCTCCTCCCCTGAAGGTGCTGACTCCGGCTGGGTTCAGTTCACTCACTGGTTCCCCTCCCTCTCCTCCCCTGAAGGTGCTGACTCTGGCTGGGTTCTGTTCACTCACTGGGACCCTGAAGCCACGTCCCCTCGTGGCTACTTTACAAAGATGGCCACGCATGCGCTCTACCGCTCGATGAAGCAAGTTGGCGACGCAAAAATCCACAGCGCTCCTTTACAAAGATGGCCGCCGTTAACCCGGGCCTGTTCCTGGGAAAAAAGCCTCCGAGCTGCAAATGCGGAACCTGTCGGTTCTCATTCGGGGCTTGCGGCCTACGCCAGGTGTTTATGAAGCTCATCCGTCGGGTACGTTACCTCCCTGCGCCCCGCTGATTCGTAATCGGGGCAAAAATCGCGACACCGACGTTTCAGCGCTTCCGCACTCGCCAGGCTCTGATCACAGTGACACTGCGCATGCTCCAAATAGAGGCGGGCACTGCGCCTGCGCACTGGGCTCCTCCAGCGTGAATGGGGCACATTCTCCCCCGCGGGGCATGCTGGGGAACATTGAAAGCCCCAATTAGTGAATGGAGAATGAGTTTCTGTGACCTCATTGAGAGAAAATTCATCAATAATTCACACAGAAACCACAGTGCACGGGCACTCTGCCATGGTTCAGTCCTGGATGTGATTAATAACAGAATCCAAACCCCTGCAGTCACATGTGAACTCACTGGAGTCTCAGCAGGTGGGGTGAATTTCTTCCCCCACACAGGATATTGAAACAGCCTCGCTCCAGTATCAATGCGCTGATCGTGCATCAGCTGCTTTGAACTTTGAAAGCTTTTCTCACAGTCAGAGTATTTAAAGCAACTGTTCTCAATGTGGACACTCTGGAGTGTCAACAGTTGGGAGAACGGAGTGAATCCCTTCCCACACGTGAAGTATCTAAACGGTCTCTCTCCGGTGTGACTGTGCTGGTGTGTCAGTAAATGGGATGATCGATTGAATCCCTTTCCACACACAGAGCAGTGAACGAATTCTCCCCATTATGAACATGTCCGTGTGCTAATAGGTGAGATGAGTGAGTGAATCTCTTTCCACACTCAGCTGGTGAATGGCCTTTGAAAGCTTTTCATCCTCTCCCAGACCTTCTCTTTTGTTCTTTCCTCCCCTCCCCACTTTCTCTGCCCCTTTGCAAAAGAACCAGAGGTGACACGAGGGAAAACTTTAACACAACGAGTGGTTAGGATCTGGAATGCACTGCCTGATAGGCTGGTGGATACAGATTCAATAGCAGCCTTCAAAAGGGAATTGGAGAAATACTTGAAGGAGAAAACATTGCAGGGGTTTGGGGAATGAGCAGGGGAGTGGGACTAACTGGATTGCTCTTCGAAAGAGCCGGCACAGACTCGATGGGCAGAATAGCCTCCTTCTGTGTGGTACTATTCAATGATTGTATGACAATCTCTTTCTATTTTAATATTGCTGATGTTATTGTCGACAGCACATCCCACAGCTGGAATCTGAGCATCACCCACAGGAGTGTAGACTGATGTGAAACCATCTTTAACGGTCTACTGACTCCTGACGTAGCTGGAAAAGCTTTTGCTATAATTACCACAATTGGGCACCATCAGCTTTTCCAAAGATCTCTGAGCTTCTCTAATGGCTGCTTTCCTCTCCCTTCATTGTGGGTGATATTTCTCCCTATTCTCCTGTAAACTGAATCCATCTTAATCTGAACTGGGTTCAATGTGAGACAGTTCGGGGAGTCAGGCATCATTCACCCCAAGACCTACACTGACAGGTTAAACCCCAGACAGCTCCTTAGTAAAGTTTCCTCTGGTTCCTCACCATATATGTGTCAGGATACTGAAACCCAGCTTTCTCACAGTCCACTCCTGGAGGCCCCACTCCCTGAGCCTACAACCTTCAGCAGGGTCAGTGCTGGAGTTCCGCAGTGGGAGTGATCCCAGAGTAACTGTCGGGATCACACCCTGTGGATGTTCCGGGTCATGTATTTTTAGTTATCCTGGTGTCTAACACGCACACATCAATAAAACAGGGAATTCCTGGAAACACGCTGCAGGTCCTTCTTTATCTGGAGATCAAATGTCTGTTGTATAATTGTACCAGCAGTTAACAGGCTCCTGTGAACTCCTCCCTCTGCAATTTTAATGCAGACTTCAACCAATTAATTTTAAACGGTTGTATTTTAAATGAGCGAACACCTGCCTTAAAATGGTAGACTCAGGACTGTCTCACACACACATATTAAATCTTCGTGGAATAATTACCAGTCATTTTTAGACTGGAAACTTAACCCTGCCGTTTGACTTTCAGTCAGGAACAGATCGCAGTTTGACATCAATCTCTGATTTGACAGCACGTTTCCAGCATTCACCGTTGTTCTTCCTGACTCTCAACACAGTTGAAAAGGAGCCTTCTGTTCCGTGCCCAGGAGCTCTGACCAATGGAAGAGAGCGGCTGGGACACATTCCTTACAGGCCTCAAGATTAAAGGGATATAGGTCTGCAAAGGGATACAGATAGACTAAGTGAGTGGGCAGTAAGGTGGCAGATGGAGTATAATGTAGGGAAAAGTGAGGTTATTCACTTTGGTAGGAAGAATAGGAAAACAGAATTATTTGTTAAATGGTTAGAAACTTTCAAATGTTGGTGTTGAGAGAGATTTGGGTGTCCTCGTGCAAGAAACACAGAAAGCTAGCATGCAGGTACAGCAAGCAATAAGGAAGGCAAATGGCATTTTGGCCTTTATTGCAAGGGGTTGGAGTATAAGAGTAAGGAAGTCTTGCTACAATTGTACAGGGCCTTGGTGAGACCACACCTGGAGTACTGTGCACAGTTTTGGTCTCTTTATCTAAAGAAGGATATACATGCCTTGGAGGCGGTGCAACGAAGGTTCACGAGATTGATTCCTGGGATGAGAGGGCTGTCCTATGATGAGAGATTGTGTAGAATGGGCCTATACTCTCTGGAGTTTAGAAGAATGAGAGGTGATCTCATTGAAACATACAAGATTCTGAAGGGGATTGACAGGGTAGATGCTGAGAGGTTGTTTCCCCTGGCTGGAGTGTCTAGAACTAGGGGGGCATAGTCTCAGGATAAGGGGTCGGCCATTTAAGACCGAGATGAGGAGGAATTTCTTCACTCAGAGGGTTGTGAATCTTTGGAATTCTCTGCCCCAGAGGGCTGTGAATGTTCAGTCTTTGAGTATATTCAAGGCTGAGATAGATAGATTTTTGGACTCTGGGGGAATCAAGGGATATGGAGACCGGGTGGGAAAGTGGAGGTCGATGATCAGCCATGATCTTATTGAATGGCGGAGCAGGCTCGAGGGGCCGTGTGACCTACTCCTGCTCCTAATTCTTATGATCTTTTCTTATGTTCTTAATCTGCACGGGGACATTGCTGTCAGTGAAGAGAGACGAGAAAGACCAAAGTGCCGTTTGCCCCTCTCAGTGTGGCCCTGAAGGACTGTGTCCAGGCTGTAGTTCTGTTCCCGCCGTACGATCCTCCCCCCAGATTGTCCTTTCTGAGCTCCAGCCAGGTGATGCTAAACACTCAGGTGGGAACGACAAAAATCCACAACAATGTGTTTAAAGCAAAGCTGATTTATTTGATATATATCCAGAAATTTAAACTCCAGCCCAGTTACAGGGGTTATTAACATCAGCAGAAACAAACCCCAGCTATCAGTGTGAATATGATTCAGTTCAGGATGTAATTAACAGCAGCAAAAACAGCAGAATCCAACCCCTGCAGTCACTTGTGAACTCGCTGGTGTCTCAGCAGGGTGGATGATCGAGTGAATCCCTTCCCACACTCAGAGCAAGTGAACGGCCTCTCCCCAGTGTGAACTCGCTGGTGTGTCAGCAGGCTGGATGACTGAGTGAATCCCTTCCCACACTCAGAGCAAGTGAACGGCCTCTCCCCAGTGTGAACTCGCTGGTGTCTCAGCAGGCTGGAGGAATCAGTGAATCCCTTCCCACACTCAGAGCAAGTGAACGGCCTCTCCCCGGTGTGAGTGCGCTGGTGTACAGTGAGGTGAGATGATTGCATGAACCCAGTCCCGCAGTGAGAGCACCTGAACGGCCTCTCGTCAGTGTGAACACGTTGATGACACATCAGTTCCCCGGAACATTTACATCACTTTCCACAGTCCAGGCATTTAAAAGGTCTCTCGTCAGTGTGAACTCGCTGGTGTGTCAGCAGGTTGGATGAACACGTGAATCCCTTCCCACACTCGGAGCAGGTGAATGGCCTCTCCCTGGTGTGACTATGCTTGTGTCTCGACAGGCCAGAGGATCGGCTGAAGCCTCGTCCACACACAGAACACGTGTACGGTTTCTCCCCACTCTGAACGGTGCTTTCTGCTTCCATGTTCCAAGGTCCTGATGAATCGAGTGACTCTGTCAGATCTTGAAGTGATGTTTGGTTTGAGTTTCCCGTCTGCAAATCCTCCCCTTCTAACACCCTGTAAAATGAATTTAAACAGGAAAAAGGGAGGGTGAGAGAGAACTCACAAAAACACAAAGGCAGGTTGTGAAATTGAGCTGAATGAATTTGGGAATTTGTGGGGCCGGCACTAGAAAAAGGTGACCATGAAAGCTGCCGGATTGTCGTAAAAATCCAACTGGTTCACTAATGTCCTTCAGGGAAGGGAACCCGCCACCCGGTCTGGGCCTACACAAGACTCTGGCCTCTATGGGAGGAGAGAGAGCGCGAGGTGGGAGGGGGAGGAGTTACTTTATACATCTGCAACTCGACTCGAACTTTGACAGCACCTCCCAAACACGCGACCTCCACCACCTAGAAGGACAAGGGCAGCAGGTGCATGGGAACACCATCACCTCCCAGTTCCCCTCCAAGTCACACACGATCCTGACTTGGGCATATATCGCTGTTCCTACATCGTCGCTGGGTGAAAATCCTGGAACTCCTCACCTAACAGCATTCTGAGAGTACCTTCACCACACGGACTGCAGAGGTTCAAGAAGAAGGCCCAGCATCACCTTCTCAACGGGCATCTGGCAATATATGCTGGCCTTGCTAGTGACACCCACATCGAATGAATTTAAAAAAATCTGTATATATAAAATGGATTGAAAGCCTCTACAAAAATACCTGTTCCGAAAACAATAATCTTTTACACTGCACGGACAGGGTCTGTTTAGCAACTTAATCTCCCCTAGGATCCACCTCCTTTCACAGTCCCACATTGGAAATTGTTGGGTCCGACTGGGCTCAGAAGTACTGGGGGTTAAACCCAGCAGCTTCTCCCCCCTCTCCACTCCAGCTCAAACTGATGCAACAAGAAATCCCTACACAGGAGTCCAGGGACCGAGTTCCACATCCACCGCCCTCCCTGATGCTAACCGGCTCTGAATTGCTCCCTCTGCTGTGTTCATGCAAGTTGTTGTGTTTCTTGTCTGGGGGAGGCGCTGCACCCTGGGGTTAATGGTGCCGGGGCCCTGGCCGCACGTCCGCCGGCTCTGACTCGGGGCCTGAGACCCACACTCGGTGTTGCTGAGGGATTCCAACCCTGGGACTGTACATGGGGATTCTAACCCTGGGACTGTACATGGGGATTCTAACCCTGGGACTGTACATGGGGATTCCAACCCTGGGACTGTACATGGGGATTCTAACCCTGGGACTGTACAAGGGGGTCCCAGCTCTGGGGCTCTTCTGTTGCAATTGTGTGGGATGTTAACCGTATGCTCTGCTTTTACCAGCACCTTCAGGAGAGATGGTGAGAAATCCGAAGTGTGGAGAGTCTGAATCAAATAACTGAGTCAATGATTTACTCGCCCGGGCACTAGGACCCGGTTGGGAACAGACACTGAAGCCCCACCCACTCTTTGTTCCTGCCCAAGATGTCTGCGCATGCGCTTTGCTACTCACTGAATCAAGATGGCGGCCGTTATCCTGGGCCTGTGACCGGGTGAAGCCCCGAAGCTGCAAACGCGGGACCTTCAGGTTATTATTCGGGGCTTGCGGCCTGCACCAGTTGTTTATGAAGCCTCCCCGACCACTTTCCGGTCCATTACTCCGCTCCGTCGGGCCGCATCTCACTGATTAACCGGAGCTGATCCGCAATATCCATCTGGCCAAATACACGCTCCGCGCATGCTCCAACCCCAGGCGGTCCCGCGCCTGCGCACTGGACTCCTGTAGTCCGGGTGCGGCACATTCTCCCCCGCGGGGAATGCTGGGTAAAAGCCCCGCCATTGAAAGGCCACATTCGTGAACAGAAAGGATTTACCAGGATTACAATGAGCACTGAACAATGTTCATTCTGGCAGTTAGAGTGTGTTTCTGCTGATCTTAATAACCCCTATACCTAGGCTGGAGATTAATGTTCTGCATAAATATTGAATACATCAGCTGTGTTTCAAACTGACAGTCGGTCGAATAGTTGATCAGAGGAGACGAATTGATGTTGTTACAGACTGTTCTATTTTTGGGCCCTTTCTTACTCTAACTTATATCACTTCTCACCTAGTTCATCCTCTACCACATCAAACCCCAAGCTTGTTCCGTTTGAGTACATGGCTTGTGGGTGTCAGAGACTGAACTGCAGTGTCTCACTGTACACTCATCTGACTCTCCCGGTGTGGAGGGGAGCGGGCAGATCGGAGGACCTCTTCGTGGGACTGCTCCTGTGCCTGGCCAAAAAAGCCATCAACTGGTCCAGGCAGCGAGCGGTCGAGGGGGTCATTTGGCCTGATTGCCTGCCTCTCTTCCGCGGCCATGTTCGCGCCTGCGTGGCTCTGGAGATGGAGCACGTGGTGTCGGCCGGCACGCTTGAGGCCTTCCGCGACCGGTGGGTGCCGCGGGGACTGGAGTGCATCATCACCCCAGCCAACCAAATTTTAATTTAATTTGTTAAGGTTCCTTTAAAGTTTTATTAATTTACAGTCAATTTTGTTTAATCACCCCAATAAAAGAGTACTCTCATCTGACTCACTCGGTGCAGAGGGGAGCGGGAAGATCGGAGGACCTCCTCATAGGACTGCTGCTGGGCCTGGCCAAAAAGGCCATTAACTGGTCCAGGCCGCAGGCGGTCGAGGGGATCGTTCGGCCCGATTGCCTGACGATCTTCCGCTGCCATGTTTGTGCCCGGGTGGCCCTGGAGATGGAGCACGCAGTGTCTGCGACTGGTGGGCACCGCAGGGATTAAAGTGCATCATCACCCCCGGCAACCAAATTTTAATTTAATTTATTAAGTTTAATTTCATGTATTTTTGTTAAGTTACAGTTTATTTGTTTATGGGTTGCTTAAAAAGAGTACACTCATCTGAAATTCCTTTCAACCACCCTTTATGGAACTATCCTATATCAGATTTGAAATCCGTTATTTTCTGTATCATTTAACCCTTTTTGGATCCGATTTAGTAAAAACTCCTCCACACAGACTGCATGTGATCGCCTTTGAAATGTTCTGATCTTTGTAATTGTCATTGCTGATTTTGATGGTCTCATTGATTCAATCTCTTGTTATTAACATAACTTGCACTATTTCTTTAATTAAGATAATTTTTTCTGATACTTCCTTTATCAGGTCTTTAGTGCCTCCATTGAACCCTGTCAATAATCCTTAATTAGGGTTTATGGGCTGGGGTTCAGGTTAGGATGTTAGGCTTATGAGATAGTGATTAGGGATAGAAACCACTATTGACAACGCCAGTGTCACTAGACATGTTCTCTTTCATTTCATGGTGTTTTAACCTCACGCAGATGAGTCAGAAAACAGCCTCATGAATTGTTCATTCAAGGAACCTTCTTTCTGGCCCGAACCTGATTTCCTCCCTTCTTTCACATCTCTGCATTTGACACAGAAAAAGACATCAGGGTGATATGTTGCCTCCCTGGTGCCAGGGTCAAGGATGTCACTGAACGGCTGCAGGGCATTCTGAAGGGGGAGGGCGAACAGTCAGAGGTCGGGGTTCACATTGGTACCAACGACATGGGTAGAAAGAGGGATGAGGTCATGCAACAAGAATTTAGGGAGCTAGGTAGCAGATTAAAAAGCAGGACCTCAAAGGTTGTAATCTCTGGATTACTCCCGGTGCCACGTGCTAGTGAGTATAGGAATAGGAGGATAGAGCAGATGAATGCATGGCTAAAGAGTTGGTGCAGGAGGGAGGGCTTTAGTTTCCTGGATCACTGGGTCTGCTTCTGGGGAAGGTGGGACCTGTGCAAGTCGGACGGGTTGCACCTGAACCGGAACGGGACCAACATCCTTGCGGGGAGGTTTGCTAGTACTGTTGGGGGTGGGGGTGGGGGGGGGGGGAGGTGTTTAAACTAACTTGGCAGGGGGATGGGATACAGAGTGGAGCTATAGTAGGGGGTGATGCAAAGCCAAATATAGAGGAAAAAACAAGTCAGCCTGGAAGGCAGTGCAAATATGTGACGGCACAAGGGAGTATGGCAAGGCTGGATGGCATTTTTTTTAATGCAAGGAGTCTTGCGAGTAAGGCAGATGAATTGAAGGTATTGATGAACACATGGGAGTATGATATTGTTGCTATCACAGAGACATGGTTGAGGGAGGGGCAGGACTGGCAGCTCAATATTCCGGGGTATAGAATCTTCAGGCGAGACAGAAGTGGGTGTAAAAGAGGAGGGGGTGTCGCAATATTAATCAAAGAGTCAATTACTGCTGTAAGGAGTGATGATATCATAGCAGGTTCCTCTAATGAGGCCATATGGGTAGAACTTAAAAGCGAAAAAGGGGCAAGCACTTTGCTGGGAGTGTACTATAGGCCCCAAACAGTCAGGGGGAGATAGAGGAACAGATATGTAGGCAAATCTCAGAGAAGTGTAGAAATAATAGGGTAATAATAGTAGGGGATTTCAACTTCCCGAATATTAACTTGGATAGTCAGAGTGTGAAAGGCTTAGAGGGTGCGGAATTCTTAAAGTGCATCCAGGAGAGCTTTTTGAGCCAGCATGTAGAAAGTCCTACAAGAGAGGGGGCGGTACTGGACCTAATTCTAGGGAATGTAGCCGGGCAAGTGGTAGAAGTGTTAGTAGGAGAGTATTTTGGTGACAGTGACCATAATTCGGTGAGATTTAAGGTAGTCATGGAAAAGGACAAAGATGGACCGGAAATAAAGGTTCTAAATTGGGGGAAGGCCGATTTTAATATGATAAGGCAGGATCTGGCCAAAGTGGACTGGGATCAGCTACTTGTAGGAAAATCCACATCAGAGCAATGGGAGTCTTTCAGAAAGGAAATAGAGAGTATACAATGGCAACATGTTCCCGTAAAGGTCATGGGTGGGACCAACAAGTCCAGGGAACCCTGGATGTCAAGGGATATACAAGAGTGGATTAGGAAAAAAAGGGAGGCTTTTGGCAGATACAAAGGACTAAAAACAGTGGAAGCCCGAGAGGAGTATAGAACGTGCAGGGGGGTACTTAAAAATGAAATTAGGAGATCAAAGAGGGGCCATGACATAACACTGGTGGGCGAAATAAAGGAAAATCCCAAGGTGTTTTATAAGTATATTAAGGGCAAGAGGATAACCAGGGAAAGAGTAGGGCCCATGAGGGACCAAAGTGGCAATCTGTGTGTAGTGCCGGAAGATGTGGGTGAGGTTTTAAATGAATATTTTGCATCTGTGTTCACTATGGAGAAGGACAATTAAGGCATGGAAATCAGGCAGGGGGATTGTGATATACTTGAACAAATTAACATTGCGAGGGAGGAGGTACTAGCGGTTTTAGCGGGCTTAAAAGTGGATAAATCCCCAGGCCCAGACGAGATGTATCCCAGGCTGCTGTGTGAGGCAAGGGAGGAGATTGCAGGGGCTCTGACACAAATTTTCAGAACCTCTCTGGCCACAGGGGAGGTGCCAGAGAACTGGAGGACAGATAACGTAGTACCATTATTCAAGAAGGGTAGTAGGGATAAACCAGGGAATTACAGGCCAGTGAGCCTAACATCAGTGGTAGGGGATATATTCGAAAAAATTCTGAAGGACAGAATTAGTCTCCACTTGGAGAGGCAAGGATTAATCAACAATAGTCAGCATAGCTTTGTCAGGGGGAGACCATGTCTAACCAATTTGATTGAATTTTTGGAGGGGGTGACTGGGTGTGTGGATGAGGGTAGTGCAGTTGATGTGGTCTACATGGACTTCAGTAAGACTTTTGACAAAGTCCCGCATGGGAGACTGATCAAGAAGGTAAGAGCCCATGGGATCCAGGGCAATTTGGCACATTGGATCCAAAATTGACTTCATGGCAGGAGGCAGAGAGTGATGGTCGAAGATTGGTTTTGTGACTGGAAGCCTGTGTCCAGTGGTTACTGCAGAGATCGATGCTGGGTCCCTTGCTGTTTGTAGTGTACATTAATGATTTAGATATGAATGTAGGAGCTATGATCAGTCAGTTTGCAGATGACACGAAAATTGGTGGAGTGGTAAATAGCGAGGAGGGAAGCCTCAGGCTACAGGACGATATAGACGGGTTGGTCAGATGGGCAGAACAGTGACAAATGGAATTTAACCCTGAAAACTGTGAGGTGATGCATTTTGGGAGGACTAATAAGGCAAGGGAATACACAATGAATGGTAGGACCCTACGAAGAACAGAGGATCAGAGGGACCTTGGTGTGCATGTACATAGATCCCTGAAGGCAGCAGGACAGGTAGATAAGGTGGTTAAGAAGGCATATGGGATACTTGCCTTCATTAGCCGAGGCATAGAATATAAGAGCAGGGAGGTTATGATGGAGCTGTACAAAACGTTAGTTAGGCCACAGCTGGAATACTGTGTGCAGTTCTGGTTGCCACACTATAGGAGTGATGTGATTGTATTGGAGAGGGTGCAGAGGAGATTCACCAGGATGTTATCTGGGTTGGAGCGCTTCAGCTATGAAGGGAGACTGGACAGGCTGGGGTTGTTTTCCTTAGAACAGAGAAGGCTGAGGGAGGACCTGATTGAGGTGTACAAAATTATGAGGGGCACAGATAGGATAGATAGAAAGGAACTTTTCCCCTTAGTAGAGGGGTCAATAATCAGGGGGCATAGTTTCAACGTAAGGGGCAGGAGGTTTAGAGGGGATTTGAGGAAAACCTTTTTCACCCAGAGGGTGGATGGAATCTGGAACTCACTGCCTGAAAGGGTGGTAGAGGCAGGAACCCTCACAACATTCAAGAAGCATTTAGATGAGCACTTGAAACGCCATAGCATACAAGGCTACGGACCAAGTGCTGGAAACTGGGATTAGAATAGACAGGGCTTGATGGGCGGCGCGGACACGATGGGCCGAAGGGCCTCTTTCTGTGCTGTCTAACTCTGTGACTCTATGACGTATCCCGCGGGGACAATGTGCCCTGTTCACACTGGAGGAGCCCAGCGCGCAGGCGCAGTGCCCGCCCGTATCTGGAGCATGCGCAGTGTCACTGTGACCGGACCCTCCGAGTGCGACCAGCGGAATTAGGCGGGAGAAGCAGTTTTTGCGCCGATTACGAATCAGGGGCCGCAGGGAGGTAACGCACCCAGCGGGTGAGCTTCATAAACACCTGGTGTAGGCCGCAAGCCCCGAATGAGAACCTACGGGTTCCGCGTTTGCAGCTCCGAGGCTTTTTTCCCTGCAGCAGGCCCAGGCTAAGGGCGGCCATCTTTGTAAAGTAAAGCAGCGTCTTTGTTCGCCGCCATCTTGATTCATGTGGCCATCTTTGTAAAGGAAGCAAAGGTGGGCGGGGCTTCAGGGTCCCAGGAGAACTGAACCCAGCCAGAGTCAGCACCTTCAGGGGAGGAGAGGGAGGGGAACCAGTGAGTGTAGAACTGAACCCAGCCAGAGTCAGCACCTTCAGGGGAGGAGAGAGAGGGGAACCAGTGAGTGTAGAACTGAACCCAGCCAGAGTCAGCACCTTCAGGGGAGGAGAGGGAGGGGAACCAGTGAGTGTAGAACTGAACCCAGCCAGAGTCAGCACCTTCAGGGGAGGAGAGGGAGGGGAACCAGTGAGTGTAGAACTGAACCCAGCCAGAGACAGCACCTTCAGGGGAGGAGAGAGAGGGGAACCAGTGAGTGTAGAACTGAACCCAGCCAGAGTCAGCACCTTCAGGGGAGGAGAGAGAAGGGAACCAGTGAGTGTAGAACTGAACCCAGCCAGAGTCAGCACCTTCAGGGGAGGAGAGAGAGGGGAACCAGTGAGTGCAGAACTGAACCCAGCCAGAGTCAGCACCTTCAGGGGAGGAGAGGGAGGGGAACCAGTGAGTGTGGAACTGAACCCATCCAGAGTCAGCACCTTCAGGTAAGGAGAGGGAGGGGAACCAGTGAGTGAACTGAACCCAGCCAGAGTCAGCACCTTCAGGGGAGGAGAGAGAGGGGAACCAGTGAGTGTAGAACTGAACCCAGCCAGAGTCAGCACCTTCAGGGGAGGAGAGGGAGGGGAACCAGTGAGTGTAGAACTGAACCCAGCCAGAATCAGCACCTTCAGGGGAGGAGAGGGAGGGGAACCAGTGAGTGTAGAACTGAACCCAGCCAGAGTCAGCACCCTCAAACTGTCACAGGACGGAGAGTGAAGAGACTCAGATCAAACTGTCACAGGACGGAGTGAGGAGACTCAGATCAAACTGTCACAGGACGGAGAGTGAAGAGACTCAGATCAAACTGTCACAGGACGGAGAGTGAAGAGACTCAGATCAAACTGTCACAGGACGGAGTGAGGAGACTCAGATCAAACTGTCACAGGACGGAGAGTGAAGAGACTCAGATCAAACTGTCACAGGACGGAGAGTGAAGAGACTCAGATCAAACTGTCACAGGACGGAGTGAGGAGACTCAGATCAAACTGTCACAGGACGGAGTGAGGAGACTCAGATCAAACTGTCACAGGACGGAGAGTGAAGAGACTCAGATCAAACTGTCACAGGACGGAGAGTGAAGAGACTCAGATCAAACTGTCAGGACGGAGTGAAGAGACTCAGATCAAACTGTCACAGAAGTGTATTGTTTTAATTTAAATTAATTAAAGGGTAAATAATATTAATAAATTTAATTAATTACATAGAATGGGAGAGCAGGTGATGTGTTACTGCTGCAATATGTGGGAGCTGGTGGACACCATTGATGTTCACGGTGATCACATTTGCAGTAAGTGTTGGCTGCTCGAGGAACTCCGGCTCCGTGTTGATGAGCTGGAGTCCGAGCTTCAAACACTGCGACACATCAGGGAGGGGGAGAGTTACCTGGACTCTGTGTTCCAGGAGGTAGTCCCACCAATTAGATTAACTAATTCAGATGTAGCCCGTGATCAGGGACAGGAGGGTGTGACTACGAGTGAGGCAGGTACGGGGATCCAGGAGGTAGTGTTGGAGGAGCCGCAGCCCTTGCTCTTGTCCAACAGGTTCGAGGCTCTTACTCCCTGTGAGGACGGGAGCAGGGACTGCAGGGAGGATGAGCAACCTGGCCACAGCACCGTGGTACGGGGAGCCATTCAAGTGGGGGGAGTAAAAAGAAATGTTGTAGTGGTAGGGGATAGTATCATTAAGGGGATAGATAGGGTTCTTTGCAGCCGAGAGCAAGAGTCCCGAAGGCTGTGTTGCCTGCCCGGATTACTACCTGAGCCACGAGCAAATTTGGCTAGGGTAAATAAAATCAGAGAGTTAAATGCGTGGCTCAAAGACTGGTGTGGGAGAAATGGGTTTTGCTTCCTGGGACACTGGCACCAGTACTGGGACAGGAGAGAGCTGTTCCGTTGGGACGGACTTCACTTGGCCAGTGCTGGGACTAGAGTCCTGGCGAATCGAATAACTAGGGCTGTAGAGAGGGCTTTAAACTAATTAGTGGGGGGGAGGTTTCAAGAGAGCAAAAAATAAAAATGTCAGCGGAGAAGGCAATAGAGCAAAGTAGCAGTGGGGTAATTAAAAACCAGAGCGTGTCAGGAAGGGACAGAATATATAAAGATAAAGGTAAAGTGGTAAAGGGGGTAAAAGCAGGAATAAATTGTCACAAAACATATTTAAAAGTTCTTTATCTGAATGCACGCAGCATTCGTAACAAAATAGACGAGTTGACGGTACAAATAACTACGTATGGGTATGATCTTGTGGCCATTACAGAAACATGGCTGCAGGGTGACAATGACTGGGAATTAAATATGCCAGGGTATTTAACAATCAGGAAGGACAGGCAGGAAGGAAGAGAAGGTGGGGTAGCTATGTTAATAAAGGAAGGAATCACTGTATTACAGAGAAATGATATTGGGTCAAAGGATCAGGATAATGAAACAGTTTGGGTGGAGATAAGGAATAATAAGGGGAAAAAAACACTAGTGGGAGTAGTATATAGGCCTCCTAATAGTTGCAACTCTGCTGGAAGAAGTATTAATCAGGAAATAGTTGGGGCATGTAACAAGGGAACAGCTATAATTATGGGGGATTTTAACTATCATATTAACTGGACAAATCAAATTGGGCAGAGCAGCCTTGAGGAAGAGTTTATTGAGTGTATTAGGGATGGATTTCTTGAGCAGTATGTAACTGATCCTACAAGGGGGCAAGCAACCTTGGACCTGGTCCTGTGTAATGATGAGTCAGGATTAATTAATAATGTCCTAGTTAAGGATCCCCTTGGAATGAGTGACCATAACATGGTTGAATTCCATATCCAATTAGAGGGTGAGAAGGTTGGTTCTCAGACAAGCGTGCTAAGCTTGAATAAAGGAGACTATGATGGTATGAGAGCGGAATTGATTAAAGTGGACTGGGAAAATAGATTAAAGGGTAAGACGGTACATGAGCAGTGGTGTTCATTTAAGGAGTTATTTTACAACTTTCAAAAAATATATATTCCACTGAGGAAAAAAGGGTGTAAAAGAAATGACAGCCATCCGTGGCTAAGTAAAGAAATTAAGGATAGTATCCAACTAAAAACAAGGACGTATAAGGTAGCCAAACTTAGTGGGAGGATAGAAGATTGGGAAGTCTTCAAAAGACAGCAAAAAGTAACTGAAGGATTGATTAAGAAAGGGAAGATAGATTATGAAAATAAATTAGCAAAAAATATAAAAACAGATAGCAAGAGTTTCTATAGTTATATAAAAAGAAAAAGGGTGGCTAAGGCAAACGTAGGTCCCTTAGAGGATGAGACCGGGAAATTAATGGTGGGAAACATGGAGATGGCAAAAATGCTGAACAAATATTTTGTTTCAGTCTTTACGGTAGAGGACACTAAGAATATCCCAACACTGGACAAACAGGGGGCTCCAGGGGGGGAGGAGCTAAATACGATTAAAATCACTAAGGAATTGGTACTCAGTAAAATAATGGGACTCAAGGCGGATAAATCCCCTGGACCTGATGGCTTACATCCTAGGGTCTTGAGGGAAGTGGCAGTAGGGATTGTGGATGCTTTGGTAATAATTTTCCAAAATTCCCTGGACTCAGCAAAGGTCCCGGCAGATTGGAAAACTGCTAATGTAACACCCTTATTTAAAAAGGGTAGTAAGCAGAAGGCTGGAAATTATAGACCAGTTAGTCTAACATCTGTGGTGGGTAAAATTTTGGAGTCTATTATTAAGGAGACAGTAACGGAACATTTAGATAAACATAATTTAATAGGACAAAGTCAGCATGGCTTTATGAAGGGGAAGTCATGTCTGACAAATTTGCTTGAGTTCTTTGAGGACATAACGTACAGGGTGGATAAAGGGGAACCAATGGACGTAGTGTATTTAGACTTCCAGAAGGCATTCGACAAGGTGCCACATAAAAGATTATTGCTCAAGGTAAAAAATCACTTGATTGGGGGGAATATTCTGGCATGGGTGGAGGATTGGTTATCTAACAGGAAGCAGAGAGTTGGGATAAATGGTTCATTCTCAGACTGGCAACCAGTAGCCAGTGGTGTTCCGCAGGGGTCGGTGCTGGGTCCCCAACTCTTTACAATCTATATTAACGATTTGGAGGAGGGGACCGAGTGTAACATATCAAAGTTTGCAGATGATACAAAGATGGGAGGGAAAGTAGAAAGTGAGGAGGACATAAAAAACCTACAAGGGGATATAGACAAGCTGGGTGAGTGGGCGGAGATTTGGCAGATGCAATACAATATTGGAAAATGTGAGGTTATGCACTTTGGCAGGAAAAATCAGAGAGCAAGTTATTATCTTAATGGCGAGAAACTGGAAAGTACTGCAGTACAAAGGGATCTGGGGGTCCTAGTGCAAGAAAATCAAAAAGTTAGTATGCAGGTGCAGCAGGTGATCAAGAAGGCCAACGGAATGTTGGCTTTTATTGCTAGGGGGATAGATTATAAAAACAGGGAGGTATTGCTGCAGTTATATAAGGTATTGGTGAGACCGCATCTGGAATACTGCATACAGTTTTGGTGTCCATACTTAAGAAAAGACATACTTGCTCTCGAGGCAGTACAAAGAAGGTTCACTCAGTTAATCCCCGGGATGAGGGGGTGGACATATGAGGAGAGGTTGAGTAGATTGGGACTCTACTCATTGGAGTTCAGAAGAGTGAGAGGCGATCTTGTTGAAACATATAAGATTGTGAAGGGGCTTGATCGGGTGGATGCGGTAAGGATGTTCCCAGGGATGGGTGAAACTAGAACTAGGGGGCATAATCTTAGAATAAGGGGCTGCTCTTTCAAAACTGAGATGAGGAGAACCTTTTTCACTCAGAGGGTAGTAGGTCTGTGGAATTTGCTGCCCCAGGAAGCTGTGAAAGCAACATCATTAAATAAATTTAAAACAGAAATAGACAGTTTCCTAGAAGTAAAGGGAATTAGGGGTTACGGGGAGCGGGCAGGAAATTGGACATGAGGCTGAGTTCGGATCGGTCGAGGCCCTGTGGGTGGTGTAGCGGGCCCAGGGGCTGAGTGGCCGAGTCCTGCTCCTACTTCTTGTGTTCTTTAGATTTGAGGTGAGGATCAGATCAGCCATGATCTTATTGAATGGCGGAGCAGGCTCGAAGGGCCAATTGGCCTACTCCTGCTCCTATTTCTTATGTTCTTATGTTCTTCAGGGGAGGAGAGGGAGGAGAACCAGTGAGTGTAGAACTGAACCCAGCCAGAGTCAGCACCTTCAGGGGAGGAGAGGGAGGGGAACCAGTGAGTGTGGAACTGAATTCAGCCAGAGTTGGGGGAGAAAACTGGGAGCAGAAGACAAACTGTCTTGAGATGTGCGATAGTTTTGGATTTTAGCACAAGGAGGAGGGACAATGTGTGGGACGGGGATTTACAGCTTTGGGGGAACAAGAGAGGAAAGAATGTTCCATAGAAACTAGAATTGTCTGTTCTGAATTTCTATCCTGTATTTACAGTGACGAGTTTTGTAAACTCCTTTTACAGGGTATTAGAAGGGGAGAATTTGCAGACGGGAAACTCAAACCAAACATCATGTCAAGATCTGACAGAGTCACTCGATTCATCAGGACCTGAATATCATCGGCCTTTGAATGTGGAAGGAGAAATGTTTGTCTGTTTTGCCTGTGAGAAAAGATTTCAAACATCAGTGTGACTGGAAAAGCACCGAGACACACACACCCGAGTGAGAGTGTTCCAGTGCACTGACTGTGGAAAGAGCTTTAACCAGATACACAGCCTGAAAAAACATCGCACCATTCACAGCGGGGAGAAACCGTACAAGTGTTCTGTGTGTGGACTAAGGTTTCAACTGACCGTCCAACCTGGAGAGAGACAAGCACACCCGCACCACGGAGAAACCGTGGAAATGTGGGGAATGTGGGAAGGGATTCAGTTCCCCGTCTCAGCTGGAAATTCATCATCGCAGTCACACCGGGGAGAGACCGTTCACCTGCTCTGAGTGTGGGAAGGGATTCACTCAGTCATTCAACCTGCTGTTACACCAGCGCGTTCACACCGGGGAGAGACCGTTCACCTGCTCTGAGTGTGGGAAGGAATTCACTTGTTCATCCAACCTTCTAACTCACCAGCGAGTGCACACCGGGGAGAGACCGTTCACCTGCTCTGTCTGTGGGAAGGGATTCACTCGGTCATCCAGCCTGCTGACACACCAGCGAGTTCACACTGGGGAGAGGCCGTTCACCTGCTCTGAGTGTGGGAAGGGATTCACACTTTCAGCCACCCTGCTGAAACACCAGCGAGTCCACACTGGGAAGAGACCGTTCACCTGCTCCGTCTGTGGGAAGGGATTCACTCAGTCATCCCATCTGCTGTCACACCAGCGAGTTCACACTGGGGAGAGGCCGTTCACCTGCTCCGTGTGTGGGAAGGAATTCACTTGCTCATCCCACCTGCTGAGACACCAGCGAGTTCACACTGGGGAGAGACCGTTCACCTGCTCTCAGTGTGGGAAGAGATTCATTCAGCCATCCCACCTTCTAACGCATCAACGTGTTCACACTGGGGAGAGGCCGTTCACCTGCCCCGAGTGTGGGAAAGGATTCACTACTTCATCCAGCCTGCTGAGACACCAGCGAGTTCACAAGTGACTGCAGGCGTTGGATTCTGCTGTTGTTGCTGCTGTTAATCACATCCCGACTGAACCATGTTCATTCTGACAGTTGGAGTTTCTTTCTGCTGATGTTAATAACCCCTATAACTGGGCTGGAGTTTAATATGAATGGGGATTCCATGTGTGTGTGTATGTTTCCAGTTATCCCCATTCACACTCTGGGGATTCTCTACACACTGAACTCCCACAGTATGAATGGGGATTCCATGTGTGTGTGTAAGTTTCCAGTGATCCCCATTCACACTCTGGGGATTCTGTACACACTGAACTCCCACAGTATGAATGGGGATTCCATGTGTGTGTGTGTGTTTCCAGATATCCCCATTCACACTCTGGGGATTCTGTACACTGAACTCCCACAGTATGAATGGGGATTCCATGTGCGTGTGTGTGTTTCCAGTGATCCTCATTCACACTCTGGGGATTCTGTACACACTGAACTCCCACAGTATGAATGGGGATTCCCTGTGTGTGTTTCCAGTGTTCCCCAATCACACTCTGGGGATTCTGTACACACTGAACTCCCACAGTATGAATGGGGATTCCATGTGTGTGTGTGTGTTTCCAGTGATCCCCATTCACACTCTGGGGATTCTGT
>JASTWF010001219.1:23808-102805 GCA_030390025.1 Squalus acanthias | reverse complement strand
GGGTGACTAGTGTTGACCAGTTCTATACCGTGTGTGGGTGACTAGTGTTGACCAGTTTTATACCATGTGTGGGTGACTAGTGTTGACCAGTTCTATACCGGGTGTGGGTGATTGGAGTTGACCAGTTCTATACCGTGTGTGGGTGACTAGTGTTGACCGGTTTTATACCGGGTGTGGGTGATTGGAGTTGACCAGTTCTATACTGTGTGTGGGTGACTAGTGTTGACCAGTTCTATACCGTGTGTGGGTGACTAGTGTTGACTGGTTTTATACCGGGTGTGGGTGATTGGAGTTGACCAGCTCTATACCGGGTGTGGGTGATTGGAGTTGACCAGTTCTATACCGTGTGTGGGTGACTAGTGTTGACCAGTTCTATACCGTGTGTGGGTGATTGGAGTTGACCAGTTCTATACCGTGTGTGGGTGACTAGTGTTGACCAGTTCTATACCGGGTGTGGGTGATTGGAGTTGACCAGCTCTATACCGGGTGTGGGTGATTGGAGTTGACCAGTTCTATACCGGGTGTGGGTGACTAATGTTGACCAGTTCTATACCGGGTGTGGGTGACTAGTGTTGACCAGTTCTATACCGGGTGTGGGTGATTGGAGTTGACCAGTTCTATACCGGGTGTGGGTGACTAATGTTGACCAGTTCTATACCGGGTGTGGGTGACTAGTGTTGACGGGCTCTGTGCCCACACACTGAGGGGCTCAGTCAGATAAATAGGTGCCGTTATATGTGAAGGGGCTGTTGGACAGGCAGTGTCCGGGGGCGGCCGGAGTCCATCTCTGGATCTTCACTCTGGAGAAGGATTCATCCTCCGGACGCACGATCACCACACCCCTCGAGGCAACTGAGGGATCTTCCTGGAAAAAGTTGAACGGGCGCAGGAAGAATCCGACAGCGTTGCCGGGAGTGCTCGTGTTTGGCACGTCTTCCGAATGTGGAATGTGCAAAAAGCCAACGGTTACCCAGGCAACCAGATCCTGAAATAAGCAGAAAAACGAACACAATCAATAACCGACGGATTCCCCAAGTGAGGGCGGAAAATTCCCTAAAAAACTCTCCCTGGGACCAGCCGCCGTTAGCAAGGCTGGGGCTCGGCGCTGGGACCCCCAATCAGACCCATTACTGGGGGTCCCTCCTGTGGGGTCCCATTACTGGGGGTCCCTCCTGTGAAGTCCCATTACTGGGGGTCCGTCCTGTGGAGTCCCATTACTGGGGGTCCGTCCTGTGGGGTCCCATTACTGGGGGTCCGTCCTGTGGGGTCCCATTACTGGGGGTCACTCCTGTGTGAAGTCCCATTACTGGAGGTCCGTCCTGTGGGGTCCCATTACTGGGGGTCACTCCTGTGTGAAGTCCCATTACTGGGGGTCCCTCCTGTGGGGTCCCATTACTGGGGGTCCGTCCTGTGGGGTCCCATTACTGGGGGTCCGTCCTGTGGGGTCCCATTACTGGGGGTCCCTCCTGTGGGGTCCCATTACTGGGGGTCACTCCTGTGGGGTCCCATTACTGGGGGTCCGTCCTGTGGAGTCCCATTACTGGGGGTACGTCCTGTGTGGGGTCCCATTACTGGGGGTCCATCCTGTGGGGTCCCATTACTGGGGGTCACTCCTGTGGGGTCCCATTACTGGGGGTCCCTCCTGTGGGGTCCCATTACTGGGGGTCCATCCTGTGGGGTCCCAATACAGGGGTCACTCCTGTGGGGTCCCATTACTGGGGGTCCATCCTGTGGGGTCCCATTACTGGGGGTACGTCCTGTGTGGGGTCCCATTACTGGGGGTCCCTCCTGTGGGGTCCCATTACTGGGGGTCCATCCTGTGGGGTCCCAATACTGGGGGTCACTCCTGTGTGAACTCCCAATACAGGGGGTCCGTCCTGTGGGGTCCCATTACTGGGGGTCCCTCCTGTGTGAACTCCCAATACAGGGGGTCACTCCTGTGGGGTCCCATTACTGGGGGTCCCTCCTGTGTGAAGTCCCATTACTGGGGGTCCATCCTGTGTGAAGTCCCATTACTGGGGGTCCCTCCTGTGTGAAGTCCCATTACTGGGGGTCCATCCTGTGTGGGGTCGCATTACCAGGGTTCCTACCTGATTGGTGATGTTTTCGTTGTTGCGGAGAAAGCTCTCGAAGCTGACGGTCGGCTCCCACGGGTCGTTCTGAATATACAGACTGCTGCTGCTCTCCTCGTTCTCCCGGAAACGAGTCACTGCCAACTGGTACCTGACAACAGAAACACAATGGTCAACCGTGGCTAACAAGGGAAATTAGGGATAGCATAAGATCCAAGGAGTTGACATATAAATTGGCCAGAAAAAGCAGCAAACCTGAGGATTGGGAGCAGTTTAGGATTCAGCAAAGGAGGACAAAGGGATTAATTAAGAGGGGGAAAATAGAATATGAGAGTAAGTTTACAGGGAACATAAAAACTGACTGTAAAAGCTTCTAAGATATGTGAAGAGAAAAAGATTGGTGAAGTCAAGCGTAGGTCCCTTGCAGTCAGAATCAGGAGAATTTATAATGGGGAACAAAGAAATGGAAAACCAATTAAATACATACTTTGGTTCTGTCTTCACAAAGGAGGACACAAATAACCTCCCAGAGATGTCGGGGAACAAAGGGTCTAATGAGAGGGAGGAATTGAATTAAATCAGTATTTGTAGGGAAATGGTGTTAGGGAAATTGACGGGATTGAAGGCCGATAAATCCCCAGGACCTGATAATCTACATCCTAGGGTACTTAAGGAAGTGGCCCTAGAAATAGTAGATGCATTGCTGGTCATCTTCCAAAATTCTATAGACTCTGGAACAGTTCCCATGGATTGGAGAGTAGCGAATGTAACCCCACTATTTAAAAAAGGTGGTCGAGAGAAAACGGGGAATTATAGTCCGGCAAGCCCGACATCGGTAGTGGGGAAAATGCTAGAGTCCATTATAAAAGATGTAATAGCAGAGCACTTGGAAAACAGTGACAGGATCGGACAAAGTCAACATGGATTTACAAAAGGTAAATCATGCTTGACTAATCTACTGGAATTTTTTGAGGATGTAACTGGTAGAATAGATAAGGGAGAACCAGTGGATGTGGTGTATTTGGACTTTCAGAAGGCTTTCGATAAGGTCCCGCATAAGAGATTAGCGTGCAAAGTTAAAGCACATGGGATTGGGGGTAAGGTACTGACTTGGATAGAGAACTGGTTGGTAGACAGGAAGCAAAGAGTTGGAATAAACGGGTCTTTTTCCGAGTGGCAGGCAGTGACTAGTGGGGTACCGCAGGGATCGGTGCTAAGTCCCCAGCTATTCACAATATATATTAATGATCTAGACGAGGGAACTAGATGTAATATCTCCAAGTTTGCAGATGATACAAAGCTGGGTGGGCGAGTGTGCTGTGAGGAGGATGCAGAGAAACTCCAGTATGATTTGGACAGGTTGGGTGATTGGGCAGATGCATGGCAGATGCAGTATAATGTGGATAAATGTGAGGTTATCCACTTTGGTGGCAAAAACAGGAAGACAGATTATTATCTGAATGGCAATAGATTGGGAGAAGGGGAAGTGCAACGAGACCTGGGTGTCCTTGTGCACCAATCGCTGAAGGTAAGCATGCAGGTGCAGCAGGCAGTTAAGAAGGCAAATGGTATGTTAGCCTTCATAGTGAGAGGATTCGAGTACAGGAGCAAGGATGTCTTGCTGCAGTTGTACAGGGCCTTGGTGAGACCACACCTTGAGTATTGTGTGCAGTTTTGGTCGCCTTATCTGAGAAAGGATGTTCTTGCCATGGAGGGAGTGCAGCGAAGATTCACCAGACTGATACCTGGGATGGCAGGAATGACGTATGAAGAGAGATTGGGTCGATTAGGCTTATATTCGCTAGAGTTTCGAAGAATGAGAGGGGATCTCATTGAAACTTATAAAATTCTAACAGGACTAGACAGACTAGATGCAGGAAGGATGTTCCCGATGGCGGGGGAGTCCAGAACCAGGGGTCACAGTCTAAGGATAAGGGGTAAGCCATTTAGGACTGAGATGAGGAGGAATTTCTTCACCCAGAGAGTGGTGAACCTGTGGAATTCTCTACCACACAAGGCAGTTAAGGCCAATTCATTAAATATATTCAAGAAGGAGTTAGATATATTTCTTAAGGCTAAAGGGATCAAGGGATATGGGGAGAAAGCAGGGACAGGGTACTGAATTTGGATGATCAGCCATGATCTCATTAAGTGGCAGAACAGGCTCGAGGGGCCGAATGGCCTACTCCTGCTCCTATCTTCTATGTTTCTATGTCAGAGGGAGGGAGGGGGAGACGGGGCAGGTGAGAGAGAAATAGCGACAGAATGACAAACAGCCAGACAGAGAAAAAGAAAGGGAGTGTAATAGAGACAGACAGATAGAGGTGAGGAGAGATAGAGATACCTTGAGAGAAAGATAGATAGACAGAGAGAGGGGGGAGAGAGACAAAGAGAGACCAAGGGAGGGACGTAGGGACAGAGAGAGAGAGAGAGAGAGAAAGATTGAGGTAAATATGATTACAATTATTTGTTGAGTGAGGGATCTGAACCCACACAACCCACACCAGTCATACCCGGGATTGAATGGTCGGCGCATTTGGGAAAGGATTGATTCAACCCTGTCAAAGCTGGTTGATTGGGGATTGGGGGATTGATTGGGGATTGATTGGGGATTGGTTGGGGAATGGGGATTGATTGGGGATTGGTTGATTGGGGATTGGGGGGTTGGGGATTGGACAGGGACCCTACCTGCCCCAGGTGATTCCCTTCTCCTCCTTCCAATTCCGTGGCAGCACACGGTCAGCGTGTGAGTTGACCTGAATGCGATAGGCTCGCTGGTTTTGCCACTTATTCTGCTGCTTGGGGTTATAAAAGACCAAGTATCTGGGCAGTGGTTTCCCGAAGGGAAAGGCTGCCAAACGCTCTGTGTCTCTCCGCACCCTCTCCAGTCTCGGCTGCACAATGTAATCTCCTGGGCTCCACGGATTACTGATGTTTTCAAACTTCAGTCCAACTGTTTCAAAACTGTTCTCCGTTCCTACATAAAAATATTAAATTCAACAAATTAAAGCTAGCTCCCAATACACAGCTCCCGCTTTAACATGCTCAGATTTTCCTTGGGATAATTATTCACCCAACACACCCAGGGCCAGGTTCACAAGACATTAAAAACTACACCTCAAGTGGATAAGGCCATAAAAATGTTAATGTAATCGAGGGTTTTATGGCGAGAGAATATAAACATTGAGATGCAATGGGGAATCTATGAAACCTCAGGAAGACTGTGTGCAGTTCATAGAATTATAGAAAGTTACAGCACGGAAGGAGGCCATTTCGGCCCATCGTGTCCGCAACGGCCAACAAAGAGCTATCCAGCCTAATCCCAATTCCCAGCTCTTGGTCCGTAGCCCTGCAGGTTACAGCATCCCAAGTGCACATCCAAGTACTTTTTAAATGTGGTTAGGGTTCCTGCCTCTACCACCCTTTCAGGCAGTGAGTTCCAGACCCCCACAACCCTCTGGGTGAAGAAATTTCCTTTGTGAAAACAGACGCAAAGTAATCATTAAGAACCCTACCGACGTCTCCCGCCTCCACTCACAGATTACCCTCATGATCTCTAATAGGCCCTACCCTTTCTTTAGTTATCCTCTTACTCTTAATATATTTATAAAACATCTTTGGGTTTTCCTTGATTTTACTTGCCAAGAATTTTTCATGCTCTCTCTTTGCTTTCCTAATATCCTTTTTAATTGCACCCCTGCACTTTCTGTACTCCTCTAAAGATTCTGCAGTATTTAGCCCTCGGTATCTGTCATACGCCTCCCTTTTTTTCTTTATCCTACCCTGTATGTCTCCAGTTTGATTGAGATGTGTCAGTTTGGCTCAGTGGGTAGCATTTTCGCCTCTGCACCAGAATGTTATGGGTTCAAATCCCATTTCACAGACTGCACTGTCTGAGGGACAGTACTGAGGGAGTGCTGCACTGTCGGAGGAGCAGTACTGAGGGAGCGCTGCACTGTCGGAGGGGCAGTACTGAGGGAGTGCTGCACTGTCGGAGGAGCAGTACTGAGGGAGCGCTGCACTGTCGGAGGGGCAGTACTGAGGGAGCGCTGCACTGTCGGAGGGGCAGTACTGAGGGAGCGCTGCACTGGCGGAGGGGCAGTACTGAGGGAGAGCCGCACTGTCGGCGGGGCAGTACTGAGGGAGCGCCGCACTGTCGGAGGGGCAGTACTGAGGGAGCTCCGCACTGTCGGACGGGCAGTACTGAGGGAGCGCCGCACTGTCGGAGGGGCAGTACTGAGGGAGCGCCGCACTGTCGGAGGGGCAGTACAGAGGGAGCGCCGCACTGTCGGAGGGGCAGTACTGAGGGAGCGCCGCACTGTCGGAGGGGCAGTACTGAGGGAGCGCCGCACTGTCGGAGGGGCAGTACTGAGGGAGCGCCGCACTGTCGGAGGGGCAGTACTGAGGGAGCGCCGCACTGTCGGAGGGGCAGTACTGAGGGAGCACCGCACTGTCGGAGGGGCAGTACTGAGGGAGCGCCGATCTGTCGGAGGGGCAGTACTGAGGGAGTGCCGCACTGTCGGAGGGGCAGTACTGAGGGAGCGCCGCATTGTTGGAGGGGCACTACTGAGGGAGTGCCGCACTGTCGGAGGGGCAGTACTGAGGGAGAGCCACATTGTCGGAGGGGCGTTACTGAGGGAGCGCCGCACTGTCGGAGGGGCAGTACTGAGGGAGCACCGCACTGTCTGAGGGGCAGTACTGAGGGAGTGCCGCACTGTTGGAGGGGCAGTACTGAGGGAGCACCGCACTGTTGGAGGGGCAGTAGTGAGGGTGCACTGCACTGTCAGAGGGGCAGTACTGAGGGAATGCTGCACTGTCGGAGGGGCAGTACTGAGGGAGTGCTGCACTGTCGGAGGGGCAGTACTGAGACAGCTCCGCACTTTCGGAAGGCGGTACTGTGGGAACGCTGCACTGTCGGAGGGCCAGTACTGAGGGAGGGCCGCACTGTCGGAGGGGCAGTACTGAGGGAGGGCCGCACTGTTGGAGTGGCAGTACTGAGGGAGCGCCGCATTGTCGGAGGGGCGGTACTGAGGGAGCGCCGCACTGTCGGAGGGGCAGTACTGAGGGAGCACCGCACTGTCGGAGGGGCAGTACTGAGGGAGTGCCGCACTGTTGGAGGGGCAGTACTGAGGGAGCACCGCACTGTCGGAGGGGCAGTAGTGAGCGAGCACTGCACTGTCGGAGGGGCAGTACTGAGGGAACGCTGCACTGTCGGAGGGGCAGTACTGAGGGAGTGCTACACTGTCGGAGGGGCAGTACTGAGAGAACGCCGCACTGTCGGAGGGGCGGTACTGAGGGAACGCTGCACTGTCGGAGGAGCAGTACTGAGGGAGTGCTGCACTGTCGGAGGGGCAGTACTGAGGGAGCGCCGCACGGTCGGTTGTGCAGTACTGAGGGAGCGCCGCAGTGTCGGAGGGGCAGTACTGAGGGAGCGCCGCACTGTCTGAGGGGCAGTACTGAGCGAAGGCCGCACTGTCGGAGGGGCAGTACTGAGGGAGCGCAGCAGTGTCGGAGGGGCAGTATTGAGGGAGCGCCGCACTGTCGGAGGGGCAGTACTGAGGGAGGGCCGGACAGTTGGAGGGGCAGTACTGAGGGAGCGCCGCACTGTTGGAGGGGCAGAACTGAAGTAGCGCCGCACTATCGGAGGGGCGGTACTGAGGGAGCGCCGCACTGTCGGAGGGGCAGTACTGAGGGAGCACCGCACTGTCTGAGGGGCAGTACTGAGGGAGTGCCGCACTGTTGGAGGGGCAGTACTGAGGGAGCACCGCACTGTCGGAGGGGCAGTAGTGAGGGAACACTGCACTGTCGGAGGGGCAGTACTGAGGGCACGCTGCACTGTCGGAGGGGCTGTACTAAGGGAGTGCTGCACTGTCGGAGGGGCAGTACTGAGGGCACGCTGCACTGTCGGAGGGGCTGTACTAAGGGAGTGCTGCACTGTCGGAGGGGCAGTACTGAGACAGCGCCGCACTGCCGGAGGGGCAGTAATGAGGGAGCGCCGCACTGCCGGAGGGGCAGTAATGAGGGAGCGCCGCACTGTCGGAGGGGGCAGTACTGAGGGAGCGCTGCACTGTCGGAGGGGCAGTACTGAGGGAGCGCTGCACTGTCGGAGGGGCAGTACTGAGGGAGCGCTGCACTGTCAGAGGGGCAGTACTGAGGGAGCGCTGCACTGTCGGAGGGGCAGTACTGAGGGAGAGCCGCACTGTCGGCGGGGCAGTACTGAGGGAGCGCCGCACTGTCGGAGGGGCAGTACTGAGGGAGCTCCGCACTGTCGGACGGGCAGTACTGAGGGAGCGCCGCACTGTCGGAGGGGCAGTACTGAGGGAGCGCCGCACTGTCGGAGGGGCAGTACTGAGGGAGCGCCGCACTGTCGGAGGGGCAGTACTGAGGGAGCGCCGCACTGTCGGAGGGGCAGTACTGAGGGAGCGCCGCACTGTCGGAGGGGCAGTACTGAGGGAGCGCCGCACTGTCGGAGGGGCAGTACTGAGGGAGCGCCGCACTGTCGGAGGGGCAGTACTGAGGGAGCGCCGCACTGTCGGAGGGGCAGCACTGAGGGAGCGCCGCACTGTCGGAGGGGCAGTACTGAGGGAGCGCCGCACTGTCGGAGGGGCAGCACTGAGGGAGCGCCGCACTGTCGGAGGGGCAGCAGTGAGGGAGCGCCGCACTGTCGGAGGGGCAGTACTGAGGGAGCGCCGCACTGTCGGAGGGGCAGTACTGAGGGAGCGCCGCACTGTCGGCGGGGCAGTACTGAGGGAGCGCCGCACTGTCGGAGGGACAGTACTGAGGGAGCGCCGCACTGTCGGAGGGACAGTACTGAGGGAGCGCCGCACTGTCGGAGGGGCAGTACTGAGGGAGCGCCGCACTGTCGGAGGGGCAGTACTGAGGGAGCGCCGCACTGTCGGAGGGGCAGTACTGAGGGAGCGCCGCACTGTCGGAGGGGCAGTACTGAGGGAGCGCCGCACTGTCGGAGGGGCAGTACTGAGGGAGCGCCGCACTGTCGGAGGGGCAGTACTGAGGGAGCGCCGATCTGTCGGAGGGGCAGTACTGAGGGAGCGCCGCACTGTCGGAGGGGCAGTACTGAGGGAGCGCCGACCTGTCGGAGGGGCAGTACTGAGGGAGTGCCGCACTGTCGGAGGGGCAGTACTGAGGGAGCGCCGCATTGTTGGAGGGGCACTACTGAGGGAGTGCCGCACTGTCGGAGGGGCAGTAGTGAGGGAATGCTGCACTGTCGGAGGGGCAGTACTGAGGGAGTGCTGCACTGTCGGAGGGGCAGTACTGAGACTGCTCCGCACTTTCGGAGGGGCGGTACTGTGGGAACGCTGCACTGTCGGAGGGGCAGTACTGAGGGAGGGCCGCACTGTCGGAGGGGCAGTACTGAGGGAGGGCCGCACTGTCGGAGTGGCAGTACTGAGGGAGCGCCGCACTGTTGGAGGGGCAGTACTGAGGGAGCGCCGCATTGTCGGAGGGGCGGTACTGAGGGAGCGCCGCACTGTCGGAGGGGCAGTACTGAGGGAGCACCGCACTGTCTGAGGGGCAGTACTGAGGGAGTGCCGCACTGTTGGAGGGGCAGTACTGAGGGAGCACCGCACTGTCGGAGGGGCAGTAGTGAGCGAGCACTGCACTGTCGGAGGGGCAGTACTGAGGGAACGCTGCACTGTCGGAGGGGCAGTACTGAGGGAGAGCTACACTGTCGGAGGTGCAGTACTGAGAGAACGCCGCACTGTCGGAGGGGCGGTACTGAGGGAACGCTGCACTGTCGGAGGAGCAGTACTGAGGGAGTGCTGCACTGTCGGAGGGGCAGTACTGAGGGAGCGCCGCACGGTCGGTTGTGCAGTACTGAGGGAGCGCCGCAGTGTCGGAGGGGCAGTACTGAGGGAGCGCCGCACTGTCTGAGGGGCAGTACTGAGCGAAGGCCGCACTGTCGGAGGGGCAGTACTGAGGGAGCGCAGCAGTGTCGGAGGGGCAGTATTGAGGGAGCGCCGCACTGTCGGAGGGGCAGTACTGAGGGAGGGCCGGACAGTTGGAGGGGCAGTACTGAGGGAGCGCCGCACTGTTGGAGGGGCAGAACTGAAGTAGCGCCGCACTATCGGAGGGGCGGTACTGAGGGAGCGCCGCACTGTCGGAGGGGCAGTACTGAGGGAGCACCGCACTGTCTGAGGGGGTGCCGCACTGTTGGAGGGGCAGTACTGAGGGAGCACCGCACTGTCGGAGGGGCAGTAGTGAGGGAACACTGCACTGTCGGAGGGGCTGTACTAAGGGAGTGCTGCACTGTCGGAGGGGCTGTACTAAGGGAGTGCTGCACTGTCGGAGGGGCAGTACTGAGACAGCGCCGCACTGCCGGAGGGGCAGTAATGAGGGAGCGCCGCACTGTCGGAGGGGGCAGTACTGAGGGAGCGCTGCACTGTCGGAGGGGCAGTACTGAGGGAGCGCCGCACTGTCGGAGGGGCAGTAATGAGGGAGCGCCGCACTGTCGGAGGGGCAGTACTGAGGGAGCGCCGCACTGTCGGAGGGGCAGTACTGAGGGAGCGCCGCACTGTCGGAGGGGCAGCACTGAGGGAGCGCCGCACTGTCGGAGGGGCAGTACTGAGGGAGCGCCGCACTGTCGGAGGGGCAGCACTGAGGGAGCGCCGCACTGTCGGAGGGGCAGCAGTGAGGGAGCGCCGCACTGTCGGAGGGGCAGTACTGAGGGAGCGCCGCACTGTCGGAGGGGCAGTACTGAGGGAGCGCCGCACTGTCGGCGGGGCAGTACTGAGGGAGCGCCGCACTGTCGGAGGGACAGTACTGAGGGAGCGCCGCACTGTCGGAGGGGACAGTACTGAGGGAGCGCCGCACTGTCGGAGGGGCAGTACTGAGGGAGGGCCGACAGTTGGAGGGGCAGTACTGAGGGAGCGCCGCACTGTTGGAGGGGCAGAACTGAAGGTAGCGCCGCACTATCGGAGGGGCGGTACTGAGGGAGCGCCGCACTGTCGGAGGGGCAGTACTGAGGGAGCACCGCACTGTCTGAGGGGGTGCCGCACTGTTGGAGGGGCAGTACTGAGGGAGCACCGCACTGTCGGAGGGGCAGTAGTGAGGGAACACTGCACTGTCGGAGGGGCAGTACTGAGGGCACGCTGCACTGTCGGAGGGGCTGTACTAAGGGAGTGCTGCACTGTCGGAGGGGCAGTACTGAGACAGCGCCGCACTGCCGGAGGGGCAGTAATGAGGGAGCGCCGCACTGTCGGAGGGGGCAGTACTGAGGGAGCGCTGCACTGTCGGAGGGGCAGTACTGAGGGAGCGCCGCACTGTCGGAGGGGCAGTAATGAGGGAGCGCCGCACTGTCGGAGGGGGCAGTACTGAGGGAGCGCCGCACTGTCGGAGGGGCAGTACTGAGGGAGCGCCGCACTGTCGGAGGGGCAGCACTGAGGGAGCGCCGCACTGTCGGAGGGGCAGTACTGAGGGAGCGCCGCACTGTCGGAGGGGCAGCACTGAGGGAGCGCCGCACTGTCGGAGGGGCAGCAGTGAGGGAGCGCCGCACTGTCGGAGGGGCAGTACTGAGGGAGCGCCGCACTTTCGGAGGGGCAGTACTGAGGGAGCGCCGCACTGTCGGCGGGGCAGTACTGAGGGAGCGCCGCACTGTCGGAGGGACAGTACTGAGGGAGCGCCGCACTGTCGGAGGGACAGTACTGAGGGAGCGCCGCACTGTCGGAGGGGCAGTACTGAGGGAGCGCCGCACTGTCGGAGTGGCAGTACTGAGGGAGCGCCGCACTGTCGGAGGGGCAGTACTGAGGGAGCGCCGCACTGTCGGAGGGGCAGTACTGAGGGAGCGCCGCACTGTCGGAGGGGCAGTACTGAGGGAGCGCCGCACTGTCGGAGGGGCAGTACTGAGGGAGCGCCGATCTGTCGGAGGGGCAGTACTGAGGGAGCGCCGCACTGTCGGAGGGGCAGTACTGAGGGAGCGCCGACCTGTCGGAGGGGCAGTACTGAGGGAGTGCCGCACTGTCGGAGGGGCAGTACTGAGGGAGCGCCGCACTGTCGGAGGGGCAGCTACTGAGGGAGTGCCGCACTGTCGGAGGGGCAGTAGTGAGGGAATGCTGCACTGTCGGAGGGGCAGTACTGAGGGAGTGCTGCACTGTCGGAGGGGCAGTACTGAGGACTGCGCCGCACTGTCGGAGGGGCGGTACTGTGGGAACGCTGCACTGTCGGAGGGGCAGTACTGAGGGAGGGCCGCACTGTCGGAGGGGCAGTACTGAGGGAGGCCGCACTGTGGAGGGGCAGTACTGAGGGAGCGCCGCACTGTCGGAGGGGCAGTACTGAGGGAGCGCCGCATTGTCGGAGGGGCGCTACTGAGGGAGCGCCGCACTGTCGGAGGGGCGGTACTGAGGGAGCACCGCACTGTCGGAGGGGCAGTACTGAGGGAGTGCCGCACTGTCGGAGGGGCAGTACTGAGGGAGCACCGCACTGTCGGAGGGGCAGTAGTGAGCGAGCACTGCACTGTCGGAGGGGCAGTACTGAGGGAGCGCTGCACTGTCGGAGGGGCAGTACTGAGGGAGTGCTACACTGTCGGAGGGGCAGTACTGAGGAGACGCCGCACTGTCGGAGGGGCGTACTGAGGGAACGCTGCACTGTCGGAGGGAGCAGTACTGAGGGAGTGCCGCACTGTCGGAGGGGCAGTACTGAGGGAGCGCCGCACTGTCGGAGGGGCAGTACTGAGGGAGCGCCGCAGTGTCGGAGGGGCAGTACTGAGGGAGCGCCGCACTGTCGGAGGGGCAGTACTGAGGGAGCGCCGCACTGTCGGAGGGGCAGTACTGAGGGAGCGCCGCACTGTCGGAGGGGCAGTACTGAGGGAGCGCCGCACTGTCGGAGGGGCAGTACTGAGGGAGGGCCGCACTGTTGGAGGGGCAGTACTGAGGGAGCGCCGCACTGTCGGAGGGGCAGTACTGAGGAGCGCCGCACTATCGGAGGGGCGGTACTGAGGGAGCGCCGCACTGTCGGAGGGGCAGTACTGAGGGAGCACCGCACTGTCTGAGGGGGTGCCGCACTGTTGGAGGGGCAGTACTGAGGGAGCACCGCACTGTCGGAGGGGCAGTAGTGAGGGAACACTGCACTGTCGGAGGGGCTGTACTAAGGGCAGTGCTGCACTGTCGGAGGGGCTGTACTAAGGGAGTGCTGCACTGTCGGAGGGGCAGTACTGAGACAGCGCCGCACTGCCGGAGGGGCAGTAATGAGGGAGCGCCGCACTGTCGGAGGGGGCAGTACTGAGGGAGCGCTGCACTGTCGGAGGGGCAGTACTGAGGGAGCGCCGCACTGTCGGAGGGGCAGTAATGAGGGAGCGCCGCACTGTCGGAGGGGGCAGTACTGAGGGAGCGCCGCACTGTCGGAGGGGCAGTACTGAGGGAGCGCCGCACTGTCGGAGGGGCAGCACTGAGGGAGCGCCGCACTGTCGGAGGGGCAGTACTGAGGGAGCGCCGCACTGTCGGAGGGGCAGCACTGAGGGAGCGCCGCACTGTCGGAGGGGCAGTACTGAGGGAGCGCCGCACTGTCGGAGGGGCAGTACTGAGGGAGCGCCGCACTGTCGGCGGGGCAGTACTGAGGGAGCGCCGCACTGTCGGAGGGACAGTACTGAGGGAGCGCCGCACTGTCGGAGGGACAGTACTGAGGGAGCGCCGCACTGTCGGAGGGGCAGTACTGAGGGAGGGCCGGACAGTTGGAGGGGCAGTACTGAGGGAGCGCCGCACTGTTGGAGGGGCAGAACTGAAGTAGCGCCGCACTATCGGAGGGGCGGTACTGAGGGAGCGCCGCACTGTCGGAGGGGCAGTACTGAGGGAGCACCGCACTGTCTGAGGGGGTGCCGCACTGTTGGAGGGGCAGTACTGAGGGAGCACCGCACTGTCGGAGGGGCAGTAGTGAGGGAACACTGCACTGTCGGAGGGGCAGTACTGAGGGCACGCTGCACTGTCGGAGGGGCAGTACTGAGGGAGCGCTGCACTGTCGGAGGGGCGTACTGAGGAGCGCCGCACTGTCGGAGGGGCAGTACTGAGGGAGCGCCGCACTGTCGGAGGGGCAGTACTGAGGGAGCGCTGCACTGTCGGAGGGGCAGTACTGAGGGAGCGCCGCACTGTCGGAGGGGCAGTACTGAGGGAGCGCCGCACTGTCGGAGGGGCAGTACTGAGGGAGCGCCGCACTGTCGGAGGGGCAGTACTGAGGGAGCGCCGCACTGTCGGAGGGGCAGTACTGAGGGAGCGCCGCACTGTCGGAGGGGCAGTACTGAGGGAGCGCCGCACTGTCGGAGGGGCAGTACTGAGGGAGCGCCGCACTGTCGGAGGGGCAGTACTGAGGGAGCGCCGCACTGTCGGAGGGGCAGTACTGAGGGAGCGCCGCACTGTCGGAGGGGCAGTACTGAGGGAGCGCCGCACTGTCGGAGGGGCAGTACTGAGGGAGCGCCGCACTGTCGGAGGGGCAGTACTGAGGGAGCGCCGCACTGTCGGAGGGGCAGTACTGAGGGAGCGCCGCACTGTCGGAGGGGCAGTACTGAGGGAGCGCCGCACTGTCGGAGGGGCAGTACTGAGGGAGCGCCGCACTGTCGGAGGGGCAGTACTGAGGGAGCGCCGCACTGTCGGAGGGGCAGTACTGAGGGAGCGCCGCACTGTCGGAGGGGCAGTACTGAGGGAGGCTGCACTGTCGGAGGGGCAGTACTGAGGGAGTGCTGCACTGTCGGAGGGGCAGTACTGAGGAGCGCCGCACTGTCGGAGGGGCAGTACTGAGGGAACGCTGCACTGTCGGAGGGGCAGTACTGAGGGAGCGCCGCACTGTCGGAGGGGCAGTACTGAGGGAGCGCCGCACTGTTGGAGGGGCAGTACTGAGGGAGCGCCGCACTGTTGGAGGGGCAGTACTGAGGGAGCGCCGCATTGTCGGAGGGGCGCTACTGAGGGAGCGCCGCACTGTCGGAGGGGCAGTACTGAGGGAGCAGCCGCACTGTCTGAGGGGCAGTACTGAGGGAGTGCCGCACTGTTGGAGGGGCAGTACTGAGGGAGCACCGCACTGTCGGAGGGGCAGTAGTGAGCGAGCACTGCACTGTCGGAGGGGCAGTACTGAGGGAACGCTGCACTGTCGGAGGGGCAGTACTGAGGGAGTGCGCACTGTCGGAGGGGCAGTACTGAGGAGACGCCGCACTGTCGGAGGGGCAGTACTGAGGGAGCGCTGCACTGTCGGAGGGGCAGTACTGAGGGAGTGCTGCACTGTCGGAGGGGCAGTACTGAGGGAGCGCCGCACTGTCGGAGGGGCAGTACTGAGGGAGCGCCGCACTGTCGGAGGGGCAGTACTGAGGGAGCGCCGCACTGTCGGAGGGGCAGTACTGAGGGAGCGCCGCACTGTCGGAGGGGCAGTACTGAGGGAGCGCCGCACTGTCGGAGGGGCAGTACTGAGGGAGCGCCGCACTGTCGGAGGGGCAGTACTGAGGGAGGGCCGGACAGTTGGAGGGGCAGTACTGAGGGAGCGCCGCACTGTTGGAGGGGCAGAACTGAAGTAGCGCCGCACTATCGGAGGGGCGGTACTGAGGGAGCGCCGCACTGTCGGAGGGGCAGTACTGAGGGAGCACCGCACTGTCTGAGGGGGTGCCGCACTGTTGGAGGGGCAGTACTGAGGGAGCACCGCACTGTCGGAGGGGCAGTAGTGAGGGAACACTGCACTGTCGGAGGGGCTGTACTAAGGGAGTGCTGCACTGTCGGAGGGGCTGTACTAAGGGAGTGCTGCACTGTCGGAGGGGCAGTACTGAGACAGCGCCGCACTGCCGGAGGGGCAGTAATGAGGGAGCGCCGCACTGTCGGAGGGGGCAGTACTGAGGGAGCGCTGCACTGTCGGAGGGGCAGTACTGAGGGAGCGCCGCACTGTCGGAGGGGCAGTAATGAGGGAGCGCCGCACTGTCGGAGGGGGCAGTACTGAGGGAGCGCCGCACTGTCGGAGGGGCAGTACTGAGGGAGCGCCGCACTGTCGGAGGGGCAGCACTGAGGGAGCGCCGCACTGTCGGAGGGGCAGTACTGAGGGAGCGCCGCACTGTCGGAGGGGCAGCACTGAGGGAGCGCCGCACTGTCGGAGGGGCAGTACTGAGGGAGCGCCGCACTGTCGGAGGGGCAGTACTGAGGGAGCGCCGCACTGTCGGAGGGGCAGTACTGAGGGAGCGCCGCACTGTCGGAGGGGCAGTACTGAGGGAGCGCCGCACTGTCGGAGGGACAGTACTGAGGGAGCGCCGCACTGTCGGAGGGACAGTACTGAGGGAGCGCCGCACTGTCGGAGGGGCAGTACTGAGGGAGGGCCGCACTGTTGGAGGGGCAGTACTGAGGGAGCGCCGCACTGTTGGAGGGGCAGAACTGAGGAGCGCCGCACTATCGGAGGGGCGGTACTGAGGGAGCGCCGCACTGTCGGAGGGGCAGTACTGAGGGAGCACCGCACTGTCTGAGGGGGTGCCGCACTGTTGGAGGGGCAGTACTGAGGGAGCACCGCACTGTCGGAGGGGCAGTAGTGAGGGAACACTGCACTGTCGGAGGGGCAGTACTGAGGGCACGCTGCACTGTCGGAGGGGCAGTACTAAGGGAGTGCTGCACTGTCGGAGGGGCAGTACTGAGGACAGCGCCGCACTGTCCGGAGGGGCAGTACTGAGGGAGCGCCGCACTGTCGGAGGGGCAGTACTGAGGGAGCGCCTGCACTGTCGGAGGGGCAGTACTGAGGGAGCGCCGCACTGTCGGAGGGGCAGTAATGAGGGAGCGCCGCACTGTCGGAGGGGCAGTACTGAGGGAGCGCCGCACTGTCGGAGGGGCAGTACTGAGGGAGCGCCGCACTGTCGGAGGGGCAGTACTGAGGGAGCGCCGCACTGTCGGAGGGGCAGTACTGAGGGAGCGCCGCACTGTCGGAGGGGCAGCACTGAGGGAGCGCCGCACTGTCGGAGGGGCAGCACTGAGGGAGCGCCGCACTGTCGGAGGGGCAGTACTGAGGGAGCGCCGCACTGTCGGAGGGGCAGTACTGAGGGAGCGCCGCACTGTCGGAGGGGCAGTACTGAGGGAGCGCCGCACTGTCGGAGGGGCAGTACTGAGGGAGCGCCGCACTGTCGGAGGGGCAGTACTGAGGGAGCGCCGCACTGTCGGAGGGGCAGTACTGAGGGAGCGCCGCACTGTCGGAGGGGCAGTACTGAGGGAGCGCCGCACTGTCGGAGGGGCAGTACTGAGGGAGCGCCGCACTGTCGGAGGGGCAGTACTGAGGGAGCGCCGCACTGTCGGAGGGGCAGTACTGAGGGAGCGCCGCACTGTCGGAGGGGCAGTACTGAGGGAGCGCCGCTCTGTCGGAGGGGCAGTACTGAGGGAGCGCCGCACTGTCGGAGGGGCAGTACTGAGGGAGCGCCGCACTGTCGGAGGGGCAGTACTGAGGGAGTGCCGCACTGTCGGAGGGGCAGTACTGAGGGAGCGCCGCACTGTTGGAGGGGCAGTACTGAGGGAGTGCCGCACTGTCGGAGGGGCAGTACTGAGGGAGCGCTGCACTGTCGGAGGGGCAGTACTGAGGGAGTGCTGCACTGTCGGAGGGGCAGTAGTGAGGGTGCTCCGCACTGTCGGAGGGGCAGGTACTGAGGGAGCGCCTGCACTGTCGGAGGGGCAGTACTGAGGGAGGGCCCGCACTGTCGGAGGGGCAGTACTGAGGGAGGCGCCGCACTGTTGGAGTGGCAGTACTGAGGGAGCGCCGCACTGTTGGAGGGGCAGTACTGAGGGAGCGCCGCATTGTCGAGGGGCGTACTGAGGGAGCGCCGCACTGTCGGAGGGGCAGGTACTGAGGGAGCACCGCACTGTCTGAGGGGCAGTACTGAGGGAGTGCCGCACTGTTGGAGGGGCAGTACTGAGGGAGCACCGCACTGTCGGAGGGGCAGTAGTGAGGGAGCACTGCACTGTCGGAGGGGCAGTACTGAGGGAACGCTGCACTGTCGGAGGGGCAGTACTGAGGGAGTGCTCACTGTCGGAGGGGCAGTACTGAGAGAACGCCGCACTGTCGGAGGGGCGGTACTGAGGGAACGCTGCACTGTCGGAGGAGCAGTACTGAGGGAGTGCTGCACTGTCGGAGGGGCAGTACTGAGGGAGCGCCGCACGGTCGGTTGTGCAGTACTGAGGGAGCGCCGCAGTGTCGGAGGGGCAGTACTGAGGGAGCGCCGCACTGTCTGAGGGGCAGCAGTGAGGGAGCGCCGCACTGTCGGAGGGGCAGTACTGAGGGAGCGCCGCACTGTCGGAGGGGCAGTACTGAGGGAGCGCCGCACTGTCGGCGGGGCAGTACTGAGGGAGCGCCGCACTGTCGGAGGGGCAGTACTGAGGGAGCGCCGCACTGTCGGAGGGGCAGCACTGAGGGAGCGCCGCACTGTCGGAGGGGCAGTACTGAGGGAGCGCCGCACTGTCGGAGGGGCAGCACTGAGGGAGCGCCGCACTGTCGGAGGGGCAGCAGTGAGGGAGCGCCGCACTGTCGGAGGGGCAGTACTGAGGGAGCGCCGCACTGTCGGAGGGGCAGTACTGAGGGAGCGCCGCACTGTCGGCGGGGCAGTACTGAGGGAGCGCCGCACTGTCGGAGGGACAGTACTGAGGGAGCGCCGCACTGTCGGAGGGACAGTACTGAGGGAGCGCCGCACTGTCGGAGGGGCAGTACTGAGAGAGGGCCGGACAGTTGGAGGGGCAGTACTGAGGGAGCGCCGCACTGTTGGAGGGGCAGAACTGAAGTAGCGCCGCACTATCGGAGGGGCGGTACTGAGGGAGCGCCGCACTGTCGGAGGGGCAGTACTGAGGGAGCACCGCACTGTCTGAGGGGGTGCCGCACTGTTGGAGGGGCAGTACTGAGGGAGCACCGCACTGTCGGAGGGGCAGTAGTGAGGGAACACTGCACTGTCGGAGGGGCAGTACTGAGGGCACGCTGCACTGTCGGAGGGGCTGTACTAAGGGAGTGCTGCACTGTCGGAGGGGCAGTACTGAGGGAGCGCCGCACTGTCGGAGGGGCAGTAATGAGGGAGCGCCGCACTGTCGGAGGGGGCAGTACTGAGGGAGCGCCGCACTGTCGGAGGGGCAGTACTGAGGGAGCGCCGCACTGTCGGAGGGGCAGTACTGAGGGAGCGCCGCACTGTCGGAGGGGCAGTACTGAGGGAGCGCCGCACTGTCGGAGGGGCAGCACTGAGGGAGCGCCGCACTGTCGGAGGGGCAGTACTGAGGGAGCGCCGCACTGTCGGAGGGGCAGTACTGAGGGAGCGCCGCACTGTCGGAGGGGCAGTACTGAGGGAGCGCCGCACTGTCGGAGGGGCAGTACTGAGGGAGCGCCGCACTGTCGGAGGGGCAGTACTGAGGGAGCGCCGCACTGTCGGAGGGGCAGTACTGAGGGAGCGCCGCACTGTCGGAGGGGCAGTACTGAGGGAGCGCCGCACTGTCGGAGGGGCAGTACTGAGGGAGCGCCGCACTGTCGGAGGGGCAGTACTGAGGGAGCGCCGCACTGTCGGAGGGGCAGTACTGAGGGAGCGCCGCACTGTCGGAGGGGCAGTACTGAGGGAGCGCCGCACTGTCGGAGGGGCAGTACTGAGGGAGCGCCGCACTGTCGGAGGGGCAGTACTGAGGGAGCGCCGCACTGTCGGAGGGGCAGTACTGAGGGAGCGCCGCACTGTCGGAGGGGCAGTACTGAGGGAGCGCCGCACTGTCGGAGGGGCAGTACTGAGGGAGCGCCGCACTGTTGGAGGGGCACTACTGAGGGAGTGCCGCACTGTCGGAGGGGCAGTAGTGAGGGAATGCTGCACTGTCGGAGGGGCAGTACTGAGGGAGTGCTGCACTGTCGGAGGGGCAGTACTGAGGACTGCTCGCACTTTCGGAGGGGCGGTACTGTGGGAACGCTGCACTGTCGGAGGGGCAGTACTGAGGGAGGGCCGCACTGTCGGAGGGGCAGTACTGAGGGAGGGCCGCACTGTTGGAGGGGCAGTACTGAGGGAGCGCCGCACTGTTGGAGGGGCAGTACTGAGGGAGCGCCGCACTGTCGGAGGGGCGGTACTGAGGGAGCGCCGCACTGTCGGAGGGGCAGTACTGAGGGAGCACCGCACTGTCTGAGGGGCAGTACTGAGGGAGTGCCGCACTGTTGGAGGGGCAGTACTGAGGGAGCACCGCACTGTCGGAGGGGCAGTAGTGAGCGAGCACTGCACTGTCGGAGGGGCAGTACTGAGGGAACGCTGCACTGTCGGAGGGGCAGTACTGAGGGAGTGCTACACTGTCGGAGGGGCAGTACTGAGAGAACGCCGCACTGTCGGAGGGGCGGTACTGAGGGAACGCTGCACTGTCGGAGGAGCAGTACTGAGGGAGTGCTGCACTGTCGGAGGGGCAGTACTGAGGGAGCGCCGCACGGTCGGTTGTGCAGTACTGAGGGAGCGCCGCAGTGTCGGAGGGGCAGTACTGAGGGAGCGCCGCACTGTCTGAGGGGCAGTACTGAGCGAAGGCCGCACTGTCGGAGGGGCAGTACTGAGGGAGCGCAGCAGTGTCGGAGGGGCAGTATTGAGGGAGCGCCGCACTGTCGGAGGGGCAGTACTGAGGGAGGGCCGGACAGTTGGAGGGGCAGTACTGAGGGAGCGCCGCACTGTTGGAGGGGCAGAACTGAAGTAGCGCCGCACTATCGGAGGGGCGGTACTGAGGGAGCGCCGCACTGTCGGAGGGGCAGTACTGAGGGAGCACCGCACTGTCTGAGGGGGTGCCGCACTGTTGGAGGGGCAGTACTGAGGGAGCACCGCACTGTCGGAGGGGCAGTAGTGAGGGAACACTGCACTGTCGGAGGGGCAGTACTGAGGGCACGCTGCACTGTCGGAGGGGCTGTACTAAGGGAGTGCTGCACTGTCGGAGGGGCAGTACTGAGACAGCGCCGCACTGCCGGAGGGGCAGTAATGAGGGAGCGCCGCACTGTCGGAGGGGGCAGTACTGAGGGAGCGCCGCACTGTCGGAGGGGCAGTACTGAGGGAGCGCCGCACTGTCGGAGGGGCAGTACTGAGGGAGCGCCGCACGGTCGGAGGGGCAGTACTGAGGGAGCGCCGCACTGGCGGAGGGGCAGTTCTGAGGGAGCGCCGCACTGTCGGAGGGGCAGTACTGAGGGAGGGCCGCACTGTCGGAGGGACAGTACTGAGGGAGCGCCGCACTGTCGGAGGGGCAGTACTGAGGGAGCGCCGCACTGTCGGAGGGGCAGTTCTGAGGGAGCGCCGCAGTGTCGGAGGGGCAGTACTGAGGGAGCGCCGCACTGTCGGAGGGGCAGTACTGAGGGAGTGCCGCACTGTCGGAGGGGCAGTACTGAGGGAGCGCCGCACTGTCGGAGAGGCAGTTCTGAGGGAGTGCCGATCTGTCGGAGGGGCAGTACTGAGGGAGCGCCGCACTGTCGGAGGGGCAGTACTGAGGGAGCGCCGCATTTTTGGAGGGGCACTACTGAGGGAGTGTCGCACTGTCGGAGGGGCAGTACTGAGGGGGCGCCGCATTGTCGGAGGGGCGTTAATGAGGGAGCGCCGCACTGTCGGAGGGGCAGTACTGAGGGAGCACCGCACTGTCTGAGGGGCAGTACTGAGGGAGTGCAGCACTTTTGGAGGGGCAGTACTGAGGGAGCACCGCACTGTCGGAGGGGCAGTAGTGAGGGAGCACTGCACTGTCGGAGGGGCAGTACTGAGGGAACGCTGCACTGTCGGAGGGGCAGTACTGAGGGAGTGCTGCACTGTCGGAGGGGCAGTACTGAGACATAGAAACAGAATCCAGAAGCAGGAGTAGGCCATTCGGCCCGTCGAGCCTGCTCCACCATTAAATACGATCATGGCTGATCATCCAAATCCAGTACCCTGTCCCTGCTTTAATCCCCACAGTACACATATCCCACCCTACCCCCGTAACCCCACGTATTTAATTCCCCCTAACATATCCCATCCTATCCCCATAACCCCACATATTTAATCCCCCCTTAACACTAAGGGTCAATTTATCATAGCCAAATCAACCTAACCCGCACATTTTTGGACTGTGGGAGGAAACCGGAGTACCCGGAGGAAACCCACGCAGACACGGGGAGAATGTGCAAACTCCACACAGACAGTCACCCGAGGTCAGATTCGAACCCGGGTCTCTGGCGCTGTGAGGCAGCAGTGCTAACCACTATGCCACTATGCACTTTCGGAGGGGCGGTACCGTGGGAACGCTGCACTGTCGGAGGAGCAGTACTGAGGGAGTGCTGCACTGTCGGAGGGGCAGTACTGAGGGAGCGCCGCACTGTCGGAGGGGCAGTACTGAGGGAGCGCCGCACTGTCGGAGGGGCGGTACTGAGGGAGCAGCGCACTGTCTGAGGGGCAGTACTGAGGGAGTGCCGCACTGTTGGAGGGGCAGTACTGAGGGAGCACCGCACTGTCGGAGGGGCAGTAGTGAGCGAGCACTGCACCGTCTGAGGGGCAGTACTGAGGGAGTGCTGCACTGTCGGAGGGGCAGTACTGAGACAGCGCCGCACTGTCGGAGGGGCGGTACAGAGGGAACGCTGCACTGTCGGAGGAGCAGTACTGAGGGAGTGCTGCACTGTCGGAGGGGCAGTACTGAGGGAGCGCCGCACTGTCGGAGGGGCAGTACTGAAGGAGCGCCGCACTGTCGGAGGGGCAGTACTGAGGGAGCGACGCACTGTCGGAGGGGCAGTACTGAGGGAGCGCCGCAGTGTTGGAGGGGCAGTACTGAGGGAGCGCCGCACTGTCGGAGGGGCAGTGCTGAGGGAGTGCCGCACTGTCGGAGGGGCAGTACTGAGGGAGCGCCGCACTGTCGGAGGGGCAGTACTGAGGGAGCGCCGATCTGTCGGAGAGGCAGTACTGAGGGAGCGCCGCACTGTCGGAGGGGCAGTACTGAGGGAGCGCCGTATTGTTGGAGGGGCACTACTGAGGGAGTGCCGCACTGTCGGAGGGGCAGTACTGAGGGAGCGCCGCATTGTCGGAGGGGCGTTACTGAGGGAGCGCCGCACTGTCGGAGGGGCAGTACTGAGGGAGCACCGCACTGTCTGAGGGGCAGTACTGAGGGAGCACCGCACTGTCGGAGGGGCAGTAGTGAGGGAGCACTGCACTGTCGGAGGGGCAGTACTGAGGGAACACTGCACTGTCGGAGGGGCAGTACTGAGGGAGTGCTGCACTGTCGGAGGGGCAGTACTGAGGGAGGGCCGCACTGTTGGAGGGGCAGTACTGAGGGAGCGCCGCACTGTCGGAGGGGCAGTACTGAGGGAGCGCCGCACCGTCGGAGGGGCGGTACTGAGGGAGCGCCGCACTGTCGGAGGGGCAGTACTGAGGGAGCACCGCACTGTCTGAGCGGCAGTACTGAGGGAGTGCCGCACTGTTGGAGGGGCAGCACTTAGGGAGCACCGCACTGTCAGAGGGGCAGTAGTGAGCGAGCACTGCACTGTCGGAGGGGCAGTACTGAGGGAACGCTGCACTGTCGGAGGGGCAGTACTGAGGGAGTGCTTCACTGTCGGAGGGGCAGTACTGAGACAGCGCCGCACTGTCGGAGGGGCGGTACTGAGGGAACACTGCACTGTCGGAGGAGCAGTACTGAGGGAGTGCTGCACTGTCGGAGGGGCAGTACTGAGGGAGCCCCGCACGGTCGGTTGTGCAGTACTGAGGGAGCGCCGCAGTGTCGGAGGGGCAGTACTGAGGGAGCGCCGCACTGTCTGAGGGGCAGTACTGAGCGAAGGCCGCACTGTCGGAGGGGCAGTACTGAGGGAGCGCTGCACTGTCGGAGGGGCAGTACTGAGGGAGGGCCGCACTGTCGGAGAGGCAGTACTGAGGGAGCGCCGCAGTGTCGGAGGGGCAGTACTGAGGGAGCGCCGCACTGTCGGTGGGGCAGTACTGAGGGAGCGCCGATCTGTCGGAGGGGCAGTACTGAGGGAGCGCCGCACTGTCGGAGGGGCAGTACTGAGGGAGCGCCGCATTGTTGGAGGGGCAGTACTGAGGGAGCGCCGCATTGTCGGAGGGGCGTTACTGAGTGAACGCCGCACTGTCGGAGGGGCAGTACTGAGGGAGCACCGCACTGTCTGAGGGGCAGTACTGAGGGAGTGCCGCACTGTTGGAGGGGCAGTACTGAGGGAGCACCGCACTGTCGGAGGGGCAGTAGTGAGGGAGCACTGCACTGTCGGAGGTGCAGTACTGAGGGAACGCTGCACTGTCGGAGGGGCAGTACTGAGACAGCTCCGCTCTGTCGGAGGGGCGGTACTGTGGGAACGCTGCACTGTCGGAGGAGCAGTACTGAGGGAGTGCTGCACTGTCGGAGGGGCAGTACTGAGGGAGTGCTGCACTGTCGGAGGGGCAGTACTGAGGGAGTGCTGCACTGTTGGATGGGGCAGTACTGTGGGAGTGCCGCACTGTTGGAGGGGCAGGACTGAGGGAGCGCTGCACTGTCGGAGGGGCAGTACTGAGGGAGCACCGCACTGTCGGAGGGGCAGTACTGAGGGTGCGCCGCACTGTCGGAGGGGCAGTACTGAGGGAGCGCCGCACTGTCGAAGGAGCAGTACTGAGGGAGCGCCGCACTGTCGGAGGGGCAGTACTGAGGGAGCGCCGCACTGTCGGAGGGGCAGTACTGAGGGAACGCTGCACTGTCGGAGGGGCAGTACTGAGGGAGTGCTGCACTGTCGGAGGGGCAGTACTGAGAGCAGCGCCGCACTGTCGGAGGGGCAGTACTGAGGGAAGCGCTGCACTGTCGGAGGGGCAGTACTGAGGGAGTGCTGCACTGTCGGAGGGGCAGTACTGAGGGAGGCCGCACTGTTGGAGGGGCAGTACTGAGGGAGCGCCGCACTGTCGGAGGGGCAGTACTGAGGGAGCGCCGCACTGTCGGAGGGCAGTACTGAGGGAGCGCCGCATTGTCGGAGGGGCAGTACTGAGGGAGCGCCGCACTGTCGGAGGGGCAGTACTGAGGGAGCGCCGCACTGTCGGAGGGGCAGTACTGAGGGAGCACCGCACTGTCTGAGGGGCAGTACTGAGGGAGTGCCGCACTGTTGGAGGGGCAGTACTGAGGGAGCACCGCACTGTCGGAGGGGCAGTAGTGAGGGAGCACTGCACTGTCGGAGGTGCAGTACTGAGGGAACGCTGCACTGTCGGAGGGGCAGTACTGAGACAGCTCCGCTCTGTCGGAGGGGCGGTACTGTGGGAACGCTGCACTGTCGGAGGAGCAGTACTGAGGGAGTGCTGCACTGTCGGAGGGGCAGTACTGAGGGAGTGCTGCACTGTCGGAGGGGCAGTACTGAGGGAGTGCTGCACTGTTGGATGGGGCAGTACTGTGGGAGTGCCGCACTGTTGGAGGGGCAGGACTGAGGGAGCGCTGCACTGTCGGAGGGGCAGTACTGAGGGAGCGCTGCACTGTCGGAGGGGCAGTAGTGAGGGTGCGCCGCACTGTCGGAGGGGCAGTACTGAGGGAGCGCCGCACTGTCGAAGGGGCAGTACTGAGGGAGCACCGCACTGTCGGAGGGGCAGTACTGAGGGAGCGCCGCACTGTCGGAGGGGCAGTACTGAGGGAGGGCCGCACTGTTGGAGGGGCAGTACTGAGGGAGCGCCGCACTGTCCGAGGGGCGGTACTGAGGGAGCGCCGCACTGTCGGAGGGGCAGTACTGAGGGAGCACCGCACTGTCTGAGGGGCAGTACTGAGGGAGTGCCGCACTGTTGGAGGGGCAGTACTGAGGGAGCACCGCACTGTCAGAGGGGCAGTACTGAGTGAGTGCTGCACTGTCGGATGGGGCAGTACTGTGGGAATGCTGCGCTGTTGGAGGGGCAGTACTGAGGGAGCGCTGCACTGTTGGAGGGGCAGTACTGAGGGAGCGCTGCACTGTCGGAGGGGCAGTACTGAGGGAGCGCTGCACTGTCGGAGGGGCAGTACTGAGGGAGCGCTGCACTGTCTGAGGGGCAGTACTGAGGGAGTGCCACACTGTTGGAGGGGCAGTACTGAGGGAGCACCGCACTGTCGGAGGGGCAGTAGTGAGGGAGCACTGCACTGTCGGAGGTGCAGTACTGAGGGAACGCTGAACTGTCGGAGGGGCAGTACTGAGACAGCGCCGCACTGTCGGAGGGGCGGTACTGAGGGAACGCTGCACTGTCGGAGGAGCAGTACTGAGGGAGTGCTGCACTGTCGGAGGGGCAGTACTGAGGGAGCGCCGCACGGTCGGTTGTGCAGTACTGAGGGAGCGCCGCAGTGTCGGAGGGGCAGTACTGAGGGAGCGCCGCACTGTCTGAGGGGCACTACTGAGCGAAGGCCGCACTGTCGGAGGGGCAGTACTGAGGGAGCGCCGCACTGTCGGAGGGGCAGTACTGAGGGAGGGCCGCACTGTCAGAGAGGCTGTACTGAGGGAGCGCCGCAGTGTCGGAGGGGCAGTACTGAGGGAGCGCCGCACTGTCGGAGGGGCAGTACTGAGGGAGCGCCGCACTGTCGGAGGGGCAGTACTGAGGGAGCGCCGCACTGTCGGTGGGGCAGTACTGAGGGAGCGCCGATCTGTCGGAGGGGCAGTACTGAGGGAGCGCCGCACTGTCGGAGGGGCAGTACTGAGGGAGTGCCGCACTGTCGGAGGGGCAGTACTGAGGGAGTGCTGCACTGTTGGATGGGGCAGTACTGAGGGAGTGCCGCACTGTTGGAGGGGCAGTACTGAGGGAGCGCTGCACTGTCGGAGGGGCAGTACTGAGGGTGCGCCGCACTGTCGGAGGGGCAGTACTGAGGGAGCGCCGCACTGTCGAGGGGCAGTACTGAGGGAGCACCGCACTGTCGGAGGGGCAGTACTGAGGGAGCGCCGCACTGTCGGAGGGGCAGTACTGAGGGAGGCCGCACTGTTGAAGGGGCAGTACTGAGGGAGCGCCGCACTGTCGGAGGGGCAGTACTGAGGGAGCGCCGCACTGTTGGAGGGGCGGTACTGAGGGAGTGCCGCACTGTTGGAGGGGCAGTACTGAGGGAGCACAGCACTGTCAGAGGGGCAGTAGTGAGGGAGCACTGCACTGTCGGAGGGGCAGTACTGAGGGAACGCTGCACTGTCGGAGGGGCAGTACTGAGGGAGTGCTGCACTGTCGGAGGGGCAGTACTGAGGGAGTGCTGCACTGTCAGATGGGGCAGTACTGTGGGAGTGCTGCGCTGTTGGAGGGGCAGTACTGAGGGAGCGCTGCACTGTCGGAGGGGCAGTGCTGAGGGAGCGCTGCACTGTCGGAGGGGCAGTACTGAGGGAGCGCTGCACTGTCGGAGGGGCAGTACTGAGGGAGCGCCGCACTGTCGGAGGGGCAGTACTGAGGGAGGGCCGCACTGTCAGAGAGGCTGTACTGAGGGAGCGCCGCAGTGTCGGAGGGGCAGTACTGAGGGAGCGCCGCACTGTCGGAGGGGCAGTACTGAGCGAAGGCCGCACTGTCGGAGGGGCAGTACTGAGGGAGCGCTGCACTGTCGGAGGGGCAGTACTGAGGGAGGGCCGCACTGTCGGAGAGGCAGTACTGAGGGAGCGCCGCAGTGTCGGAGGGGCAGTACTGAGGGAGCGCCGCACTGTCGGTGGGGCAGTACTGAGGGAGCGCCGATCTGTCGGAGGGGCAGTACTGAGGGAGCGCCGCACTGTCGGAGGGGCAGTACTGAGGGAGCGCCGCATTGTTGGAGGGGCAGTACTGAGGGAGCGCCGCATTGTCGGAGGGGCGTTACTGAGTGAACGCCGCACTGTCGGAGGGGCAGTACTGAGGGAGCACCGCACTGTCTGAGGGGCAGTACTGAGGGAGTGCCGCACTGTTGGAGGGGCAGTACTGAGGGAGCACCGCACTGTCGGAGGGGCAGTAGTGAGGGAGCACTGCACTGTCGGAGGTGCAGTACTGAGGGAACGCTGCACTGTCGGAGGGGCAGTACTGAGACAGCTCCGCTCTGTCGGAGGGGCGGTACTGTGGGAACGCTGCACTGTCGGAGGAGCAGTACTGAGGGAGTGCTGCACTGTCGGAGGGGCAGTACTGAGGGAGTGCTGCACTGTCGGAGGGGCAGTACTGAGGGAGTGCTGCACTGTTGGATGGGGCAGTACTGTGGGAGTGCCGCACTGTTGGAGGGGCAGTACTGAGGGAGCGCTGCACTGTCGGAGGGGCAGTACTGAGGGAGGGCCGCACTGTCGGAGAGGCAGTACTGAGGGAGCGCCGCACTGTCGGAGGGGCAGTACTGAGGGAGCGCCGCACTGTCGGAGGGGCAGTACTGAGGGAGCGCCGCACTGTCGGAGGGGCAGTACTGAGGGAGCGCCGCACTGTCGGAGGGGCAGTACTGAGGGAGCGCCGCACTGTTGGAGGGGCAGTACTGAGGGAGCGCCGCACTGTCGGAGGGGCGGTACTGAGTGAGCGCCGCACTGTCGGAGGGGCAGTACTGAGGGAGCACCGCACTGTCTGAGGGGCAGTACTGAGGGAGTGCCGCACTGTTGGAGGGGCAGTACTGAGGGAGCACCGCACTGTCGGAGGGGCAGTAGTGAGGGAGCACTGCACTGTCGGAGGTGCAGTACTGAGGGAACGCTGCACTGTCGGAGGGGCAGTACTGAGAGAGCTCCGCACTGTCGGAGGGGCAGTACTGTGGGAACGCTGCACTGTCGGAGGGGCAGTACTGAGGGAGTGCTGCACTGTCGGAGGGGCAGTACTGAGGGAGTGCTGCACTGTCGGAGGGGCAGTACTGAGGGAGCGCTGCACTGTCGGAGGGGCAGTACTGAGGGAGCGCCGCACTGTCTGGAGGGGCAGTACTGAGGGAGCGCTGCACTGTCGGAGGGGCAGTACTGAGGGAGCACCGCACTGTCGGAGGGGCAGTACTGAGGGAGCGCCGCACTGTCGGAGGGGCAGTACTGAGGGAGGGCCGCACTGTCGGAGGGGCAGTACTGAGGGAGCGCCGCACTGTCCGGAGGGGCAGTACTGAGGGAGCGCCGCACTGTCGGAGGGGCAGTACTGAGGGAGCACCGCACTGTCTGAGGGGCAGTACTGAGGGAGTGCCGCACTGTTGGAGGGGCAGTACTGAGGGAGCACCGCACTGTCAGAGGGGCAGTACTGAGTGAGTGCTGCACTGTCGGATGGGGCAGTACTGTGGGAATGCTGCGCTGTTGGAGGGGCAGTACTGAGGGAGCGCCGCATTGTTGGAGGGGCAGTACTGAGGGAGCGCCGCATTGTCGGAGGGGCGTTACTGAGTGAACGCCGCACTGTCGGAGGGGCAGTACTGAGGGAGCACCGCACTGTCTGAGGGGCAGTACTGAGGGAGTGCCGCACTGTTGGAGGGGCAGTACTGAGGGAGCACCGCACTGTCGGAGGGGCAGTAGTGAGGGAGCACTGCACTGTCGGAGGTGCAGTACTGAGGGAACGCTGCACTGTCGGAGGGGCAGTACTGAGACAGCTCCGCTCTGTCGGAGGGGCGGTACTGTGGGAACGCTGCACTGTCGGAGGAGCAGTACTGAGGGAGTGCTGCACTGTCGGAAGGGCAGTACTGAGGGAGTGCTGCACTGTCGGAGGGGCAGTACTGAGGGAGTGCTGCACTGTTGGAGGGGCAGTACTGAGGGAGTGCCGCACTGTTGGAGGGGCAGTACTGAGGGAGCGCCGCACTGTCGGAGGGGCAGTACTGAGGGAGCGCTGCACTGTCGGAGGGGCAGTAGTGAGGGAGCGCCGCACTGTCGGAGGGGCAGTACTGAGGGAGCGCCGCACTGTCGAGGGGCAGTACTGAGGGAGCACCGCACTGTCGGAGGGGCAGTACTGAGGGAGCGCCGCACTGTCGGAGGGGCAGTACTGAGGGAGGGCCGCACTGTTGGAGGGGCAGTACTGAGGGAGCGCCGCACTGTCGAGGGGCGGTACTGAGGGAGCGCCGCACTGTCGGAGGGGCAGTACTGAGGGAGCACCGCACTGTCTGAGGGGCAGTACTGAGGGAGTGCCGCACTGTTGGAGGGGCAGTACTGAGGGAGCACCGCACTGTCAGAGGGGCAGTACTGAGGGAGTGCTGCACTGTCGGATGGGGCAGTACTGTGGGAATGCTGCGCTGTTGGAGGGGCAGTACTGAGGGAGCGCTGCACTGTTGGAGGGGCAGTACTGAGGGAGCGCTGCACTGTCGGAGGGTCAGTACTGAGGGAGCGCTGCACTGTCGGAGGGGCAGTACTGAGGGAGCGCTGCACTGTCTGAGGGGCAGTACTGAGGGAGTGCCACACTGTTGGAGGGGCAGTACTGAGGGAGCACCGCACTGTCGGAGGGGCAGTAGGGAGGGAGCACTGCACTGTCGGAGGTGCAGTACTGAGGGAACGCTGAACTGTCGGAGGGGCAGTACTGAGGGAGTGCTGCACTGTCGGAGGGGCAGTACTGAGACAGCGCCGCACTGTCGGAGGGGCGGTACTGAGGGAACGCTGCACTGTCGGAGGAGCAGTACTGAGGGAGTGCTGCACTGTCGGAGGGGCAGTACTGAGGGAGCGCCGCACGGTCGGTTGTGCAGTACTGAGGGAGCGCCGCAGTGTCGGAGGGGCAGTACTGAGGGAGCGCCGCACTGTCTGAGGGGCAGTACTGAGCGAAGGCCGCACTGTCGGAGGGGCAGTACTGAGGGAGCGCCGCACTGTCGGAGGGGCAGTACTGAGGGAGGGCCGCACTGTCAGAGAGGCTGTACTGAGGGAGCGCCGCAGTGTCGGAGGGGCAGTACTGAGGGAGCGCCGCACTGTCGGAGGGGCAGTACTGAGGGAGCGCCGCACTGTCGGAGGGGCAGTACTGAGGGAGCGCCGCACTGTCGGTGGGGCAGTACTGAGGGAGCGCCGATCTGTCGGAGGGGCAGTACTGAGGGAGCGCCGCACTGTCGGAGGGGCAGTACTGAGGGAGTGCTGCACTGTCGGAGGGGCAGTACTGAGGTAGTGCTGCACTGTTGGATGGGGCAGTACTGTGGGAGTGCCGCACTGTTGGAGGGGCAGGACTGAGGGAGCGCTGCACTGTCGGAGGGGCAGTACTGAGGGTGCGCCGCACTGTCGGAGGGGCAGTACTGAGGGAGCGCCGCACTGTCGAAGGGGCAGTACTGAGGGAGCACCGCACTGTCGGAGGGGCAGTACTGAGGGAGCGCCGCACTGTCGGAGGGGCAGTACTGAGGGAGGGCCGCACTGTTGAAGGGGCAGTACTGAGGGAGCGCCGCACTGTCGGAGGGGCAGTACTGAGGGAGCGCCGCACTGTCGGAGGGGCGGTACTGAGGGAGCGCCGCACTGTCGGAGGGGCAGTACTGAGGGAGCACCGCACTGTCTGAGGGGCAGTACTGAGGGAGTGCCGCACTGTTGGAGGGGCAGTACTGAGGGAGCACAGCACTGTCAGAGGGGCAGTAGTGAGGGAGCACTGCTCTGTCGGAGGGGCAGTACTGAGGGAACGCTGCACTGTCGGAGGGGCAGTACTGAGGGAGTGCTGCACTGTCGGAGGGGCAGTACTGAGGGAGTGCTGCACTGTCGGATGGGGCAGTACTGTGGGAGTGCTGCGCTGTTGGAGGGGCAGTACTGAGGGAGCGCTGCACTGTCGGAGGGGCAGTGCTGAGGGAGCGCTGCACTGTCGGAGGGGCAGTACTGAGGGAGCGCTGCACTGTCGGAGGGGCAGTACTGAGGGAGCGCCGCACTGTCGGAGGGGCAGTACTGAGGGAGGGCCGCACTGTCAGAGAGGCTGTACTGAGGGAGCGCCGCAGTGTCGGAGGGGCAGTACTGAGGGAGCGCCGCACTGTCGGAGGGGCAGTACTGAGCGAAGGCCGCACTGTCGGAGGGGCAGTACTGAGGGAGCGCTGCACTGTCGGAGGGGCAGTACTGAGGGAGGGCCGCACTGTCGGAGAGGCAGTACTGAGGGAGCGCCGCAGTGTCGGAGGGGCAGTACTGAGGGAGCGCCGCACTGTCGGTGGGGCAGTACTGAGGGAGCGCCGATCTGTCGGAGGGGCAGTACTGAGGGAGCGCCGCACTGTCGGAGGGGCAGTACTGAGGGAGCGCCGCATTGTTGGAGGGGCAGTACTGAGGGAGCGCCGCATTGTCGGAGGGGCGTTACTGAGTGAACGCCGCACTGTCGGAGGGGCAGTACTGAGGGAGCACCGCACTGTCTGAGGGGCAGTACTGAGGGAGTGCCGCACTGTTGGAGGGGCAGTACTGAGGGAGCACCGCACTGTCGGAGGGGCAGTAGTGAGGGAGCACTGCACTGTCGGAGGTGCAGTACTGAGGGAACGCTGCACTGTCGGAGGGGCAGTACTGAGACAGCTCCGCACTGTCGGAGGGGCGGTACTGTGGGAACGCTGCACTGTCGGAGGAGCAGTACTGAGGGAGTGCTGCACTGTCGGAGGGGCAGTACTGAGGGAGTGCTGCACTGTCGGAGGGGCAGTACTGAGGGAGTGCTGCACTGTTGGATGGGGCAGTACTGTGGGAGTGCCGCACTGTTGGAGGGGCAGGACTGAGGGAGCACCGCACTGTCGGAGGGGCAGTACTGAGGGAGCGCCGCACTGTCGGAGGGGCAGTACTGAGGGTGCGCCGCACTGTTGGAGGGGCAGTACTGAGGGAGCGCCGCGCTGTCCGAGGGGCGGTACTGAGGGAGCGCCGCACTGTCGGAGGGGCAGTACTGAGGGAGCACCGCACTGTCTGAGGGGCAGTACTGAGGGAGTGCCGCACTGTTGGAGGGGCAGTACTGAGGGAGCACCGCACTGTCAGAGGGGCAGTACTGAGTGAGTGCTGCACTGTCGGATGGGGCAGTACTGTGGGAATGCTGCGCTGTTGGAGGGGCAGTACTGAGGGAGCGCTGCACTGTTGGAGGGGCAGTACTGAGGGAGCGCTGCACTGTCGGAGGGTCAGTACTGAGGGAGCGCTGCACTGTCGGAGGGGCAGTACTGAGGGAGCGCTGCACTGTCTGAGGGGCAGTACTGAGGGAGTGCCACACTGTTGGAGGGGCAGTACTGAGGGAGCACCGCACTGTCGGAGGGGCAGTAGTGAGGGAGCACTGCACTGTCGGAGGTGCAGTACTGAGGGAACGCTGAACTGTCGGAGGGGCAGTACTGAGGGAGTGCTGCACTGTCGGAGGGGCAGTACTGAGACAGCGCCGCACTGTCGGAGGGGCGGTACTGAGGGAACGCTGCACTGTCGGAGGAGCAGTACTGAGGGAGTGCTGCACTGTCGGAGGGGCAGTACTGTGGGAGCGCCGCACGGTCGGTTGTGCAGTACTGAGGGAGCGCCGCAGTGTCGGAGGGGCAGTACTGAGGGAGCGCCGCACTGTCTGAGGGGCAGTACTGAGCGAAGGCCGCACTGTCGGAGGGGCAGTACTGAGGGAGCGCCGCACTGTCGGAGGGGCAGTACTGAGGGAGGGCCGCACTGTCAGAGAGGCTGTACTGAGGGAGCGCCGCAGTGTCGGAGGGGCAGTACTGAGGGAGGGCCGCACTGTCGGAGGGGCAGTACTGAGGGAGCGCCGCACTGTCGGAGGGGCAGTACTGAGGGAGCGCCGCACTGTCGGTGGGGCAGTACTGAGGGAGCGCCGATCTGTCGGAGGGGCAGTACTGAGGGAGCGCCGCACTGTCGGAGGGGCAGTACTGAGGGAGTGCTGCACTGTCGGAGGGGCAGTACTGAGGTAGTGCTGCACTGTTGGATGGGGCAGTACTGTGGGAGTGCCGCACTGTTGGAGGGGCAGGACTGAGGGAGCGCTGCACTGTCGGAGGGGCAGTACTGAGGGTGCGCCGCACTGTCGGAGGGGCAGTACTGAGGGAGCGCCGCACTGTCGAAGGGGCAGTACTGAGGGAGCACCGCACTGTCGGAGGGGCAGTACTGAGGGAGCGCCGCACTGTCGGAGGGGCAGTACTGAGGGAGGGCCGCACTGTTGAAGGGGCAGTACTGAGGGAGCGCCGCACTGTCGGAGGGGCAGTACTGAGGGAGCGCCGCACTGTCGGAGGGGCGGTACTGAGGGAGCGCCGCACTGTCGGAGGGGCAGTACTGAGGGAGCACCGCACTGTCTGAGGGGCAGTACTGAGGGAGTGCCGCACTGTTGGAGGGGCAGTACTGAGGGAGCACAGCACTGTCAGAGGGGCAGTAGTGAGGGAGCACTGCTCTGTCGGAGGGGCAGTACTGAGGGAACGCTGCACTGTCGGAGGGGCAGTACTGAGGGAGTGCTGCACTGTCGGAGGGGCAGTACTGAGGGAGTGCTGCACTGTCAGATGGGGCAGTACTGTGGGAGTGCTGCGCTGTCGGAGGGGCAGTACTGAGGGAGCGCTGCACTGTCGGAGGGGCAGTGCTGAGGGAGCGCTGCACTGTCGGAGGGGCAGTACTGAGGGAGCGCTGCACTGTCGGAGGGGCAGTACTGAGGGAGCGCCGCACTGTCGGAGGGGCAGTACTGAGGGAGGGCCGCACTGTCAGAGAGGCTGTACTGAGGGAGCGCCGCAGTGTCGGAGGGGCAGTACTGAGGGAGCGCCGCACTGTCGGAGGGGCAGTACTGAGGGAGCGCCGCACTGTCGGAGGGGCAGTACTGAGGGAGCGCCGCATTGTTGGAGGGGCAGTACTGAGGGAGTGCCGCACTGTCGGAGGGGCAGTACTGGTGGAGCGCCGCATTGTCGGAGGGGCGTTACTGAGTGAACGCCGCACTGTCGGAGGGGCAGTACTGAGGGAGCACCGCACTGTCTGAGGGGCAGTACTGAGGGAGTGCCGCACTGTTGGAGGGGCAGTACTGAGGGAGCACCGCACTGTCGGAGGGGCAGTAGTGAGGGAGCACTGCACTGTCGGAGGTGCAGTACTGAGGGAACGCTGCACTGTCGGAGGGGCAGTACTGAGACAGCTCCGCACTGTCGGAGGGGCGGTACTGTGGGAACGCTGCACTGTCGGAGGAGCAGTACTGAGGGAGTGCTGCACTGTCGGAGGGGCAGTACTGAGGGAGTGCTGCACTGTCGGAGGGGCAGTACTGAGGGAGTGCTGCACTGTTGGATGGGGCAGTACTGTGGGAGTGCCGCACTGTTGGAGGTGCAGGACTGAGGGAGCGCTGCACTGTCGGAGGGGCAGTACTGAGGGAGCGCTGCACTGTCGGAGGGACAGTACTGAGGGTGCGCCGCACTGTCGGAGGGGCAGTACTGAGGGAGCGCCGCACTGTCGAAGGAGCAGTACTGAGGGAGCACCGCACTGTCGGAGGGGCAGTACTGAGGGAGCGCCGCACTGTCGGAGGGGCAGTACTGAGGGAGGGCCGCACTGTTGGAGGGGCAGTACTGAGGGAGCACCGCACTGTCGGAGGGGCAGTAGTGAGGGAGCACTGCACTGTCGGAGGTGCAGTACTGAGGGAACGCTGCACTGTCGGAGGGGCAGTACTGAGGGAGTGCTGCACTGTCGGAGGGGCAGTACTGAGACAGCGCCGCACTGTCGGAGGGGCGGTACTGAGGGAACGCTGCACTGTCGGAGGAGCAGTACTGAGGGAGCACCGCACTGTCAGAGGGGCAGTAGTGAGGGAGCACTGCTCTGTCGGAGGGGCAGTACTGAGGGAACGCTGCACTGTCGGAGGGGCAGTACTGAGTGAGTGCTGCACTGTCGGATGGGGCAGTACTGTGGGAGTGCTGCGCTGTTGGAGGGGCAGTACTGAGGGAGCGCTGCACTGTTGGAGGGGCAGTACTGAGGGAGAGCTGCACTGTCGGAGGGGCAGTACTGAGGGAGTGCTGCACTGTCGGAGGGGCAGTACTGAGGGAGCGCTGCACTGTCTGAGGGGCAGTACTGAGGGAGTGCCGCACTGTTGGAGGGGCAGTACTGAGGGAGCACCGCACTGTCGGAGGGGCAATAGTGAGGGAGCACTGCACTGTCGGAGGTGCAGTACTGAGGGAACGCTGCACTGTCGGAGGGGCAGTACTGAGACAGCTCCGCACTGTCGGAGGGGCGGTACTGTGGGAACGCTGCACTGTCGGAGGAGCAGTACTGAGGGAGTGCTGCACTGTCGGAGGGGCAGTACTGAGGGAGTGCTGCACTGTCGGAGGGGCAGTACTGAGGTAGTGCTGCACTGTTGGATGGGGCAGTACTGTGGGAGTGCCGCACTGTTGGAGGGGCAGGACTGAGGGAGCGCTGCACTGTCGGAGGGGCAGTACTGAGGGTGCGCCGCACTGTCGGAGGGGCAGTACTGAGGGAGCGCCGCACTGTCGAAGGGGCAGTACTGAGGGAGCACCGCACTGTCGGAGGGGCAGTACTGAGGGAGCGCCGCACTGTCGGAGGGGCAGTACTGAGGGAGGGCCGCACTGTTGAAGGGGCAGTACTGAGGGAGCGCCGCAATGTCGGAGGGGCAGTACTGAGGGAGCGCCGCACTGTTGGAGGGGCGGTACTGAGGGAGCGCCGCACTGTCGGAGGGGCAGTACTGAGGGAGCACCGCACTGTCTGAGGGGCAGTACTGAGGGAGTGCCGCACTGTTGGAGGGGCAGTACTGAGGGAGCACAGCACTGTCAGAGGGGCAGTAGTGAGGGAGCACTGCTCTGTCGGAGGGGCAGTACTGAGGGAACGCTGCACTGTCGGAGGGGCAGTACTGAGGGAGTGCTGCACTGTCGGAGGGGCAGTACTGAGGGAGCGCTGCACTGTCGGAGGGGCAGTACTGAGGGAGTGCTGCACTGTCGGATGGGGCAGTACTGTGGGAGTGCTGCGCTGTTGGAGGGGCAGTACTGAGGGAGCGCTGCACTGTCGGAGGGGCAGTGCTGAGGGAGCGCTGCACTGTCGGAGGGGCAGTACTGAGGGAGCGCTGCACTGTCGGAGGGGCAGTACTGAGGGAGCGCTGCACTGTCGGAGGGGCAGTACTGTGGGAGTGCCGCACTGTCGGAGGAGCAGCCCAAGCTCATTGGCGTTACATTCAAAGGGTGGACCAATATGAGGTGCAGTCTAATCACAAGTCATGATTGCCATCGGCATTTTCCAGTACTTAAAGGGGAGGTTCACTGATGCTGCAGAGCCTCATTCTCAGCATTGCTGGCTGTGCAGCTGCCTCAGCAAGCAGCAGCAGGTCAAGGAGAAAGAGCGGAGGACGGAAGCAGCTGTACTCATGGGAGATCCACGCCCCAGAGAGAGAGCCCGCAGATTCTGTGATCAAGCATTGGAGGCGTTGGTGTTCGCTGTGGAGAGACGGAGGGCAGTGCTCTACCCGGCAAGTGGCAGGAGGCCCTCACTGCAAGTCTTCCGCACCATGTGGAGGGAGGTGGCGCAGCAGGTCTCGGGCAGCACTCCAGGACCCACACACAGTGCAGGAAGAAATTTAACGACCTCACTCAGGTGGTCAGGGTGAGTCAATGCTTCAACAAATGCTACATACCACCATCTGAACCAGTCTTCACACACTGTGGGAGTACCTTCACCACACGGACTGCAGCGGTTCAAGAAGGCGGCTCACCACCACCTTCTCAAGGGGCAACTTGGGATGGGCAATAAATGCCGGCCTTGCCAGCGACGCCCACATCCCATAAACAAATGTAAAATAAAACACTGGCCAAAGCACCACACCCCCAGCTCTCACCCACCAACAATCTCTACCTACCAACACTCACACCCACATCTCACACCTTGCACACAATGACAGCTATTCAACTATGGCAGGCACATCACACAAACACATTGCTCCACACTCAATCACACACTTTCCTTTCTCTTGCAGGCCAAGGTGGCTCACAACAGGAGGGAGCAGGAGCGCACAGGCAGGGGACAAGCCGGCACCCAACCACTGTCTGCGCTGGAGGATAGAGTGCTGCAGATTATTGGGCGCCAGGTGGTGGGCGCCGTGGCCACCGGCGATATTGACCCCCTTGGGGACAACAATGGTGTGTTCATCACTACTCCTTCTTCTCACATCCCACTTCCCCATCACCCCACAGGCTTTTCCCACTTTCCAGCTAATCATGTTGTATGCATGCATTTCTCCCTTCCTGCCCTACTTCCCCTCACCTTAACCCGACTCTTGTACCTTTGTGCTTTCAGATAATGAGCAAGCACCTGAGCAGCCTGTCCCTGAGGGCACTGTACAGAGCGAGACAGGAGAAGAGGAGGAGGAAGAACACAGCGCGTCACTGCATGTCTCACCCGCAGGCACCAGCTCAGATACTGACACTACGCGTTCTTTAGAGACTAGTATAGTAGCAGGATCTGCACAGGGTGAGGCACCGAGGACGAGTGGGCTGCAGCAAGGCCAGGAGGAAACGGTAGCTCAGGGGCCAGCTCCCCGGAGGGTGAGTTCTGCTGCACAGGACTCAGATGAGGATCTCAATGGGGAGACCTTTAGAAGAAGGGTGATGGGCATGCACACGGAGATAGGTGCAATGGCAAAGGTGCCCGAGAGCCTGTCGGCAATAGTAAGGAGCATGGAGTAGTCGGCCTCCAACATTGCACAGAGCTCTGCGCACACCATGGAGCCCATCATTTCCAGTCTGCAAAGGATGGTAGACTCCCAGAGAGACCGTGGCGACCCAGACCTGATGCCGCGTGTGATGGGCGATCTAGCAGCTTCCATTGCAGCACAGGCAGAAGCGACGCAACATCTTAGTGCTGTAATGCAGTCTATGACTGGTGGCATCCAATCTCAGACTGCTCTCATGCAGTCTCAGCTTGATGCCACGCAAGCTCTGACTGCTGCCATCATGGCTGGGTCGACCACCGTCAACCGGGGCTTTCACGGTGTCGCAGCAGGCCAGCAAACTGTGCTCCAACAGATTGCTAGGGATGCTGAGGTGCTGCCCCGGGGGAGTGGCAGTGGGTCAGTGGAGCAGGAAGCTGCTGTCCTCTCTCAGGATGACAGCATTCCTGATCCCGCCACTGCCACTCCGCCATTGCCCTTGTCGCTGCCTGTCATCCAGCCAGCCCAGACTGCCGCCGCCCATGCTGAGGTGGTGCAGTCTACAGCCGGGCCTTCCAGGCCCAGAGCTGGTCGAGGGCGTCCTGCAAGGCCATCTGAGGTCTCCCGCACGGACACTCAGCAGCCTTCCACCAGCCGTGCTGCAGCCACTGGGCCAACACTTCGTAGGAGCACTAGAATAGGTAGAGGCACAGTAACGAGGGGTACTGAGGGATTACACAAGGTTGAATAGTTAATATTTTTGGTGTAATTATGTTTTCACTGATTTTTGATAAATTTATTAATTCAGTTTGGATTCTTTTGTGGTGTGTTTCATTTCAGCTTTGCGCTGTGATATGACCTGCGACAGGGTTGGAATGATGGGGATGTGGTGAGCAACGGGGATCTGAGATTTAATTCATTCAAACCGCAGTCTGGTGAGGTGGTCACGGACTGCCCTTCCGGTAGGCCGATTGAGTGGCTGCCTCCTCTCTCATTCCTGTTCCTCCCCCTCCTCATCCTCCTCCTCTCCATCTTCCTTCTCCTGAGGTGGTCCCACAATCCCTGATAGCAAGGGCTGTGCCCTCATGATGGCCAAGTTGTGGAGCATGCAGCAGACCACCACGAAATGGGACACCCGCTCCGGCGAGTACTGGAGGGCTCCTCCCGAGCGGTCAAGGCAGCGGGACCCTTGCTTGAGCACCCCGATAGTCTGCTCGATGATGTTCCTGGTGGCAGCATGGCTCTCACTATATGAATGCTGGGCAGGAGTGTTGGGGTTGTAGAGGGGAGTCATGAGCCAGGTGGAGAGCGGATAACCCTTGTCTCCGACCAGCCAGCCACGAGCTGTGGTGGCTGGAAGAGTGCTGGCGCACTGGTCTGGCGCAGGATGAAGGCATCGTGGCTGCTGCCAGGATAGCGGGCATTGACGGTGAGGATTCACTGTCTGTGATCGCACACCAACTGCACCTTAACTGAGTGGTAGCCTTTGCGGTTATGGAAGATCTCTTTATTGTTATGCGGTGCCTGCAAAGCCATGTAGGTGCAGTCAATGGCGCCCTGCACCATTGGAAATCCTGCTATCCTGGCAAAGCCAGATGCGCGCTCGTCCTGCTTCTCTCTGGTGATCGGGAAGCCAATGTAGTCCCTTCTCCTGCTGTAGAGAGCCTCTGTGACCTCCTGGATGCAGCGATGGACGGCGAACTATGAGGTGTTAGCTATGTCTCCTGTTGCAGACTGGAAGGATCCAGTGTCGAAGAAATTGAGGGCTACGGTGACCTTGAGGGCCACTGAGAGAGCCGTGGTCACCCTGGTCTGAGGTTGGAGGTTTGGTTGCAAGAGGTGGCAGAGTTCTGTGACCACCTCCTTGGTGAAGCAAAGCCTTCTAATACACTGCTCCTCACTTAATTGAAGGTAGGAGAAGTGCTCACGGAAGACCCTTGGAGGGTAAGGCCTCCTGCTGAGAGCCCTGATGGCCCTCCTCCTCCCTCTGACCACATGTTCCTGTCTTTCTCGCTGCCTCCGCTCTTTCCACTGTAAATCCTGGAGAGCGTAGTCGACTGTCAGTACAGCCCCCATTAACGTAACCAAGTGTAGCAGTTTGATTCCTTGAAGAATAAATGTAGCTACTTTTTAGTTATCACAACACTCCTGATACAAAAGAACCTTGAAATTACTGAATGAAACTGTTGGACTATGTGAAACTGACAAGAAACCACTGAACTGCACTAACCTGACAGCTGGGAGTCATTACTGATGATCCCTTTAAATAACATCCCTGGAGCCGGCTTCCTGGTGCTTCACGCCAGCTCTCCCTGTCGGTGTTTACTCCAGGTGCTAAGGCAGGTGATGACAATCAATTTAGCAGATCGAGCGCTCAGTGAGCGTTGCACACCCACTGACGTCACCAACCACCTAGTGTTGACATTACCGGCGATAGCTCTTAACAGCGGCACTACGGGGGGGGGGGGGGGGGGCGGCCGGCCGGATTTGGCGTGCGGCGCTGGATTTGCCTCACTCCGGCGATACTGCTGTAGCGCCTCACTAGCACCATCTGCTGGCGCTAACGGGAGGCGCTAAGGGGAGGAATTTTTCCCCCAGACTGTTTCCAGCAGTCTAGAACGAGGGGACATGGATATAAGATTAAATGTAAGAGATTTAGAGAGCCGCAGGAACTCTTTGGGCTCAATGGGGTCAATGTTAACCTACCGGACCAGTGGTTAAGATAAGCAAGGTTCCTTCAAGTTTGATTCTAACCTGATGGATATGTCACCTGACTTTGATCCATCCCAATGGATTGGGAACATGGGACTGCTGGGGATCATTTTGATCCACAGTCACTGACCTCGCCGCCCCTCCCCATTAACAGACCCATCTGTCAAACTTTTATCCATCGTCCTGCCCCTCAATTTATAACATGCTCTGCTAGCAGGACCTTCTGTGGTGGAATATCCGAAACAGACCCTCTTCACCAGAGCTGACTGAAAACCATCGTCCCCAGCCCCCCACGCCATGCACAGGCGGTGCTAATGTTCATCGTCTCGCTGTGGACAAGCTTAGCTCCTCCCATCCGCATCTTAGTGGAAGGTAAACAGGAGAAAATAGGTAGACATCGAGGGAGCAGGAGAGGGAGGGGGGGAGGAGGGGAGGGAGAAAAGAGGGAGGGGAAGGAGGGGTGAGGTAAGGGGAGGGAGGGAGATGGAGGTAGAGAAGAGGGAGGGGAGAGGGGACCAGGAGGGGGGAGTGGAGTGAAGCGGGGATAAGGAGAGGTATAGAGCTGGGAAGGGAATAGGAGTGGGAGGGCGGGAATGGGAGAGGGGAGGGAGGGAGGGGGAGGGAAAAGGCTGGAGGAATAATAGGGAAGTGAGGAAATTTGAAGGTTATGGAATCGGCTGAAGGACTGAAGTGTGGAGGGGAGGGGGTATGAGGTAAAGGGTGGGGTGGAGGAGGAAGGGGAGGGAGAGAAAGGAAGGGGTGGGGTACAGGAAGGAAAGGGAAAGGGGAAAGGGAGGGAGAGGGTATGAGTTAAGGGGTGTGGGAGACAATTAGCGAAGAGTAAAAAAGCTAAAAAGCAGAGTGACGTTGGGAAAGAGTCCAGCCTTTGCCTCCTGTGCCCAGGACTCGATCCTTTATCTCCTTCCTGTATGGCTGTCCTTCTAACTGTGGAACCAGCTCAGTATGACTCACCCGCCACATCCAGATCCACTTTATAATGGACGAGGTGAGTGTGGAGATTGCCCAGGACATGGCCATAGACTTTATTCCCGTAGTTTGCACCCTCAGGTGTGAAGAAGGTTGCGTGTATGTAGCCAGTGGCATGGACTTTAACCTCCATCACCCCATTCTGGTAGAAGATGAAGTCCCAGAGATAGTCATAGTTATAGACGGTGGAGGTGGTCCTGATCACAAGCACATGGCTCTCTAGACCTCCGTAGAACCTGTAACCTCCATTGAAGTTGCTGTTGAAATGTCTCCGGAGTGGGACCGCGGTGGAGTATTCGAATATACACAAAGCATTCTTGTAGCGGACAGGCTGGTCTGTGTCCAGGAAATGATACACATCTCTGTAGGTGGCGATCTCCGGGCAGTCGATCCCTTTCGCCAGTTCGTAGTCCATCACGCCCATCCCCCAAGCTGTGTCGATGTACTTGGTCTGCATTGCTGCGGGGCTGTGGCCAGCGTAGAACGCAACGGCTTCCTGAAGACTGATCTCGTATGCGATTGGCTCGTCATTGAACCTGATGTCGAAAAGTTGGATCCCGGCGGAGGATCGCATTCTGAAGGCGAAACTCCACCCCGTGTAGACGACAGAATTTCCATTTACCGTGTACCTCTTCCCCTGCGGCTGCCAGTGCTTGGGACCAGGAATGTCGGTGGGGGTTTTGAAGTGGCCTCTGGGTATGTAGGTGGAGAACAGGTCCTCACTACTGAATTCAGGCAGCTTGATCTTAGCCACCAGCCCCCTGTTGTACTTCTCCACCAGCTCTTCCACACTGTCGAAGTATTGCCTGTTGTACCAAACCTTCTCCACCGCCCAACGCCTGGGGTCCAGAGCCTTATGGTTCAGCAGGATCTCAAAGCCGATTGGATGAATGAAAGCGCCTTCCACAGCTCGCTGCAGTATGAACCATGACTTCCTGTCCCCGGACCTCTGACCCCTGGGCGCAATATCGGCAAAGGTCAGACAGCGGTTGGTGCAATTGTGGTACCAGAATCCGCTGGACTCCTTCAGCAGTTGGCTTGCGACCTGGGTGACCTCAGCCAGCTTCTCATGAATGAGCGTGTACTCCACAAAGGTCGTTGGTCGGGAGGTGAACTTTATGGGCCGGTTGCTGTTCAGTGTTCTGGGATGGTAATACTTGGGCACTGGCAACGGCCCTACAATGTATTCGGTGACATTGGGCGTTGGTTCGGCACCGAAGAAGATGATCACCTTGGCGTTGCGTTTCGGAGCACAGTTGAACCCGTTGAGGAAATTCAGGACGTGCCGTTTCTTGGGGATTTGAAGCTCAATGAGGAAGATGTAATTTTTGTCGAGTGTTTGTGTTTTTGCGGCTGACAGCTTGAGGTTTTTCTGGGACGTGAGGAAGGTCCTCACCGCTTGCATCTCTGTAGGGCTGAGGTCAGCAAACACGGACGCCTTGAACCGGTATCGATCGGTGCTCTGAGGATATTGGGAACTGGCTGCACAACACATCATCGCAGCCCAAAGACAGGCCCACTGAATCCTCACTACGCCTTTCATATCTCCACCTGCAAGGGAAGAAATGTGGAGACTCAGAATCCCGACTGTAACAACACCAAGGCTCAGAAATCACAACGACTCTGTTAAACAGAAAAGTGCTGGATATCACAGCTGGATTATTAAGAGCCTTCCACCTAGCTCGTGCCCAGAGCACCACAGGCAACACGTCAGAAAGCACAACTTGAGGAACATCACACCTTTCATCCCAGGGAATTGGGTCAAACAACTGCCTGTCCTCCAGTGGATACTGTTCAGTTCACTGGACTCGGGCCAGATCCCAGAGGACTGGAAAATAGCAAATGCAACTTCCACCTTCAAAGAAGAGGCGAGGGATGAACCATCAAATTATAGACCTGTAAGCCTTAATTCCACTGTTGGGAAAGTGTTTGAAAGATAAGGGAGTGAAGGGTTATGAGCGGGCAAGGAAGTGGCTTTGAGCCCAAGATCAGCTTTGATCTTATTGAATGGCAGAGCAGGCTCGAGGGGCCAAGTGGCCTATTCCTGTTCCTATTTCTTATGTTCTTATGTTCTTATGAAAGTATTATGAGGGATAATATAACGGGTCATCTTGAGGGGCATGAGTTAATCTGAGGCAGTCAGCATGGTTTTAGCAGTGGGAGGTCATGCTTGGCTAATTTATTGAATTTCTATGAGGAGATGGTTGACCTCGTAGATAGAGGAGAAACTGGGGATGTTAGCTACCTGGATTTCTGAAGTTATTTAACACTGTCCTACATAATAGGCTCCTGCATAAGGTGCAAGCCCAGGGGATAGATGGGAATGTATTAAAGTGGATTGTTAATGTGTGGGTGGTAGACACAATGGGTATTGGTGCATGGGCAGGTATCTACCAGTGGACGCCGCAAGTTGGAGTGTTGGGGTGCTGTTGTTTATAATTTTTATAAATGATTTAGAGGAAGGAATTGTGTCCAAATTTGTATGAGATAGCCAACTGGGAGCAAATTATGAATATTGATGGGCACAAATGCAAAAAGATCGGGCCAAGCTCGATTAGTGGGCAGAGAAATGGCAGATACAGTTTAATACAGAGAAATATATGGTTGTGAGATCTGGCAGAGGGAGGGTTCATGTGAATGATGTGCTAAATGGGGAAGTACTGGAGGTGTGGGAGCAGGAGAGAGATCTTGGGCTTTAGTGGACAGGTCACTAAAACCATCAGCACAATATTCCCAGGCTGTTAAAGAAAACAGAATGTTGTGATTCATGGCAATGGATATAAGATATAAATCCAGAGAGGTAATTTTAAAACAGCGTCTGGCTCTGGTAAGACCACATTTATTTCAAAAAGGATATTCAGTTATTGGAGGGGGTACAGAGAAGGATATTCAGTTATTGGGGTACAGAGAAGGATATTCACTCCCTCCACCACCGGCGTACTGTGGCTGCAGTGTGTACCATCTACAAGATGCACTGCAATAACTCGCCAAGGCTTCTTCGACAGCACCTCCCAAACCTGCGACCTCTTCCACCTAGAAGGACAAAGGCAGCAGGCGCATGGGAACACCATCACCTCCAAGTTCCCCTCCAAGTCACACACCATCCTGACTTGGAAGTATATCGCCGATCCTTCATCCTTGCTGGGTCAAAATCCTGGAACTCCCTCCCTAACAGCACTGTGGGAGCACCTTCACCTCACGGACTGCAGCAGTTCAAGAAGGCGACTCACCACCACCTTCTCAAGGGCAATTAGGGATGGGCAATAAATGCTGGCTTACCAGCGACGCTCACATCCCATAAACGAATAAAAGAATCAGCCCCTTAACGAGCCTCTAGGCGGCTGTTCATAGCACGTGCTTCAACTCCTTTACCAAGGTGGCGTTTTGTGCTAAACCAGTGTTACAACTTAAGACCCCATCTTGGCCACCACAGAGGCTCTTTAGGGCTTAAAGTGTTTGTCGAAAATCACCCCTTAAGGGCCATATTTACAAATTAAGGATAAGAAAAGAAAATAGGAAATGCAAGAGGAAGTGTTTTACTAAAAGGGTGGGCACTATGAAGAACAGATTAACGGCACCGCAGGGGGGGATTTGAGAAACCTGAATGGGCTTCAGGAAGGAACTTGATAGGTTCTTGTTGACCAATGGAATTTGGGTTATTAGAAATTGACCACGGGTTTTTTAGATTAATTCTCGGGGTGTGGGTGACAATAGCATGGCAGCATTAATTGCCCAATCACGAGGTGTGGGACTGGAGTCACGTGTAGCCCATGCCGGGTAGGGGCGGCAGGTTCCCTTCCCTCAGGGACATTAGTGACCCAGTTGGGCTTTTACGACAATCCCGCTGTTTTCATGTTCATTTCCTGGGGTCACAAATTACCAGATTTATTCAATTCACTGTCACACCTTGCCCTGGTGGGATTTGAACTCACGATCTCTGGATTGCTAGTCCAGGACCACTGGACTACGATATCATGGATATATAGGCTAGATGGACCGAAGGCCTTCTCTTGTCACACCTTGGAGGCATCATATCTGTGGGTCACACCTCAGACTCATTACACATCACAGCTCATCTTTCAGCAGCCAGGTTCAGTGAGACAGAGATTCCTGCTGTTGGCTGATGAACTGGCACTGATTATAGACTCCTTCCTCAGTCTAGTTTACCCACAGAAAGATGTTCTCAATCCTTTTAAAGTTATCAGAGAATAGAATCTCATAGCACAAATGCTCCCCCACTGAATCAGGCTCCGCTTCATTCCCCAGAACCCGATCCAACACTGCTTCCTTCCTCGTTGGGCTGGAAACACATGAAAGTTCTCTGAACACATTTCAGGAATTCCTCCCCCTCTCTGCCCTTTACACTGTTACTATTCCAGTCTATATCAGGATCATTGAAGTCCCCCATTATCATTACTCTAAAGTTCTTGCATCTTTCTGCAATTTGCCTGCAGATTTGTTCCACTATCTCCTATCATAATCAGCCATGGCTCAGTGGGCAGCACTCTGGCCTCTGAGTCAGAAGGTTGTGGGTTCAGGTCCCACTCCAGAGACCTGAGCACAAAAAGCTAGGCTGACACTCCAGTGCAGTGCTGAGGGAGTGCTGCACTGTCGGAGGTGTCGTCTTTCGGATGAGATGTTAAATCGAGGCCCCGTCTGCTCTTTCAGGTGGACATAAAAGATCCCGCGGCACTATTTCGACAAAGAGTAGGGGAGTTATCCCCAATGTCCTGGGGCCAATATTTATCCCTCAACCAACATAACAAAAACAGATTATCTGTTCATTATCACATTGCTGTTTGTGGGAGCTTTCTGTGCACAAATTGGCTGCCACGTCATAGAGTCATAACGGCATAGAAGGAGGCCATTCGGCCCATCGAGTCCGTGCCGGCTCTCTGTAGAGCAATCCAGTCAGTCCCATTCCCCCACTCTATCCCTGTAGCCCTGCAAGTTTATTTCCCTCAAATGCCTATCAAGTCTCCTTTTGAAATCACTGATCGTCTCCATTTCTTACATTACAACAGTGCCTACACTTCAAAAAGTACTTCATTTGCTGTAAAGTGCTTTGGGACGTCCGGTGGTCATGTAAGGTGCTATATAAATGCAAGTCTTTCTTTCGGTGGCCTAGTTTATACCCAGCAGCGTAATAGCTCCTCTATTGTTCCTTAATTCTTTCAACCCAAATTCCTCTCCAGTGCTATAATAGTTTCTTTGATCAATATTGCCATCTCCACTCCTTTATTTCCTTCCACAATACCTTGTAGCCAGGAATATCATGTTCCCAATCCTCCCCTTCTTTGAACAAGACTTTTTTAAAATTAATTCTCGGGATGTGAATGTCGCCGGCGAGGCGAGGGTTTATTGCCCATTCCTAACTGCCCTGAGAAGGTGGTGGTGACCCCGTGACCCAGTGAGAAACTGTACTCCAGTGAGAGTGTCTGTAGAACAGTAACCCAGTGAGAGTCAGGGCTGGATTTTCATAGGGCCGTTGAGGCGGGATTGGAGGCGTGTGGGGGGTTAAAATTGCAGAAACTGGCGGGCGGGCCCGATCCCGCCTCCACGCAATTTTGATGAAATCGTGTCTACTGGTCCCGTCTCCGTCCCGCCTCCAAGAGGCGGGAGAGGCCATTAATGCCCTTAACAAGCCCTAAATTGGCTCTGTAATGCCATTTTGATAGTTTTTTGCTAGTTTAACCCTTTTCCCACGTGAAGCACGCCTGATCTGAAACACGCCAGTGAAACCTGGCGGGAGCACAAGTGGATTGCTGCCTCTCAGCTGCAGCTCAACCATTAAATAGGAGATTTGATCAGCCATCATTTGCAGGTGGCAGGACTTTGTTGTCACAGGTCTGGGGGAACTTTTAGAAGGCATAACCACAGCTCTGCAAGTTTGGAGCCTGACACCCATCTCCAGTGTGACCTCCTGGGAAACCCATCTCGCCACCCTCATTGAGGGCTTCCTCAACTGAGGCATATACCAGAGGCATGGGAACCATTTATTTCCTTCCGTCCTGGGCATCAGATGAGGAAGAACACCAGCCGCAGCACCAGCAGAACCATGAACAGCAGCAGCACCAACAGCAGGAGCGCCAAGCTGCTGCTCACCCGCCTGAAGCTGCACAGGCCAGAAGGGGCCAGCGCATGGAAGGCCGTCGGCGCAGGAGATACCCCCCAAACAGGGTCTACAGACACAGGTGAGTGTTCTGAATAGAATGACATCTCTGGAGGAGCGATGGACATCTATTGAACAGAGAAAGCAGACCTTCATGGAAGTCTTTCTGAGTAGGACTGCCAGTGCAGATACAGGTCCCCGTGGCCCCCCTGATGTGCAGCAAGGTGCTCTCAATCCACCTGCAAGTTAAAATCGCATCACTCTCCCACATCGATCTAGATTCAGGTGGGCAACACGACAAGCGGATAACACGACCCCAACCCGCCCCAGTATCAAAATCCAGCCCTCAGTGTGTGTGGAACTGTACCCCAGTGAGAGTCAGTGTCTGTGGAACTGTACCCCAGTGAGAGTCAGTGCCTGTGGAACTGTACCCCAGTGAGAGTCAGTGTCTGTGGAACTGTACCCCAGTGAGAGTCAGTGTCTGTGGAACTGTACCCCAGTGAGAGTCAGTGTCTGTGGAACTGTACCCCAGTGAGAGTCAGTGCCTATGGAACTGTACCCCAGTGAGAGTCAGTGTCTGTGGAACTGTACCCCAGTGAGAGTCAGTGTCTGTGGGACTGTACCCCAGTGAGAGTCAGTGTCTGTGGAACTGTACCCCAGTGAGAGTCAGTGTCTGTGGAACTGTACCCCAGTGAGAGTCAGTGTCGGTGGAACTGTACCCCAGTGAGAGTCAGTGTCTGTGGAACTGTACCCCAGTGAGAGTCAGTGTCTGTGGAACCCGTACGCCAGTCAGAGTCAGTGTCTGTGGAACTGTACCCCAGTGAGAGTCAGTGTCTGTGGAACTGTACCCTAGTGAGAGTCAGTGTCTGTGGGACTGTACCCCAGTGAGAGTCAGTGTCTGTGGGACTGTACCCCAGTGAGAGTCAGTGTCTGTGGAACTGCACCCCAGTGAGAGTCAGTGTCTGTGGAACTGTACCCCAATGAGAGTCACTGCCCGTGGACCCGTACCCCAGTGAGAGTCAGTGTCTGTGGAACTGTACCCCAGTGAGAGTCAGTGTCTGTGGAACTGTACCCCAGTGAGAGTCAGTGTCTGTGGAACTGTACCCCAATGAGAGTCAATGTCTGTGGAACTGTATCCCAGTGAGAGTCAGTGTCTGTGGAACTGTACCCCAATGAGAGTCAATGTCTGTGGAACTGTACCCCAGTGAGAGTCAGTGTCTGTGGAACTGTACCCCAGTGAGAGTCAGGGCTTGATTTTGCCAGGTCCGAGGAGGCGGGTTTGGAGGCGTGGGAGGTGTTAAAATCGCAAAAAATGGCGGGCGGATCCGATCCCGCCTCCGAGCAATTTTCCCCAAATCGGGGTTTCAGACCCCATTTCCATCCCGCCTCCAAGAGGCGGGATAGGCCCTTAAGGCCCTTAACAACCAGTTAAGTGCCTCTATAATCCCATTTTGAGAGGCCTTTTTGAATTTAACACATTTCCCCTGTGCTGCACGTCTCCTCTGGAACACGCCAGTTAATCCTGGCGGCCTCACAAGTGGACTGCTTGTAAGGTTTTCAAAATTTGCAGATCCCCAAAAACCTAAGGAGAAAGGACTTTGGAACAATCCCAGAGTGATAAAAATGCATTTGGGCCTAACATAAGGAATTTAAGACCAAAAGCCAAGTTTTGGCATTTTAAAAGACATGTCTGGACCTGTAAGGGAGAAAAGGCTGCACAGGAGGTGGGTTAACCTCTGTAAAAGTAGTTTTGGGTATTACAGTTAAATTGCATTGTCTGGGGAATCGGGATGACCTCACTCAAGCCCCAGCAAGTATTAACATTTGGACAATAGACCCTGGGAGAAGGCAGCCCCACCCAAAACACAGGCCCCATTAAAACCTATCACTGACCCATCAAAACCATGCATAATTCAAATCGCTCAGGACCATTCTATAGAAAAACCTGAGTCCAGCCTAGAAACCCAAAACACGAAACCAATCACCTGTAATCAACCGAAGAGATCGACAGGACGCAAGCCATTTGACACTTAGTAAAGTTGTTACTGTTAACGAGGTCTTACAATGAGGATTTGATTTGGTTTTGACAAGGCCACTTCAATTTAACATAATTGAAGGCCCATCAAGCAATTACAACAGTTCAAGTTCTCCAGTAAAACAGTTCAAGTTCAACAGAATTGAAAGCCTGTGTTGAACAGAAGTCAGGGCTGCAGTTACAGAAGCAGGCAGAAGGCAGTTTCCACAGTTCTGCAAGAAGGCAGTTCCACAGCTCGGAAGAAGACAGTTTAAACAGAGGCAGAGTTACAGCAAGAAGTTAAACAAAGAAGGACAACAACTTCACAAGCAGACTTGACACGCAAGAAGAAACCAGAACGACTGCCTCAGTGACCATCGGACACCTCACGGCTACAAGGGCCTTACCGAAACCTTTACTCAAAAGACTCTAAACCCTAACTCTAAACTGTCAAGGATTTGTTTGGTGAGCATTATCCCTGGTTCTCCAGAGTCCAACCTAGCTAGTGAAGTGGGATTGGGAGGGGTGAAGTACTCTTCTAAGGTTATTTCCCTCGCCTGTACCGTGTGTTCCCCAACCTGTGTTTAAGCATGAAGAGTGTTTTAAGTTTGTTACCTTTTTCTTTTTAATAAAGTCAAAATTCTTTCATCAAAACCTGTTGTCTACTGCATCTTTGTTCACAACCCCTAAATAAGTCTAAGGTCTAGAACCAGGGTCATGGGAGCGATTCAAAGCGCTCACTGAGTCAGAGGTGAGGCTGACCCCCCCACACCAACCCCTACACTGCTTACTAACAGCTGTAGCTCCACCATTAAAAAGGAGTTTTCAGCGATCATCATTTGCAGGTGGCGGAACTTTGATGTCTCAGGTCTGGGGGAACTTTTCACCAGATCCATAATCAAGCAAACCATCGGCTTGCTGAAAATGCGATTCAGATGCCTTAATAGATCAGGTGGAGCCCTGCAGTACTCAGCAGCCAGGGTCTCCAGAATCGTCATGGTCTGCTGTGCACTTCACAACATGGCACAGCATCGTGGCTTGCAGCTGCCTGAGGTACAAGTGGCTCATCGCATAGCCTCCTCAGATGAGGAGGAGGAGGAGGAGAGCGACAACGAACAGCTTGCAGAGGCGCATCAACCAGCGGCAGCAGCATGCGAGCACATTGTTGCCCGGGATACAAGGGACGCATTCATCTTGGCCAGATTTGCTCAGCCTGCCCAATCAAAGACTTTTGCCTCGCACCTTCTTACCAGAGCATTGACAATGGCCCAGAACCTGCGGATTCCTATCAATCTGACCACCATACTAACAATTGCAAGTCACCTTAAGCCCTGAATGTGAAAGTTCCATTTGCGAAATGACACAGGCCACAACTTCAACAGTTTGCCATCAAATTTTTTATCACAATTCACGGATGGCATTTCAAAAATAAACACAACAGAACACCCAAGTGACTACCCTTGTGACTACTTGTGCTTTATCTTCCTCTTACGTGTGCTCCTACGTGGTGCTTCCCCTGTGGCTTCAGCAGATGTGGAGGCCCCTTGCTCACTTTCTTGCTGCTCCTGCCTCAACACTTTTGGCGGGCGTCCTCTGGGGTTGTGAGCCTGTGAGGGCTCGGCAATAGTCTGCTGCTCCTGCGGCTGTGCAGCGGCTAAGACGCCCACCTCAGTTGGGTGAGGACTCTGGTGGGGCTCTGACAGAGGGCTCTGCAGTGGCATGGTCGTGTGAGCGCTTGGAGAGGAGCCCCCATGTCCTTGTTCTCTGCTACCAACACCCCTCTCATGGGTCAGCCCCACTTCAGAGCTAGCAAGTGGATTGACAGCACCTTGCGGCACTTCAGGGGGGGCCATGAGGACCCATTTCTGCACTGGAAGTCCTACTCCAGAGGACTTCCATGAAGGTCTGGTTTCTCTGCTCAATAGCTGACCATCACTCCTCAAGAGATGTCTTTCTATTCTGAACAATGACCATGTTTTCAAGACCCTGGCGACTAAGCTCCTCTATGGCCGTAGCCATCCTCTCCTCTACGGTAGCCAGCCTTTCCATGGAGGTTGCCATCCTTTCCGTGGTGATGCGTTCATGCGCCAATGCCTCCACAAAGACTCTGCTCATGTTCGCGATGGACTCCTCCATTCGCTCCACACTCGCAGCGACCCTGGAGACAAAACCTGCCAGAGACTCCTGCACCTGTTCCTGGAGTTCCAGCACCGCTCTCCTTCTGGATGGACCTGGAGGCACAGGGTCGACATGCAGCTGAGCCGAGCTGGCAGAGTCCTGCGCCCTCCGACGAGGACTCTCCACTGCTGTCCCTGTCTCCACCATCTGCTGATGCTCACTTGTGAGCTGTGATACACCCGGTGACAACACTACTCTATCTCACGAACGTCCCTCCAAGGTGTGAGTGTCTGCGCTGGTGCTGGGTGCGCTGAGTTCTGCTGACGCTGCGCCCTCAGAGGTTGAGCTTCCTCTGAGGAGTCTGGAAGCTCAGGCTCTTCCTCCTGGACAGCGGGGACGGGGGCTTTCGATGGTCCTGTGGGGGAGTAAAGGAAAGAGTTAGAGCTGTGAGAAAACGTTGCATGCACATAGAATTGTGCAGATTATCATAAGTCAATCTGTTAAAGCATTAGAATCAATATCAGTCACTCATGCAATATCAATGAGAGAGATGAAAAACTATTCTGTCACCAGCTTGCTCTGATGTGCCGGTCTGTCCGACCCCCACTTGCGCATCCTCCTCCACTCCCACGATCTCCAGGGCCGCCTCCTCTGCACTGGTGAGCTGGGCTATTGAGGGTGGCCCTCCTCCTGTCCTCGCCCTTTCCCTCTTATTGTGGGCTCTCTTTTCCTGCAATGAGGGACACAAGTGGAGTTTGAATGAGAATGAAGGAGTGAGTGTAGAGAATCATAGCATAGATGCTTAGAAGGACACAAAGCTGGAGTGAGGTGCCAAGACCAAGGGCCCTCCCTGTGTGTTGTAAGTTGTTGTCATAGCATGACAGTGATAGGGAGTGTGAGGGCTGCATAGTCGAATAGTTAAGTGAATGTGAACAAACAGAGAGGCAATGGGTAAGGGTGCAGGGATGTAAGGGTCAAGTGGGATGTGGAGGAGGAGGTTGACAAAGCAGAGTGCTGGTGATGAGAGGCGACAGGGATCAGATTGAGGGTCATGGTGATGTAATACTCACTTTTCCTGTGCGGAGAAGGTCATGAAACCTCTTTCTGCACTGCAGCCAGGGTCTGCTGCACATTGAAATCGCATTCACCTCCTGTGCCACTTGCAGCCACACAGCTTTGGTCTGTTGGGGAGGTTTTTTCCTCCCTGAGGAAGGAAAGAGCGCTTCCTTGTTTGCTCTTGCTCCCTCCACCAGAGCTTGGAGGGAGGCCTCATCGAATCTGGGTGCACACTTAGGTCTGGTGCTGGACATAGTTGCAGTAGGAATCCCTCAGAAGTATGTTGATAAAGTTGTAAGGCTGAAAATGAACCGAGGCTGTTTGCAGGCCTGAAATGCAGCTGCACAGATGACGTCATCAGAGGCGAGTTTCAGGACCAAAAGACTCATTGGGCCAGGGGTTCCCACACGCTGGAAATCAATTGCCCAATGAGGGCAAAAGCACACTTATGTCCCGCATCACATCGGAGGTGGGGTTCTGACACGCCGACCACCTGACATGCTCCCAGCCCGCTCCCAATGACAAAATCCAGCCCTCAGTGACTGTGGAACTGTATCCCAGTGAGAGTCAGTGTCTGTGGAACTGCACCCCAGTGAGAGTCAGTGTCTGTGGAACGGTACCCCAGTGAGAGTCAGTGTCTGTGGAACTGTACCCCAGTGAGAGTCAGTGTCTGTGGAACTGTACCCCAGTGAGAGTCAGTGCCCATGGACCCGTACCCCAGTGAGAGCCAGTGTCTGTGGAACTGTATCCCAGTGAGAGTCAGTGTCTGTGGAACTGTACCCCAGTGAGAGTCACTGCCCGTGGACCCGTACCCCAGTGAGAGTCAGTGTCTGTGGAACTGTATCCCAATGAGAGTCAGTGTCGGTGGAACTGTATCCCAGTGAGAGTCAGTGTCTGTGGCACTGTACCCCAGTGAGAGTCAGTGTCCGTGGAACTGTACCCCAGTGAGAGTCAGTGTCTGTGGAACTGTACCCCAGTGAGAATCAGTGCCCATGGACCCGGACCTCCGTGAGAGCCAGTGTCTGTGGAACTGTATCCCAGTGAGAGTCAGTGTCTGTGGAACTGTACCCCAGTGAGAGTCAGTGTCTGTGGAACTCTACCCCAGTGAGAGTCAGTGTCTGTGGAACTGTACCCCAGTGAGAGTCACTGCCCGTGGACCCGTACCCCAGTGAGAGTCAGTGTCTGTGGAACTGTATCCCAGTGAGAGTCAGTGTCGGTGGAACTGTATCCCAGTGAGAGTCAGTGTCTGTGGCACTGTACCCCAGTGAGAGTCAGTGTCCGTGGAACTGTACCCCAGTGAGAGTCAGTGTCTGTGGAACTGTACCCCAGTGAGAGTCAGTGCCCATGGACCCGGACCTCCGTGAGAGCCAGTGTCTGTGGAACTGTATCCCAGTGAGAGTCAGTGTCTGTGGAACTGTACCCCAGTGAGAGTCAGTGTCTGTGGAACTCTACCCCAGTGAGAGTCAGTGTCTGTGGAACTGTACCCCAGTGAGAGTCAGTCTCTGTGGAACCCGTATCTCAGTGAGAGTCAGTGTCTGTGGAACTGTACCCCAGTGAGAGTCAGTGTCTGTGGAACTGTACCCCAGTGAGAGTCAGTGACTGTGGAACTGTACCCCAGTGAGAGTCAGTGTCTGTGGAACACTACCCCAGTGAGAGTCAGTGTCCATATAAATGTACCCCAGTGAGAGTCAGTGCCCGTGGACCCGTACCCAAGTGAGAGTCAGTGTCTGTGGAAATGTATCCCAGTGAGAGTCAGTGTCTGTGGAACTGTATCCCAGTGAGAGTCAGTGTCTGTGGAACAGTACCCCAGTGAGAGTCAGTGTCTGTGGAACTGTGCTACAGTGAGAGTCAGTGTCGGTGGAACTGTAGCCCAGTGAGAGTCAGTGTCTGTGGAACTGTACCACAGTGAGAGTCAGTGTCTGTGGAACTGTACCACAGTGAGAGTCAGTGTCTGTGGAACTCTACCCCAGTGAGAGTCAGTGTCTGTGGAACTGTACCCCAGTGAGAGTCAGTGTCAGTGGAACTGTACCCAATGAGAGTCAGTGACTGTGGAACTGTACCCAATGAGAGTCAGTGTCTGTGGAACTGTACCCCAGTGAGAGTCAGTGTCTGTGGAACCCGTATCCCAGTGAGAGCCAGTGCCTGTGGAACTGTACCCCTTGAGAGTCAGTGTCTGTGGAACTATACCCCAGTGAGAGTCAGTGTCTGTGGAACTGTACCCCAGTGAGAGTCAGTGTCTGTAGAACTGTACCCCAGTGAGACTCAGTGTCTGTGGAACTGCACCCAGTGAGAGTCAGTGTCTGTGGAACTGCACCCCAGTGAGAGTCAGTGTCTGTGGAACTGTACCCCAGTGAGAGTCAGTGACTGTGGAACTGTACCCCAGTGAGAGTCAGTGTCTGTGGAGCACTACCCCAGTGAGAGTCAGTGTCTATATAAATGTACCCCAGTGAGAGTCAGTGCCCGTGGACCCGTACCCCAGTGAGAGTCAATGTCTGTGGAACTCTACCCCAGTGAGAGTCAGTGTCTGTGGAACAGTACCCCAGTGAGAGTCAGTGTCTGTGGAACTGTACCCCAGTTAGAGTCAGTGTCTGTGGAACTGTACCCCAGTGAGAATCAGTGACTGTGGAACTGTACCCCAGTGAGAGTCAGTGTCTGTGGAACACTACCCCAGTGAGAGTCAGTGTCCATATAAATGTACCCCAGTGAGAGTCAGTGCCCGTGGACCCGTACCCAAGTGAGAGTCAGTGTCTGTGGAAATGTATCCCAGTGAGAGTCAGTGTCTGTGGAACTGTATCCCAGTGAGAGTCAGTGTCTGTGGAACAGTACCCCAGTGAGAGTCAGTGTCTGTGGAACTGTGCTACAGTGAGAGTCAGTGTCGGTGGAACTGTAGCCCAGTGAGAGTCAGTGTCTGTGGAACTGTACCACAGTGAGAGTCAGTGTCTGTGGAACTGTACCACAGTGAGAGTCAGTGTCTGTGGAACTCTACCCCAGTGAGAGTCAGTGTCTGTGGAACTGTACCCCAGTGAGAGTCAGTGTCAGTGGAACTGTACCCAATGAGAGTCAGTGACTGTGGAACTGTACCCAATGAGAGTCAGTGTCTGTGGAACTGTACCCAAGTGAGAGTCAGTGTCTGTGGAACCCGTATCCCAGTGAGAGCCAGTGCCTGTGGAACTGTACCCCTTGAGAGTCAGTGTCTGTGGAACTATACCCCAATGAGAGTCAGTGTCTGTGGAACTGCACCCAGTGAGAGTCAGTGTCTGTGGAACTGCACCCCAGTGAGAGTCAGTGTCTGTGGAACTGTACCCCAGTGAGAGTCAGTGACTGTGGAACTGTACCCCAGTGAGAGTCAGTGTCTGTGGAGCACTACCCCAGTGAGAGTCAGTGTCTATATAAATGTACCCCAGTGAGAGTCAGTGCCCGTGGACCCGTACCCCAGTGAGAGTCAGTGTCTGTGGAACAGTACCCCAGTGAGAGTCAGTGTCTGTGGAACTGTACCCCAGTTAGAGTCAGTGTCTGTGGAACTGTACCCCAGTGAGAGTCAGTGTCTGTGGAACCCGTATCCCAGTGAGAGCCAGTGTCTGTGGAAATGTACCCCAGTGAGAGTCAGTCTCTGTGGAACCGTATCCCAGTGAGAGCCTGTGCCTGTGGAACTGTACCCCAGTGAGAGTCAGTGTCTGTGGAACTGTACCCCAGTGAGAGTCAGTCTCTGTGGTACCCGTATCCCAGTGAGAGCCAGTGCCTGTGGAACCCGTATCCCAGTGAGTGTCAGTGTTTGTGGAACTGTATCCCAGTGAGATTCATTGCCTGTGGAACTGTACCCCGGTGAGAGTCAGTGTCTGTGGAACTGTACCCCAGTGAGAGTCAGTCTCTGTGGAACCCGTATCCCAGTGAGAGCCAGTGCCTGTGGAACCCGTATCCCAGTGAGAATCAGTGTTTGTGGAACTGTATCCCAGTGAGATTCATTGCCTGTGGAACTGTACCCCAGTGAGAGTCAGTGTCTGTGGAACTGTACCCCAGTGAGAGTCAGTGTCTGTGGAGCTGTACCCCAGTGAGAGTCAGTGCCTGTGGATCTGTACCCCACTGAGAGTCACTTTATGCGGAACTGTACCCCAGTGAGAGTCAGTGTCTGTAGAACTGTACTCCAGTGAGAGTCAGTGTCTTTGGAACCCGTATCCCAGTGAGAGCCAGTGCCTGTGGAACTGTACCCCAGTGAGAGTCAGACTCTGTGGAACTGTACCCCAGTGAGAGTCAGTGACTGTGGAAATCTACCCCAGTGAGAGACAGTGTCTGTGGAACACTACCCCAGTGAGAGTCAGTATCTATATAAATGTACCCCAGTGAGAGTCAGTGTCCGTGGAACCTGTACCCCAGTGAGAGTCAGTGTCTGTGGAACTGCACCCCAGTGAGAGTCAGTGTCTGTGGAACTGTACCCCAGTGAGAGTCAGTGTCTGTGGAACTGTACCCCAGTGAGAGTCAGTGACTGTGGAACTGTACCCCAGTGAGAGTCAGTGTCTGTGGAGCACTACCCCAGTGAGAGTCAATGTCTGTGGAACTCTACCCCAGTGAGAGTCAGTGTCTGTGGAACAGTACCCCAGTGAGAGTCAGTGCCTGTGGAACCCGTATCCCAGTGAGAGCCAGTGTCTGTGGAACTGTACCCCAGTGAGAGTCAGTCTCTGTGGAACCGTATCCCAGTGAGAGTCAGTGCCCGTGGACCCGTACCCCAGTGAGAGTCAATGTCTGTGGAACCCTACCCCAGTGAGAGTCAGTGTCTGTGGAACAGTACCCCAGTGAGAGTCAGTGTCTGTGGAACTGTACCCCAGTGAGAGTCAGTGTCTGTGGAACTGTACCCCAGTGAGAGTCAGTGCCTGTGGAACCCGTATCCCAGTGAGAGCCAGTGTCTGTGGAACTGTACCCCAGTGAGAGTCAGTCTCTGTGGAACCGTATCCCAGTGAGAGCCTGTGCCTGTGGAACTGTACCCCAGTGAGAGTCAGTGTCTGTGGAACTGTACCCCAGTGAGAGTCAGTCTCTGTGGAACCCGTATCCCAGTGAGAGCCAGTGCCTGTGGAACCCGTATCCCAGTGAGAGTCAGTGTTTGTGGAACTGTATCCCAGTGAGATTCATTGCCTGTGGAACTGTACCCCGGTGAGAGTCAGTGTCTGTGGAACTTTACCCCAGTGAGAGTCAGTGTCTCTGGAACCCGTACCACTGTGAGAGTCAGTGACTGTGGAACTCTACTCCAGTGAGTGTCAGTGTCTGTGGAACTGTACCACAGTGAGAGTCAGTGTGTATGGAACTGTACCCCAGTGAGAGTCAGTAACTGTGGAACTGTACCCCAGTGAGAGTCAGTGACTGTGGAACTGCACCCCAGTGAGAGTCAGTGACTGTGGAACTGTACTCCAGTGAGTGTCAGTGTCTGTGGTACTCGTAGCCCAGTGAGAGTCAGTGACTGTGGAACTCTACCCCAGTGAGAGACAGTGTCTGTGGAACACTACCCCAGTGAGAGTCAGTGTCTATATAAATGTACCCCAGTGAGAGTCAGTGTCCGTGGAACCTGTACTCCAGTGAGAATCAGTGTCTGGAACTGTACCCCAGTGAGAGTCAGTGTCTGTGGAACTGTACCCCAGTGAGAGTCAGTGTCTGTGGAGCACTACCCCAGTGAGAGTCAGTTTCTATATAAATGTACCCCAGTGAGAGTCAGTGCCCGTTGACCCGTAGCCCAGTGAGAGTCAATGTCTGTGGAACTCTACCCCAGTGAGAGTCAGTGTCTGTGGAACAGTACCCCAGTGAGAGTCAGTGTCTGTGGAACTGTACCACAGTGAGTGTCAGTGTCTTTGGAACTGTACCCCAGTGAGAGTCAGTGTCTGTGGAACTGTACCCCAGTGAGAGTCAGTGTCTGTGGAACTGTACCCCAGTGAGAGTCAGTGTCTGTGGAACTATACCCCAGTGAGAGTCAGTAACTGTGGAACCCATATCCCAGTGAGAGCCAGTGTCTGTGGAACTGTACCCCAGTGAGAGTCAGTCTCTGTGGAACCGTATCCCAGTGAGAGCCTGTGCCTGTGGAACTGTACCCCAGTGAGAGTCAGTGTCTGTGGAACTGTACCCCAGTGAGAGTCAGTCTCTGTGGAACCCGTATCCCAGTGAGAGCCAGTGCCTGTGGAACCCGTATCCCAGTGAGAGTCAGTGTTTGTGGAACTGTATCCCAGTGAGATTCATTGCCTGTGGAACTGTACACCAGTGAGAGTCAGTGTCTGTGGAACTGTACCCCAGTGAGAGTCAGTGTCTGTGGAACTGTACCCCAGTGAGAGTCAGTGCCTGTGGAACTGTACCCCAGTGAGAGTCACTCTATGCGGAACTGTACCCCAGTGAGAGTCAGTGTCTGTGGAACAATACCCCAGTGAGAGTCAGTGTCTATGGAACCCGTACCGCTGTGAGAGTCAGTGTGTATGGAACTGTACCCCAGTGAGAGTCATTGACTGTGGAACTGTACCCCAGTGAGAGTCAGTGACTGTGGAACTGTACCTCAGTGAGAGTCAGTGACTGTGGAACTGTACCCCTGTGAGAGTCAGTGTGTATGGAACTGTTCCCGAGTGAGAGTCAGTGTCTGTGCCACTGTACCCAGTGAGATTCAATGTCTGTGGACCCGTATCCCAGTGAGAGCCAGTGCCTGTGGAACCCGTATCCCAGTGAGAGTCAGTGTTTGTGGAACTGTATCCCAGTGAGATTCATTGCCTGTGGAACTGTACACCAGTGAGAGTCAGTGTCTGTGGAACTGTACCCCAGTGAGAGTCAGTGTCTGTGGAACTGTACCCCAGTGAGAGTCAGTGCCTGTGGAACTGTACCCCAGTGAGAGTCACTCTATGCGGAACTGTACCCCAGTGAGAGTCAGTGTCTGTGGAACAATACCCCAGTGAGAGTCAGTGTCTATGGAACCCGTACCGCTGTGAGAGTCAGTGTGTATGGAACTGTACCCCAGTGAGAGTCATTGACTGTGGAACTGTACCCCAGTGAGAGTCAGTGACTGTGGAACTGTACCTCAGTGAGAGTCAGTGACTGTGGAACTGTACCCCTGTGAGAGTCAGTGTGTATGGAACTGTTCCCGAGTGAGAGTCAGTGTCTGTGCCACTGTACCCCAGTGAGATTCAATGTCTGTGGACCCGTATCCCAGTGAGAGTCAGTGCCTGTGGATCTGTATCCCAGTGAGAGTCAGTCTCTGTGGAACTGTACCCCAGAGAGAGTCACTGTCTGTGGAACTGTACCCCAGTGAGAGTCAGTGTCTGCGGAAATGTACCCCAGTGAGAATCAGTGACGGTGGAACTATACCCCAGTGAGAATCAGTGTCTGTGGAACTATACCCCAGTGTGAGTCTGTGAATGTGGAACTATACCCCAGTGAGAGTAACTGTCTGGAACTCTACCCCATTAGAGTTTGTGTCTGTGGAACTGTACCCCAGTGAGAGTCGGTGTCTGTGGAACTGTACACCAGTGAGAGTCAGTGTGTATGGAACTGTACCCCAATGTGAATCAGTGACTGTAGAACTGTACCCCAGTGAGAATCAGTGTCTGGAACTGTACCCCAGTGAGAGTCAGTGACTGTGGAACTGTACCCCAGTGAGTGTCGGTGTCTGTGGAATTCTACCCCAGTGAAATTCAATGTCTGTGGAACTGTACCCCAGTGAGTGTCAGTGACTGTGGAACTGTACCCCAGTGAGAGTCAGTGCCTGTGGAACTGTATCCCAGTGAGAGTCAGTGCCTGTGGAACTGTATCCCAGTGAGAGTCAGTGCCTGTGGAAACCGTACCCCAGTGAGAGTCAGTGTCTGTGGAACTGTAACCCAGTGAGCATCAGTGTCTGTGGTACTGTACCCCAGTGAGAGTCAGTCTCTGTGGTACTGTACCCCAGAGAGTGTCAGTGTATGTGGAACTGTACCCCAGTGAGAGTCAGTGTCTGTGGAACTGTACCCCAGTGAGAATCAGTGACGGTGGAACTATACCCCAGTGAGAGTCAGTGTCTGTGGAACTAAACCCCAGTGAGAGTCAGTGCCTGTGGAACCCGTATCCCAGTGAGAGTCAGTGTCTGTGGAACTGTAACCCAGTGAGTGTCAGTGTCTGTGGAACTGTACCCCAGTGAGTGTCAGTGATGGTGGAACTATACCACAGTGAGAGTCTGGGACTGTGGAACTGCACTCCAGTGAGAAGCAGTGTCTGGAGCTGTACCCCAGTAGAGTTAGTGTCTGTGGAACTGTACTCCAGTGAGAATCAGTGTCTGGAACTGTACCCCAGTGAGAGTCAGTTACTGTGGAACTGTACCCCAGTGAGAGTCGGTGTCTGTGGAATTCTACCCCAGTGAGAGTCATTGTCTGTGGAACTGTATCCCAGTGAGAGTCAGTGTCTGTAGAACTGCACTCCAGTGAGAGTCAGAGTCTGTGGAACTGTACCCCAGTGAGAGTCAGTGACTGTGGAACTCTACCCCAGTGAGAGACAGTGTCTGTGGAACACTACCCCAGTGAGAGTCAGTGTCTATATAAATGTACCCCAGTGAGAGTCAGTGTCCGTGGAACCTATACCCCAGTGAGAGTCAGTGTCTGTGGAACTGCACCCCAGTGAGAGTCAGTGTCTGTGGAACTGTACCCCAGTGAGAGTCAGTGACTGTGGAACTGTACCCCAGTGAGAGTCAGTGTCTGTGGAGCACTACCCCAGTGAGAGTCAGTTTCTATATAAATGTACCCCAGTGAGAGTCAGTGCCCGTTGACCCGTACCCCAGTGAGAGTCAATGTCTGTGGAACTCTACCCCAGTGAGAGTCAGTGTCTGTGGAACAGTACCCCAGTGAGAGTCAGTGTCTGTGGAACTGTACCACAGTGAGTGTTAGTGTCTTTGGAACTGTACCCCAGTGAGAGTCAGTGTCTGTGGAACTGTACCCCAGTGAGAGTCAGTGTCTGTGGAACTGTACCCCAGTGAGAGTCAGTGTCTGTGGAACTGTACCCCAGTGAGAGTCAGTGCCTGTGGAACCCGTATCCCAGTGAGAGCCAGTGTCTGTGGAACTGTACCCCAGTGAGAGTCAGTCTCTGTGGAACCGTATCCCAGTGAGAGCCTGTGCCTGTGGAACTGTACCCCAGTGAAAGTCAGTGTCTGTGGAACTGTACCCAAGTGAGAGCCAGTGCCTGTGGAACTGTACCCCAGTGAGAGTCAGTGCCTGTGGAACTGTACCCCAGTGAGAGTCACTCTATGCGGAACTGTATCCCAGTGAGAGTCAGTGTTTGTGGAACTGTCTCCCAGTGAGATTCATTGCCTGTGGAACTGTACACCAGTGAGAGTCAGTGTCTGTGGAACTGTACCCCAGTGAGAGTCAGTGTCTGTGGAACTGTACCCCAGTGAGAGTCAGTGCCTGTGGAACTGTACCCCAGTGAGAGTCACTCTATGCGGAACTGTAGCCCAGTGAGAGTCAGTGTCTGTGGAACAATACCCCAGTGAGAGTCAGTGTCTATGGAACCCGTACCGCTGTGAGAGTCAGTGTGTATGGAACTGTACCCCAGTGAGAGTCATTGACTGTGGAACTGTACCCCAGTGAGAGTCAGTGACTGTGGAACTGTACCTCAGTGAGAGTCAGTGACTGTGGAACTGTACCCCTGTGAGAGTCAGTGTGTATGGAACTGTTCCCGAGTGAGAGTCAGTGTCTGTGCTACTGTACCCAGTGAGATTCAATGTCTGTGGACCCGTATCCCAGTGAGAGCCAGTGCCTGTGGAACCCGTATCCCAGTGAGAGTCAGTCTCTGTGGAACTGTACCACAGTGAGAGTCAGTGTCTGTGGAACTCTACCCCAGTGAGAGTCAGTGTCTGTGGAACTGTACCCCAGTGAGAGTCAGTGTCAGTGGAACTGTACCCAATGAGAGTCAGTGACTGTGGAACTGTACCCCAGTGAGAGTCAGTGTCTGTGGAACTGTATCCCAGTGAGAGACAGTGTCTGTGGAACTGTACCCCAGTGAGAGTCAGTGTCTGTGGAACCCGTATCCCAGTGAGAGCCAGTGCCTGTGGAACTGTACCCCTTGAGAGTCAGTGTCTGTGGAACTATACCCCAGTGAGAGTCAGTGTCTGTGGAACTGTACCCCAGTGAGAGTCAGTGTCTGTAGAACTGTACCCCAGTGAGAGTCAGTGTCTGTGGAACTGCACCCCAGTGAGAGTCAGTGTCTGTGGAACTGCACCCCAGTGAGAGTCAGTGTCTGTGGAACTGTACCCCAGTGAGAGTCAGTGTCTGTGGAGCACTACCCCAGTGAGAGTCAGTGTCTATATAAATGTACCCCAGTGAGAGTCAGTGCCCGTGGACCCGTACCCCAGTGAGAGTCAATGTCTGTGGAACTCTACCCCAGTGAGAGTCAGTGTCTGTGGAACAGTACCCCAGTGAGAGTCAGTGTCTGTGGAACTGTACCACAGTGAGTGTCAGTGTCTTTGGAACTGTACCCCAGTGAGAGTCAGTGTCTGTGGAACTGTACCCCAGTGAGAGTCAGTGTCTGTGGAACTGTACCCCAGTTAGAGTCAGTGTCTGTGGAACTGTACCCCAGTGAGTGTCAGTGCCTGTGGACCCCGTATCCCAGTGAGAGCCAGTGTCTGTGGAAATGTACCCCAGTGAGAGTCAGTCTCTGTGGAACCGTATCCCAGTGAGAGACTCTGCCTGTGGAACTGTACCCCAGTGAGAGTCAGTGTCTGTGGAACTGTACCCCAGTGAGAGTCAGTCTCTGTGGTACCCGTATCCCAGTGAGAGCCAGTGCCTGTGTAACCCGTATCCCAGTGAGAGTCAGTGTTTGTGGAACTGTATCCCAGTGAGATTCATTGCCTGTGGAACTGTACCCCGGTGAGAGTCAGTGTCTGTGGAACTGTACCCCAGTGAGAGTCAGTCTCTGTGGAACCCGTATCCCAGTGAGAGCCAGTGCCTGTGGAACCCGTATCCCAGTGAGAATCAGTGTTTGTGGAACTGTATCCCAGTGAGATTCATTGCCTGTGGAACTGTACCCCAGTGAGAGTCAGTGTCTGTGGAACTGTACCCCAGTGAGAGTCAGTGTCTGTGGAACTGTACCCCAGTGAGAGTCAGTGCCTGTGGATCTGTACCCCAGTGAGAGTCACTTTATGCGGAACTGTACCCCAGTGAGAGTCAGTGTCTGTAGAACTGTACTCCAGTGAGAGTCAGTGTCTTTGGAACCCGTATCCCAGTGAGAGCCAGTGCCTGTGGAACTGTACCCCAGTGAGAGTCAGACTCTGTGGAACTGTACCCCAGTGAGAGTCAGTGACTGTGGAAATCTACCCCAGTGAGAGACAGTGTCTGTGGAACACTACCCCAGTGAGAGTCAGTATCTATATAAATGTACCCCAGTGAGAGTCAGTGTCCGTGGAACCTGTACCCCAGTGAGAGTCAGTGTCTGTGGAACTGCACCCCAGTGAGAGTCAGTGTCTGTGGAACTGTACCCCAGTGAGAGTCAGTGTCTGTGGAACTGTACCCCAGTGAGAGTCAGTGACTGTGGAACTGTACCCCAGTGAGAGTCAGTGTCTGTGGAGCACTACCCCAGTGAGAGTCAGTTTCTATATAAATGTAGCCCAGTGAGAGTCAGTGCCCGTGGACCCGTACCCCAGTGAGAGTCAATGTCTGTGGAACTCTACCCCAGTGAGAGTCAGTGTCTGTGGAACAGTACCCCAGTGAGAGTCAGTGTCTGTGGAACTGTACCACAGTGAGTGTCAGTGTCTTTGGAACTGTACCCCAGTGAGAGTCAGTGTCTGTGGAACTGTACCCCAGTTAGAGTCAGTGTCTGTGGAACTGTACCCCAGTGAGAGTCAGTGTCTGTGGAACTGTACCCCAGTGAGAGTCAGTGCCTGTGGAACCCGTATCCCAGTGAGAGCCAGTGTCTGTGGAACTGTACCCCAGTGAGAGTCAGTCTCTGTGGAACCGTATCCCAGTGAGAGCCTGTGCCTGTGGAACTGTACCCCAGTGAGAGCCAGTGTCTGTGGAACTGTACCCCAGTGAGAGTCAGTCTCTGTGGAACCGTATCCCAGTGAGAGCCTGTGCCTGTGGAACTGTACCCCAGTGAGAGTCAGTGTCTGTGGAACTGTACCCCAGTGAGAGTCAGTCTCTGTGGAACCCGTATCCCAGTGAGAGCCAGTGCCTGTGGAACCCGTATCCCAGTGAGAGTCAGTGTTTGTGGAACTGTATCCCAGTGAGAGTCATTGCCTGTGGAACTGTACCCCGGTGAGAGTCAGTGTCTGTGGAACTTTACCCCAGTGAGAGTCAGTGTCTCTGGAACCCGTACCACTGTGAGAGTCAGTGACTGTGGAACTCTACTCCAGTGAGTGTCAGTGTCTGTGGAACTGTACCACAGTGAGAGTCAGTGTGTATGGAACTGTACCCCAGTGAGAGTCAGTAACTGTGGAACTGTACCCCAGTGAGAGTCAGTGACTGTGGAACTGTACCTCAGTGAGAGTCAGTGACTGTGGAACTGTACTCCAGTGAGTGTCAGTGTCTGTGGTACTCGTAGCCCAGTGAGAGTCAGTGACTGTGGAACTGTACCCCAGTGAGAGTCTGGGACTGTGGAACTGCACTCCAGTGAGAAGCAGTGTCTGGAGCTGTACCCCAGTAGAGTTAGTGTCTGTGGAACTGTACTCCAGTGAGAATCAGTGTCTGGAACTGTACCCCAGTGAGAGTCAGTTACTGTGGAACTGTACCCCAGTGAGAGTCGGTGTCTGTGGAATTCTACCCCAGTGAGAGTCATTGTCTGTGGAACTGTATCCCAGTGAGAGTCAGTGTCTGTTGAACTGTACTCCAGTGAGAGTCAGTGTCTGTGGAACCCGTATCCCAGTGAGAGCCAGTGCCTGTGGAACTGTACCCCAGTGAGAGTCAGAGTCTGTGGAACTGTACCCCAGTGAGAGTCAGTGACTGTGGAACTCTACCCCAGTGAGAGACAGTGTCTGTGGAACACTACCCCAGTGAGAGTCAGTGTCTATATAAATGTACCCCAGTGAGAGTCAGTGTCCGTGGAACCTGTACCCCAGTGAGAGTCAGTGTCTGTGGAACTGCACCCCAGTGAGAGTCAGTGTCTGTGGAACTGTACCCCAGTGAGTGTCAGTGACTGTGGAACTGTACCCCAGTGAGAGTCAGGGTCTGTGGAGCACTACCCCAGTGAGAGTCAGTTTTTATATAAATGTACCCCAGTGAGAGTCAGTGCCCGTTGACCCGTACCCCAGTGAGAGTCAATGTCTGTGGAACTCTACCGCAGTGAGAGTCAGTGTCTGTGGAACAGTACCCCAGTGAGAGTCAGTGTCTGTGGAACTGTACCACAGTGAGTGTCAGTGTCTTTGGAACTGTACCCCAGTGAGAGTCAGTGTCTGTGGAACTGTACCCCAGTGAGAGTCAGTGTCTGTGGAACTGTACCCCAGTGAGAGTCAGTTCCTGTGGAACCCGTATCCCAGTGAGAGCCAGTGTCTGTGGAACTGTACCCCAGTGAGAGTCAGTCTCTGTGGAACCGTATCCCAGTGAGAGCCTGTGCCTGTGGAACTGTACCCCAGTGAGAATCAGTGTCTGTGGAACTGTACCCCAGTGAGAGTCAGTCTCTGTGGAACCCGTATCCCAGTGAGAGCCAGTGCCTGTGGAACCCGTATCCCAGTGAGAGTCAGTGTTTGTGGAACTGTATCCCAGTGAGATTCATTGCCTGTGGAACTGTACACCAGTGAGAGTCAGTGTCTGTGGAACTGTACCCCAGTGAGAGTCAGTGTCTGTGGAACTGTACCCCAGTGAGAGTCAGCGCCTGTGGAACTGTACCCCAGTGAGAGTCACTCTATGCGGAACTGTACCCCAGTGAGAGTCAGTGTCTGTGGAACAATTCCCCAGTGAGAGTCAGTGTCTATGGAACCCGTACCGCTGTGAGAGTCAGTGTGTATGGAACTGTACCCCAGTGAGAGTCATTGACTGTGGAACTGTACCCCAGTGAGAGTCAGTGACTGTGGAACTGTACCTCAGTGAGAGTCAGTGACTGTGGAACTGTACCCCTGTGAGAGTCAGTGTGTATGGAACTGTTCCCGAGTGAGAGTCAGTGTCTGTGCCACTGTACCCAGTGAGATTCAATGTCTGTGGACCCGTATCCCAGTGAGAGCCAGTGCCTGTGGAACCCGTATCCCAGTGAGAGTCAGTGTTTATGGAACTGTATCCCAGTGAGATTCATTGCCTGTGGAACTGTACACCAGTGAGAGTCAGTGTCTGTGGAACTGTACCCCAGTGAGAGTCAGTGTCTGTGGAACTGTACCCCAGTGAGAGTCAGTGCCTGTGGAACTGTACCCCAGTGAGAGTCACTCTATGCGGAACTGTACCCCAGTGAGTGTCAGTGTCTGTGGAACAATACCCCAGTGAGAGTCAGTGTCTATGGAACCCGTACCGCTGTGAGAGTCAGTGTGTATGGAACTGTACCCCAGTGAGAGTCATTGACTGTGGAACTGTACCCCAGTGAGAGTCAGTGACTGTGGAACTGTACCTCAGTGAGAGTCAGTGACTGTGGAACTGTACCCCTGTGAGAGTCAGTGTGTATGGAACTGTTCCCGAGTGAGAGTCAGTGTCTGTGCCACTGTACCCCAGTGAGATTCAATGTCTGTGGACCCGTATCCCAGTGAGAGTCAGTGCCTGTGGATCTGTATCCCAGTGAGAGTCAGTCTCTGTGGAACTGTACCCCAGAGAGAGTCACTGTCTGTGGAACTGTACCCCAGTGAGAGTCAGTGTCTGCGGAAATGTACCCCAGTGAGAATCAGTGACGGTGGAACTATACCCCAGTGAGAATCAGTGTCTGTGGAACTATACCCCAGTGTGAGTCTGTGAATGTGGAACTATACCCCAGTGAGAGTAACTGTCTGGAACTCTACCCCATTAGAGTTTGTGTCTGTGGAACTGTACCCCAGTGAGAGTCGGTGTCTGTGGAACTGTACACCAGTGAGAGTCAGTGTGTATGGAACTGTACCCCAATGTGAATCAGTGACTGTAGAACTGTACCCCAGTGAGAATCAGTGTCTGGAACTGTACCCCAGTGAGAGTCAGTGACTGTGGAACTGTACCCCAGTGAGAGTCGGTGTCTGTGGAATTCTACCCCAGTGAAATTCAATGTCTGTGGAACTGTACCCCAGTGAGTGTCAGTGACTGTGGAACTGTACCCCAGTGAGAGTCAGTGCCTGTGGAACTGTACCCCAGTGAGAGTCAGTGCCTGTGGAACTGTATCCCAGTGAGAGTCAGTGCCTGTGGAAACCGTACCCCAGTGAGAGTCAGTGTCTGTGGAACTGTAACCCAGTGAGCATCAGTGTCTGTGGTACTGTACCCCAGTGAGAGTCAGTCTCTGTGGTACTGTACCCCAGAGAGTGTCAGTGTATGTGGAACTGTACCCCAGTGAGAGTCAGTGTCTGTGGAACTGTACCCCAGTGAGAATCAGTGACGGTGGAACTATACCCCAGTGAGAGTCAGTGTCTGTGGAACTAAACCCCAGTGAGAGTCAGTGCCTGTGGAACCCGTATCCCAGTGAGAGTCAGTGTCTGTGGAACTGTAACCCAGTGAGTGTCAGTGTCTGTGGAACTGTACCCCAGTGAGTGTCAGTGATGGTGGAACTATACCACAGTGAGAGTCAGTGACTGTGGAACTCTACTCCAGTGAGTGTCAGTGTCTGTGGAACTGTACCACAGTGAGAGTCAGTGTGTATGGAACTGTACCCCAGTGAGAGTCAGTAACTGTGGAACTGTACCCCAGTGAGAGTCAGTGACTGTGGAACTGTACCTCAGTGAGCGTCAGTGACTGTGGAACTGTACTCCAGTGAGTGTCAGTGTCTGTGGTACTCGTAGCCCAGTGAGAGTCAGTGACTGTGGAACTGTACCCCAGTGAGAGTCTGGGACTGTGGAACTGCACTCCAGTGAGAAGCAGTGTCTGGAGCTGTACCCCAGTAGAGTTAGTGTCTGTGGAACTGTACTCCAGTGAGAATCAGTGTCTGGAACTGTACCCCAGTGAGAGTCAGTGACTGTGGAACTGTACCCCAGTGAGAGTCGGTGTCTGTGGAATTCTACCCCAGTGAGAGTCATTGTCTGTGGAACTGTATCCCAGTGAGAGTCAGTGTCTGTAGAACTGCACTCCAGTGAGAGTCAGAGTCTGTGGAACTGTACCCCAGTGAGAGTCAGTGACTGTGGAACTCTACCCCAGTGAGAGACAGTGTCTGTGGAACACTACCCCAGTGAGAGTCAGTGTCTATATAAATGTACCCCAGTGAGAGTCAGTGTCCGTGGAACCTATACCCCAGTGAGAGTCAGTGTCTGTGGAACTGCACCCCAGTGAGAGTCAGTGTCTGTGGAACTGTACCCCAGTGAGAGTCAGTGACTGTGGAACTGTACCCCAGTGAGAGTCAGTGTCTGTGGAGCACTACCCCAGTGAGAGTCAGTTTCTATATAAATGTACCCCAGTGAGAGTCAGTGCCCGTTGACCCGTACCCCAGTGAGAGTCAATGTCTGTGGAACTCTACCCCAGTGAGAGTCAGTGTCTGTGGAACAGTACCCCAGTGAGAGTCAGTGTCTGTGGAACTGTACCACAGTGAGTGTCAGTGTCTTTGGAACTGTACCCCAGTGAGAGTCAGTGTCTGTGGAACTGTACCCCAGTGAGAGTCAGTGTCTGTGGAACTGTACCCCAGTGAGAGTCAGTGTCTGTGGAACTGTACCCCAGTGAGAGTCAGTGCCTGTGGAACCCGTATCCCAGTGAGAGCCAGTGTCTGTGGAACTGTACCCCAGTGAGAGTCAGTCTCTGTGGAACCGTATCCCAGTGAGAGCCTGTGCCTGTGGAACTGTACCCCAATGAAAGTCAGTGTCTGTGGAACTGTACCCCAGTGAGAGTCAGTCTCTGTGGAACCCGTATCCCAGTGAGAGCCAGTGCCTGTGGAACCCGTATCCCAGTGAGAGTCAGTGTTTGTGGAACTGTCTCCCAGTGAGCATCAGTGTCTGTGGTACTGTACCCCAGTGAGAGTCAGTCTCTGTGGTACTGTACCCCAGAGAGTGTCAGTGTCTGTGTAACTGTAACCCAGTGAGTGTCAGTGTCTGTGGAACTGTGCCCCAGTGAGTGTCAGTGACGGTGGAACTATACCCCAGTGAGAGTCAGTGTCTGTGGAACTATACCCCAGTGAGAGTCAGTGACTGTGGAACTGTACCCCAGTGAGAGTCAGTGTCTGTGGAACTGTACCCCAGTGAGAGTCAGTGACTGTGGAACTGTCCCCCAGTGAGAGTCAGTATCTGTGGTACTGTACCCCATTGAGATTTAGTGACTGTGGAACTGTACTCCAGTGAGAGTCAGTGTCTGTGGGACTGTACCCCAGTGAGAGTCAGTGTCTGTGGGACTGTACCCCAGTGAGAGTCAGTGTCTGTGGGACTGTACCCCAGTGAGAGTCAGTACATTCAGGTAATTAGGAAGGAATAATTAAAAAGTTTTTTAAAGCTTACCGTGTTTTCCGCTCTCTCTGCTGTGCATTAGAGATTCTGCAACGCCCAATATTTCTGCTATCTGATTTTATGATTGATTCCAAAGTCCTTGTTTTACTAAACGATCGAATGGCAGATCATGTGATTGTGCAGCTCGATGTCTGAGTGGAGAGAATGAGCCTGGAATGCGGTCCCTGAGCGCCAGGTCCTGAGGCGGGCACACACCGAGACCACCCCCCCGCTCCCCGCCCCCGCCACCGCTCCCCGCCCCCCGCCCCCCCGCTTCAATCCACATTGCCCCAACATTTCCCAAAACAAAGATTAAATCATGCCAGCTTGAAACTGTGAGCAAGGCTGGCCCCACATTATCGAGCCCAACTCACTGGTCACCGATTCCCCAATCCCCTTCCCCACTCCCCCAATCCCTCTCCCCCAATCCCCACTTCCCCCTCCCCCAATCCCCACTCCCCCCTCCCCAATCCCCACTCCCCCCTCCCCCCTCCCCCATTCCCCCCTCCCACTCCCTGAATCCCACTCCCCTCTCCCCCAATCCCCACTCCCCTCTCCCCCAATCCCCACTCCCCCCTCCCCCAATCCCCACTCCCCCCTCCCCCAATCCCCACTCCCCTCTCCCCCAATCCCCACTCCCCCAATCCCCACTCCCCCCTCCCCCAATCCCCACTCCCCCCTCCCCCAATCCCCACTCCCCTCTCCCCCAATCCCCACTCCCCCAATCCCCACTCCCCCCTCCCCCAATCCCCACTACCCCCTCCTCAATCCCCACTCCCCCCTCCCCCAATCCCACTCCCCTCTCCCCCAATCCCCCTCCCCCAATTCTCCACTCCCCCCTCCCCCAATCCCCACTCTCCCCTCCCCCAATCCCCACTCCCCCAATCCCCACACCCCCTCCACCAATCCCCCTCCCCCAATCCCCACTCCCCCCTCCCCCAATCCCCACTCCCCCAATCCCCCCTCCCCAATCCCCACTCACCCCTCCCCAATCCCCCCCCACTCCCCCAATCCCCCTCCCTCACTCCCACATCCCAATCCCCCAATCCCCCTCCCCCACTCCCCCAATCCCCCTCGCCCACTCTCCCAATCCCCCTCGCTCACTCTCCCAATCCCCCTCCCCCACTCCCCCAATCGCCCTCCCCCACTCTCCCAATCCCACTCCCCCCTCCCCCACTCCCCGTGGACCGTGTTCCCCAGCAGTGGTCTGGGGAAAGGCATTAATTCGCTGATGTGGGTCCTGGGGAACCACCGCTCAGCTCAAATTACTGAAGACCCCAAGAAGGGAAGTTTCTGGAACAAGGGCATCGACCTCCAGCGAGCCCGCCCTCGCCCTGCTGTAACAGCGAGTGTCTCTGCTGCGGGACTTTGGTCTCCCTCTGTTGACACTGAAATAAACTGTGAATGAGCTGCTTTCACACAAAGCCAGTGAGCAGAGCTCAGAGCTCCAGACAGGGGAAGGAACTTGAGACAAAGGAGACACAGACACACGCTACTATAACCGGAGTTATACTGCAGGCCTGACCTGCGCTCACTCACCGAGAGAGTGAGAGAGAATGGGGGAGAAAGAAGGAAGTAGGAGGAACAGAAAGAGGGAGGACAGGACTGATGGCACTTGGCCATTCCCAGTGCCCCGTGTGTGACTCACCGCGCTCCCCGTGTGTGACTCACCGCGCGCTCCCCGTGTGTGACTCACCGCGCTCTCCCCGTGTGTGACTCACCGCGCTCCCCGTGTGTGACTCACCGCGCTCTCCCCGTGTGTGACTCACCGCGCTCCCCGTGTGTGACTCACCACGTGCTCCCCGTGTGTGACTCACCGCGCTCCCCGTGTGTGACTCACCGCGCTCCCCGTGTGTGACTCACCGCGCGCTCCCCGTGTGTGACTCACCGCGCCCGCTCCCCGTGTGTGACTCACCGCGCTCTCCACGTGTGTGACTCACCGCGCTCTCCCCGTCTGTGTGACTCACCGCTCCCGTGTGTGACTCACCGCGTCTCCCCGTGTGTGACCACCGCGCTCTCACGTGTGTGACTCACGCTCCCCGTGTGTGACTCACCGCGCTCTTCCCCGTGTGTGACTCACCGCTCTCCCGTGTGTGACTCACGCGTCCCCGTGTGTGACTCACGCGCTCTCCCCGATGTGTGACTCACCGCCTTCCCCGTGTGTGACTCACCGCGCTCCCCCGTGTGTGACTCACCGCTCACCCCGTGTGTGACTCACCGTCTCCCCGTGTGTGGACTCACCGCGCTCTCCCCGTGTGTGACTCACCGCGCTCCCCGTGTGTGACTCACCGCGCTCTCCCCGTGTGTGACTCACGCCGCTCTCCCCGTGTGTGACTCACCGCTCTCCCCTGTGTGTGACTCACCGCCTCTCCCCGTGTGTGACTCACCGCTCTCCCCGTGTGTGACTCACCGCGCGCTCCCCGTGTGTGACTCACCGCGCTCTCCCGTGTGTGACTCACCGCGCTCCCCCGTGTGTGACTCACCGCGCTCTCCCCGTGTGTGACTCACCGCGCGCTCCCCGTGTGTGACTCACCGCGCTCTCCCCGTGTGTGACTCACCGCTCTCCCCGTGTGTGACTCACCGCGCGCTCCCCGTGTGTGACTCACCGCGCTCTCCCCGTGTGTGACTCACCGCGCTCTCCCCGTGTGTGACTCACCGCGCTCTCCCCGTGTGTGACTCACCGCGCTCTCCCCGTGTGTGACTCACCGCGCTCCCCGTGTGTGACTCACCGCGCTCTCCCCGTGTGTGACTCACCGCGCTCCCCGTGTGTGACTGACCGCACTCTCCCCGTGTGTGACTCACCGCGCTCCCCGTGTGTGACTCACCGCTCTCCCCATGTGTGACTCACCGCGCTCTCCCCGTGTGTGACTCACCGCCCGATCCCCGTGTGTGACTCACCGCGCGCTCCCCGTGTGTGACTCACCGCTCCCAGTGTGTGACTCACCGCGCTCTCCCGTGTGTGACTCACCGCGCTCTCCCCGTGTGTGACTCACCGCTCTCCCCGTGTGTGACTCACCGCGCTCCCCGTGTGTGACTCACCGCGCTCTCCCGTGTGTGACTCACCGCGCTCCGTGTGTGACTCACCGGCTCCCCGTGTGTGACTCACCGCGCTCTCCCCGTGTGTGACTCACCGCGCTCTCCCCGTGTGTGACTCACCGCGCTCTCCCCGTGTGTGACTCACCGCTCTCCCCGTGTGTGACTCACCGCGCTCTCCCCGTGTGTGACTCACCGCTCTCCCCGTGTGTGACTCACCGCTCTCCCCGTGTGTGACTCACCGCGCTCTCCCCGTGTGTGACTCACCGCCGCTCCCCGTGTGTGACTCACCGGCTCCCCCGTGTGTGACTCACCGGCTCTCCCCGTGTGTGACTCACCGCCGCTCCCCGTGTGTGACTCACCGCCCGCTCCCCGTGTGTGACTCACGCGCTCTCCCCGTGTGTGACTCACCGCGCTCTCCCCGTGTGTGACTCACCGCGCTCTCCCCGTGTGTGACTCACCGCGCTCTCCCCGTGTGTGACTCACCGCGCTCTCCCCGTGTGTGACTCACCGCGCTCTCCCCGTGTGTGACTCACCGCGCTCTCCCCGTGTGTGACTCACCGCGCTCTCCCCGTGTGTGACTCACCGCGCTCCCCCCGTGTGTGACTCACCGCGCTCTCCCCGTGTGTGACTCACCGCGCTCTCCCCGTGTGTGACTCACCGCCCGCTCCCCGTGTGTGACTCACCGCTCTCCCCGTGTGTGACACACCGCTCTCCCCGTGTGTGACTCACCGCCCGCTCCCCGTGTGTGACTCACCGCGCTCCCCGTGTGTGACTCACCGATCTCCCCGTGTGTGACTCACCGCTCCCCGTGTGTGACTCACCGCGCTCCCCGTGTGTGACTCACCGCCCGCTCCCCGTGTGTGACTCACCGCGCTCTCCCCGTGTGTGACTCACCGCTCCCCGTGTGTGACTCACCGCGCTCTCCCCGTGTGTGACTCACCGCGCCCGATCCCCGTGTGTGACTCACCGCGCTCCCCGTGTGTGACTCACCGCTCTCCCCGTGTGTGACTCACCGCTCCCCGTGTGTGACTCACCGCGCTCTCCCCGTGTGTGACTCACCGCTCTCCCCGTGTGTGACTCACCGCGCTCCCCCCGTGTGTGACTCACCGCCCGCTCCCCGTGTGTGACTCACCGCGCTCTCCCCGTGTGTGACTCACCGCGCTCTCCCCGTGTGTGACTCACCGCGCTCCCCGTGTGTGACTCACCGCTCCCCGTGTGTGACTCACCGCGCTCCCCGTGTGTGACTCACCGCTCCCCGTGTGTGACTCACCGCGCTCCCCGTGTGTGACTCACCGCGCTCCCCGTGTGTGACTCACCGCGCTCCCCGTGTGTGACTCACCGCGCTCTCCCCGTGTGTGACTCACCGCGCTCCCCGTGTGTGACTCACCGCACTCTCCCCGTGTGTGACTCACCGCGCTCCCCGTGTGTGACTCACCGCGCGCTCCCCGTGTGTGACTCACCGCTCCCCGTGTGTGACTCACCGCGCTCTCCCCGTGTGTGACTCACCGCGCTCCCCGTGTGTGACTCACCGCGCCCGCTCCCCGTGTGTGACTCACCGCGCTCCCCGTGTGTGACTCACCGCGCTCTCCCCGTGTGTGACTCACCGCGCTCCCCGTGTGTGACTCACCGCGCTCTCCCCGTGTGTGACTCACCGCGCCCGCTCCCCGTGTGTGACTCACCGCACTCCCCATGTGTGACTCACCGCGCTCTCCCCGTGTGTGACTCACCGCGCTCTCCCCGTGTGTGACTCACCGCGCTCTCCCCGTGTGTGACTCACCGCGCTCCCCCGTGTGTGACTCACCGCACTCTCCCCGTGTGTGACTCACCGCGCTCCCCGTGTGTGACTCACCGCCCGCTCCCCGTGTGTGACTCACCGCTCTCCCCGTGTGTGACTCACCGCTCTCCCCGTGTGTGACTCACCGCCCGCTCCCCGTGTGTGACTCACCGCGCTCCCCGTGTGTGACTCACCGATCTCCCCGTGTGTGACTCACCGCTCCCCGTGTGTGACTCACCGCGCTCCCCGTGTGTGACTCACCGCCCGCTCCCCGTGTGTGACTCACCGCGCTCTCCCCGTGTGTGACTCACCGCTCCCCGTGTGTGACTCACCGCGCTCTCCCCGTGTGTGACTCACCGCGCTCTCCCCGTGTGTGACTCACCGCGCCCGATCCCCGTGTGTGACTCACCGCGCTCCCCGTGTGTGACTCACCGCTCTCCCCGTGTGTGACTCACCGCTCCCCGTGTGTGACTCACCGCGCTCTCCCCGTGTGTGACTCACCGCTCTCCCCGTGTGTGACTCACCGCGCTCCCCCCGTGTGTGACTCACCGCCCGCTCCCCGTGTGTGACTCACCGCGCTCTCCCCGTGTGTGACTCACCGCGCTCTCCCCGTGTGTGACTCACCGCGCTCCCCGTGTGTGACTCACCGCTCCCCGTGTGTGACTCACCGCGCTCCCCGTGTGTGACTCACCGCTCCCCGTGTGTGACTCACCGCGCTCTCCCCGTGTGTGACTCACCGCGCTCTCCCGTGTTTGACTCACCGCGCTCCCCGTGTGTGACTCACCGCGCTCTCCCCGTGTGTGACTCACCGCGCTCTCCCCGTGTGTGACTCACGCGCTCTCCCCGTGTGTGACTCACCGCGCTCTCCCCGTGTGTGACTCACCGCTCCCCTTGTGTGACTCACCGCCGCTCTCCCCGTGTGTGACTCACCGCGCTCTCCCCGTGTGTGACTCACCGCGCTCTCACCGTGTGTGACTCACCGCGCTCCCCGTGTGTGACTCACCGCGCTCTCCCGTGTGTGACTCACCGCGCTCCCCGTGTGTGACTCACCGCGCTCCCCGTGTGTGACTCACCGCTCTCCCCGTGTGTGACTCACCGCGCTCCCCGTGTGTGACTCACCGCTCTCCCCGTGTGTGACACACCGCTCTCCCCGTGTGTGACTCACCGCCCGCTCCCCGTGTGTGACTCACCGCGCTCCCCGTGTGTGACTCACTGCCTCTTTCCCGTGTGTGACTCACGCTCCCCGTGTGTGACTCACCGCGCTCCCCGTGTGTGACTCACCGCGCTCTCCCCGTGTGTGACTCACCGCTCTCCCGTGTGTGACTCACCGCGCTCCCCGTGTGTGACTCACCGCGCTCTCCCCGTGTGTGACTCACCGCGCTCTCCCCGTGTGTGACTCACCGCGCTCTCCCCGTGTGTGACTCACCGCGCTCCCCCGTGTGTGACTCACCGCACTCTCCCCGTGTGTGACTCACCGCGCTCTCCCCGTGTGTGACTCACCGCCCGCGCTCCCCGTGTGTGACTCACCGCTCTCCCCGTGTGTGACACACCGCTCTCCCCGTGTGTGACTCACCGCCCGCTCCCCGTGTGTGACTCACCGCGCTCCCCGTGTGTGACTCACCGCTCTCTCCCCGTGTGTGACTCACCGCTCCCCGTGTGTGACTCACCGCGCTCTCCCCGTGTGTGACTCACCGCTCTCCCCGTGTGTGACTCACCGCGCTCCCCCGTGTGTGACTCACCGCCCGCTCCCCGTGTGTGACTCACCGCGCTCTCCCCGTGTGTGACTCACCGCGCTCTCCCCGTGTGTGACTCACCGCGCTCCCCGTGTGTGACTCACCGCTCCCCGTGTGTGACTCACCGCGCTCCCCGTGTGTGACTCACAGCGCTCCCCGTGTGTGACTCACCGCGCTCTCCCCGTGTGTGACTCACGCGGCTCCCCGTGTGTGACTCACGCGCTCCCCCGTGTGTGACTCACCGCGCCTCCCCGTGTGTGACTCACCGCTCTCTCCCCTGTGTGACTCACCGCTCTCCCCGTGTGTGACTCACCGCGCTCTCCCCGTGTGTGACTCACCGCGCCGCTCCCCGTGGGTGACTCACCGCGCTCCCCGTGTGTGACTCACCGCCTCTCCCCGTGTGTGACTCAACGCGCTCTCCCGTGTGTGGACTCACCGCGCTCTCCCCGTGTGAGACTCACCGCTCTCCCCGTGTGTGACTCACCGCGCTCCCCCGTGTGTGACTCACCCGCTCCTCCCCGTGTGTGACTCACCGCGCTCCCCCGTGTGTGACTCACCGCCGTCTCCCCGTGTGTGCTCACCGCTCTCCCCGTGTGTGACTCACGCGCTCCCCGTGTGTGACTCACCGCGCTCCCCGTGTGTGACTCACCGCTCTCCCGTGTGTGACTCACCGCGCTTCCCCGTGTGACTCACCGCGCTCTCCCCGTGTGTGACTCACCGCTCTCCCCGTGTGTGACTCACCGCGCTCTTCCCCGTGTGTGATCACCGCGCTCGTCCCCTTGTGTGACTCACCGCGCTCTCCCCGTGTGTGACTCACCGCGCTCTCCCCGTGTGTGACTCACCGCGCGCTCCCCGTGTGTGACTCACCGCGCTCTCCCGTGTGTGACTCACCGCTCTCCCCGTGTGTGACTCACCGCCTCTCCCCGTGTGACTCCACCGCGCTCCCCGTGTGTGACTCACCGCCTCTCCCCGTGTGTGACTCACCGCGCTCTCCCGTGTGTGACTCACCGCGCTCCCCGTGTGTGACTCACCGCTCTCCCCGTGTGTGACTCACCGCGCTCCCCGTGTGTGACTCACCGCTCTCCCGTGTGTGACTCACCGCGCTCCCCGTGTGTGACTCACCGCGCTCCCCGTGTGTGACTCACCGCGCTCCCCGTGTGTGACTCACCGCTCTCCCCGTGTGTGACTCACCGCGCTCTCCCCGTGTGTGACTCACCGCGCTCTCCCGTGTGTGACTCACCGCTCTCCCCGTGTGTGACTCACCGCGCTCTCCCGTGTGTGACTCACCGCTCTCCCCGTGTGTGACTCACCGCGCTCTCCCCGTGTGTGACTCACCGCTCTCCCCGTGTGTGACTCACCGCGCTCTCCCCGTGTGTGACTCACCGCTCTCCCCGTGTGTGACTCACCGCGCTCTCCCCGTGTGTGACTCACCGCGCTCTCCCGTGTGTGACTCACCGCTCTCCCCGTGTGTGACTCACCGCGCTCCCCGTGTGTGACTCACCGCGCTCTCCCCGTGTGTGACTCACCGCGCTCCCCGTGTGTGACTCACCGCGCTCTCCCCGTGTGTGACTCACCGCGCTCTCCCCGTGTGTGACTCACCGCGCTCTCCCCGTGTGTGACTCACCGCGCTCTCCCCGTGTGTGACTCACCGCGCTCCCCGTGTGTGACTCACCGCGCTCTCCCCGTGTGTGACTCACCGCGCTCC